>CM065642.1:59222545-59304782 GCA_033220585.1 Dipteronia sinensis
ATTTGGAAACGGTGGATGGATTGTTCTCTCTCTTTCTGTGTTCTTGATGGTTTGTGTGCGTCTCTTATGCTAACAAAGGCATTTAGGGGTGGCTTTTTGAATGACAAAAAGCTTTAAAACTCGGTTATATTAAATCATTCTCAAACAGATGCTATATGGTTTTGCCTTTTTAGTCCTTTGTAATTTAAGTATATGTGAGTTTTTATAATTTACTTACATTTTGCAATTCTTGCACATTTCCTGATAAATGCTACTTAAATTTTCTATTGTTTGGAGCTATTGCATCATATTTTAAACATCTTTATCTCCTGTCATTCTTCTGACATTCAATTTATTGTCTGAAAAATATTCAGGCGCCAGTTTAGCAAAATATCCTGCCAGCCTTTCTGTCACTGCATACTCGTACTTTTTTGGTGCTGTATTGATGGTAGTAGAACAGCATTCTTTACAACTAATGAGTCAACAGACGGAGTTGACGCAATCTGAGTTATGGGCAGTCATTTATGCAGTAAGTATCTAATTAATGTTCTATTGTGGCTTCTTTTAAGTTAAACTAGTCATGTAGCTCCATTGTTCTATATCCATCGGGCTTAAGATTGTTCTGTAGTAGCTTTTCAATCTTCTAGGCATATGCATGACATGTTAATAGTAGTACTGGGAGAAATTAAGGTGAAGTGAGTTTACTTACTTTTTAGTTTTATTTTTTATGATCTGAGATGCAATTCACGGAGGATTACTGTGTAGAAGCATAATGACATCAGTGAGTAATCAAGTTTTGGTCTCAGCATTTCTTATTTATAGATATAAAATAGAAACTTAGGTTTCTTTGACTCTATTTCTGTCAATATAATAGTGAGAATAATATCTAGGGAGTCAATTTTCTCATTTGGGTGCAAAATTAATTTGATCGGGTTAAAGAAATCATTGTGCACCATAAATACGTTCTATTTACCTTGTGACACACTCGCTAAAGTAGAATCATAAAAGATAATTGCTCGATATTTTAATGGGCATCTTGTACATTAGTGATCAAAGGGAAAAGAAAAGAAGAAAGAATTAAGAAGAATGCTTCATGCTTCCTCAGGGAATAGTTGCATCTTGCAATCAATTATGGGACTACTGACATGGTCCAATAAGATCTTGGGGCCAGCTTGGTGGCTCTCTACAATCCACTTCAAACCAGCCGCATATCTGCCTTTTTGTCAAGAATTTTCCTTGAAGCCCTATCTATTTGGGAAGGTTCGACTCCTATTACATCCACTACTTCATTGCACTGTATTGTCTGGGTTGATTTAGATTTCATTAAATGCATTGGATCATTACAGTAGCACCAAAGGAGGTGTGAACTTACTTGGTGTTTTTCACTTGTGAAAACAGTGTTGTAGGGGGGGTGTCTAATTATTGCCGGTCTCTAATACGGTGACTTGGGCATCATATAGTGAAAGAAGAGCTGCAGCTGTAGTTGTTATTCCTCAAGTTATTCGGGAGTCTGAACCGCTCATTCACAAAGACGCGGTAATTAACAAGACTTCTTACCAACGAGGACACATTTTCTCAGGACCCGCAATACCAAAATCAAGAGACTAAGCAACCCTAAGTTGATATTGTGATGTAAAGTTTTCATACTGAATTTTATTTTTTATCTATTTTACAAGTCAACTTTTTTGTTGAGACAAATTGCATTTTCGTCATTACTTCTCTGTTCATTGTTTTTGAATGGTTCATGGTGTGTTGTTGTACGGCCAACCAACACATTGAAAGACTAAAATGAGATACATTCAATCGAAAAATAGATTGTTATGAGTATTTGCCTTCACTAGTATGACTGATTAATCTTGTTTAATGGTAGTTGTCTATTAAGTATTAACAATATGATAGTGGTGAACTGTGAAATATATAAACAAAGACCAAGTCGAAATCAGTTGATTTATGTAAATGATGTCTAAAGTCTAAAGAGAAGAGAGGTTTTAATTCCTATATTTTGTGTTTGTCCACAAATAAAACCACTTAATATACAAATTAAGAGTGATCTCTTTAGCTTACTTTGGTCTTCCCTCCAGATTGTATCAACTCATTCATCGCTCGTCAGAATCTAATCTTGGGAGAGTTTATCATTAAGCCACCTAAACACAAAATGAAACTCAATGACAAATTTTTTTTTTTTTTTTTAAACTTTTGTAGTAAAAATATTATTTTAAAATACTTTTATTCACAAAAATGAAAACTCATTTACAATTTTTTTTTTTTTTTTTGGTATATGTGAAACTCAATTACATTAGAAGTCAATGAAAAAAAAAATCTATCCATTATTTGAAATTTAATGAAGAAAAACCCCATCCCAAGAAAGATAATAAACACAAAATTTCAAATTTATTTTCATAAAAAAAAAAAAGATTGGGCTATATGACAATAAGAGAAAGTTGGATCCAATCGAAAAGCAGTGTTAACTTATGCGTCCATTAATAAATAAATAAATAAAAACGCAAGTAGCAGAGCAAGGAAACTCACATTTCACAATCAAGGAAAGGGGTTGAGAGGACTTGAGTTAGGTACTGTGTCTGAGTCTCTCTTCTCGTATTCGTTGGATCTGAATTTGTCTGATCGATCCCAGATTGAAGAAGAGATCACCACTTTTCACAAATTAATCATCTTTCATTTCTTTTGTTTTTTACTCTCCCACTTTCCTCTGTAAGTTACTCTTCTCAACCCTAACTTCTCTCTGATTTTCATTTTTTTTTTATGGGTTGTTGCTCATCTCTTGTCAACTGCTTTTTACAGTTACCATTTATTCTTTTATAACATCAAAATGTGACCTTTTATACGATAATGCATTGACATCCGCTGAACAAGGATCACATGTTTATAATTCATTCGTTACCCGATCGTTTTGTATGTTTGAAGCTATATATATTAGCAGTGATACATGTTAACCAAATCTGCTGTTTTGTATATCTGGGTGATTGCTCCAAATTTGGATCGTAAATTTCACTTTAAGTTTATAGACTTGTGATTGACTCAAACACGCCCTGTTAGCATTATCAGATCAATTACTATGTTTTTTTTTTAACTGACTAATTAGATGCCAATCACGTATTTTACATGCAGGATTTATACAAAATTAATTGCTCGATCGCCACTCTTGTGTATGGAAATTTGAAACGCATGCAAGCTCCATTTTTTACTTGTGCTGGCTCCTTGGTGTGCCAATCGTGACATTAATAGGAGGCACACGATGCATAATTATTGAAATTGTGGTAGTGATTTTGCTGCTAAAGATAATGTTTAATAGAATATCTGCAGTAATCTCGGCTGCATCAAGTCGTATTTCATCCCCTCAATCTTCTACAGTTCTATATACTGAAGCGGGATTGCCACCTGAAGCCAGTTCTGCCCATCGGTTTGGTTTCACCAACTCTGGACATAAGAATAATTTGCGACTCTCCTCATCTCTCCAAGATTTTTCAGTATATCGTCAACTTGATCCTGAGAAGGCTGACCTTGATCTTGGAATTGATAGGTATGCAAAAAAACCTCATCCCTGCAGAGAGAGAATGCCGGATCAAGTTTTTCCAAGGAGAAAGCATTGCCAGGTGCAACCCCATTTACACGCAGGAAGTGTGTGCGGATGTTCATGGTTCTCTTGAGTCTAATTTTGTTTGCTTTTCTAGTGTATATGGTTTCTATGTATATTTTTTCTAATTGGTATCAGGGAGGGTCCAAGTTCTATGTTGTCCTTGACTGTGGAAGTACTGGAACTCGAGTGTATGTGTATCAGGCCTCCGTTAATCGCAGAAGAGATGGCAGTCTCCCTATCATCTTGAAACCGTTAACACAAGGTCTTTCTAGAAAAGCTGGTTTGCAGAGCGGGCGTGCTTATGATCGAATGGAAACCGAGCCAGGATTTGATAAGTTGGTGCACAATATATCAGGCTTGAAGGCTGCTATAAAGCCACTTTTACAGTGGGCACAGACACAAATCCCTGAGCATGCGCATAAGACTACCTCTATTTTCATTTATGCTACAGCTGGTGTTCGCAGGCTGCCAAGAGCTGATTCAAAGTGGCTTCTAGATAATGCTTGGTCCATACTTAAAAGAAATTCACCTTTCCTCTGTCGAAGAGAATGGGTTAAGATTATCAGTGGCACAGAGGAAGCTTACTATGGATGGACAGCCTTGAACTATCATACAGGTATGTTGGGGGCGATACCAGATAAAGCAACCTTTGGTGCACTTGACTTGGGTGGATCATCATTGCAGGTTACATTTGAGGGTGAGAAAAACATGCGTAATCAGTCTAACTTAAACCTTAGGATTGGGGCAGTTAACCATCATCTCAGTGCCTACTCCCTCTCAGGCTATGGTTTAAATGATGCATTTGACAAGTCCGTGGCTAAACTTTTAAGTAAACTTTCAGACATAAAAAATGCAGATCTAGTTAATGGTAAAATAGAAATTAAGCATCCTTGCTTACATTCTGGGTACAAAGAGCAATATATTTGCTCCCGATGTGCTTCCAGTCAACCAGAAAGTGCAAGCCCTGTAATTGGAGGAAAACATTCGGGTAAGGGAGGAAAGTCGGGAACTGCCGTGCTACTAACTGGTGCTCCAAACTGGGAGGAATGTAGTGCACTTGCTAAAGCTGCTGTGAATTTGTCTGAATGGTCTAATCTAAGCCCAGGAATGGATTGTGATTTGCAACCTTGTGCTCTTGCTGATAGTTTGCCTCGCCCATATGGCCAGTTCTATGCTATGTCTGGTTTTTTTGTAGTCTATAGGTTTTTTAACCTGAGTTCAGAAGCTGCACTTGATGATGTGCTGGAAAAGGGTCGAGACTTCTGTGAAAAAACTTGGGATATTGCAAGGAAGAGTGTTCCTCCGCAGCCTTTTATTGAACAGTATTGCTTTAGGTCCCCATATATTGTGTTATTGTTAAGAGAAGGCTTGCACATCACAGATAAGCAAATCATTGTTGGTTCTGGAAGTATCACTTGGACACTTGGGGTCGCCCTGTTGGAAGCTGGGAAGACATTTTCAACTAGATTGGGGCTTTATAGTTATAAAATTCTCCAAATGAAGATAAATCCGATTATACTTATTGCTGTTTTCTTTATTTCATTGATTTTGCTGGTTTGTGCATTATCATGTGTCAACAATTGGATGCCAAGATTTTTCCGGAGATCGTATCTGCCTTTATTCAGGCACAACAGCGCATCCACCACATCGGTTCTTAATATTCCATCTCCTTTCCGGTTCCAGCGATGGAGTCCTATTAGCTCTGGTAAGGTCTTCTACTAGAGTCGTGGACGTCCATATTTCCGAAATGTTAAGCATAATACTACTGGTAATTTAATTATATGCCACTTGTTTTAAAATTACATTTTATATGTCAGCATGGTTATTTACTGGTCTTGATCTCTTTCCCTTAGGACTTAGGAGGAAAACATTCTGTCCAACTCTAAACACTTTGCTCGTCTTTCTCTCAAATATCTTTTCATACACCCAAGATTTTGAAATTGATATATGGGATTGATTAGGAGGTCTTGAGGATGGAATTGTACAGATAAATACAGAATTTTAACTTTCAAGCCTAATACTCAAAACATCGTAGCTAAATCTCAGCAAGTGTAAACATAAAGTTAGAATATTGGAAAGTGTCATTTTAGAATACAAGATTTAGAATTCGCAGTAGGCTGAGAGCAGCTTGCCATGGTTTGGACTTTTACTCTGGTTTTTTCATTCATAAATTTATTTACTCCATTGTCCAAACTTAATTTTCACATCACTTCACCTATGTTTCATGGTCAAAATCATTAGAACTATGTTTCCATCCTGTATATGGATCTCATTAGTGATTTCTTTCTTTACGTCATTTTATACGGATTGTTAGTTTTAGTCTTCTTAGCAGATTATACTTGATTATCTTGATGTGGATTTGTTTTTCTTTGTTCAATTTCTGAATGCAATGACAAATTTGGTATTTCAGGGGATGGAAGAGTTAAGATGCCACTGAGTCCAACAGTTGCTAATTCCCCACAAAGACCATTTGGCTTGGGACATGGTCTCGGTGGCAGCAGCATTGAGCTCATGGAGTCTTCCTTGTACCCATCAACTAGCGGTGTTTCACATAGTTATTCTTCAAATAGCTTGGGGCAGATGCAATTTGACAGTAGTACCATGGGTTCCTTCTGGTCCCCTCATAGAAGCCAGATGCAGCTTCAAAGTAGAAGATCACAATCTCGAGAAGACCTTAATTCTTCACTAGCCGAGTCACACATGGTGAAGGTTTAGCGCATACTCTTCTTGAATTTTGGTATGGTCATTTCTTCTCCAAATTACACTTTTTCAGATACATAAAAAAATCATTAAAAGCTATTTACATTTTGATTTATCCATGCAGTAGGTCTAGGCATTCTTTTTGTATCATACAGAGCTTCAGTTGAAAAGTAAATCGACACCTATTTTATTCTTCTCCTTGTGTGCTTCAGTTGTGTTGTTAGCTGTTCTATTCAAGAACAAAATTATGAACTTGCATGGTGTTTTGAGGGATCAGAAAATGCTCTCCAAAGAAACATAATATCTATATTCTAACTCTCATCATAATGCTAACCGAGAAGCTGCACAAAATGTAACAAAAGTGAAAAAACCTACTATTGTTAGCATTGCTAATTATTTAGATTATCTTGATTTTGGTATTTAAAGATTGTTTTCTCATAAAGTAGTGTCAAAAGGAAAGTTTAAATTATTTGAATGCATTTTGGTACATTTTTGTAAATGTTTCACACATTACAGTGTTTGTGGAGATATGATTTTAGGGCTAATGATGAGATGGTCTTATCATTGTTCAAACAGATGTTGCTCTTCAGGTATATTCAGGCATCCTTGGCAAATTACCCAATTGAAACAAGCTTGCATTCCTTGAAATTCCAAGCCAAGGTTACTGCCCTCAGTCACTGGCTAAGAATCCATATTTCTGACAATAATCTGGTACCAGGACAACCTTAATCATGGCAGCTTGCAATGACCCTATTTACATGAGAAGCAATCTGTCTATAAGGCAGCTTAGATTAATGATTTCACTTAACTTTCTCATTGATATTGTTGGAGGGATCTGACTGAGAATTTTACCATTAGAGTAGTGACTGAAAATATACAATTAGAGTATGATATACAAATCACCACTTATACTTGCATTAGATAGTGTTATAAGTCCATTTATTGGGAGACAATTATTGCAGTTACTGGCGATTCTTTTGGCTGACTAGAATCAAGTTTTAGAAGCACATCTTGAATCTTTTTGGTGCTGTATTACAATTTCAGCAATAACTCTATAGTAATACATGAAACAGGCCTATATAAAAAATATTGACACAGTTTGAAAGTCAATCAAGTTCTGTGAAGATGTTTTGTAAACCTCTTGGTAGTTTCTTACAGGTATGTTATATGCATCAATTTCCCTTCAATGGCTACAATTCAGATTTAGTTTTAAAGATTGTATTCCTCTAAATGTTATAGTTATTGATTACCTAAGCAACCAACCAAATGCCAATTTGCTTCTTAAGTGTTAACTGTGTCAACCATTAGAGTATGCAATGCCGATTCAGATAAACGAAGAAAATTACATTTGGTTGGTGTAACCCACCGTGTAGGTGTTTTTTTTTTGTTTTTTTGGAACAATTAGGGTGCGTCCGGTATCGTTCTTCATTTGTTGTTTTTTAAAAATGAAAATGAAAACAGTGTTTTTGATTTTAATTTTAAAATCTAAAAATGTATTTGGTAGCGTATATTGAAAGTTGTATTTTGAAAATGAAAACGGTAAAAACACTATTAGACAACAAAACTGAGAACAAAATCTTTTGTTCTCGGAACAGAACAAAAGTTGTATATATACTTTACTTGTTTCTTTAATCAAGCTTTTGCTTAAAGCAATTTCCATTTGCCAAGCAGCACTTTGTTGTCATTCATGGTCCCGATTTCAATGACCTTCTTTCTGAAAGTAACATCTAACCTTATTTCCTCAACTTCTCTAGACTTTTAAATATTTGTGAGGCCATGCCAAGGTCCAGTTGGAGCATAACGATAGCAATAGACTTGTGAATTTTAATATGATTGGTGCAGTTGATAAATAATATCATATTTGTGTAATTAACAATCAATCCGTCAAAACCAATACGACCTTTGTGATATTTCCTAATTGAGTAAGATTCAAGATAAGGCCCCCAATCCGAGAAGTAGGCATTTGTGAGGTGGAAAACATTGAAAAGTTGATATATTTTTCAAACCCATCAAAATCTTATCAGACAAGTTTAATAATCGTTTGGTTTGGGATATAGTTCAAATGACATGTTCTCACGGCAGGTTTGGTACCGCACATCTTTGACCCATCTGCCCAAGTGCTGGCATTTGTGTTACAGTTTGGAGTTGTCACTTGTCATTTGTCAATACATATCATGTGAAAAACTGCTTCTATTAGTCTTCTTTCATGATGAAATTATACTAACAAAAGAAATAAAGCAATAATACAAGTTGTCACTTGAATTACAATTAGACAATTACGTGAGGAAAGTGGATGTCTTCAGGTAATCTGGTTTGGCCATTTTTAGACTAGAAAAAATCTAGTTATTTAAAATGTGTCCGGCACATCTTTTAACTTTAAAACAGGACCCATTTCCACTCTGCCCAAGTGCCGGCACTTGCAATACATATCAAACTGTACAAGTCCTCTTTATTTCATTTCTTTCCTGATGATATTATAAAGAAAGCAATAATATATACCAAGTGACAATCAATGAGTAATGAGTAATGAATATGTGTATTATTTAAACTTGTACTAATTATTGTAAAAATCCTAGAGCTTATCAAGGTCATTTTTCCTCACAAAAAGTCCGTGAAATCCGTAAGGCACCCGCCGGGGAAGTTTAACGGCGGCCACGATATCAAGATGAGGCGATTTTGCATCCATAACCAAGAACCTGGACTCTCCAGATTTCTCATCATGAACATACGACACCACATACCCATCATCCTCCTCGGCTTCCGGATTATCGGGTTGTTTTGGGACGAAAAAAGGCTCGCCCCCGTAGCAGGCTCCTCCGTAGAGCCTGGTAGCCACTATGCACTCTTGTCTCTCCCCTTTGGACACATCCAACTTCACGACCCCTGATATCTTTGGCATTGGATCACCCACTGCTGCATACACATACTTGTTCTTCTTCCCTACATACGCCTGGTTGATCACTCCAAAGTCTAGATTTCTTGCTGACATTGGATTCCTTGTAACGATCCCGGTTTTTAAGTCGATCCTTACTTTCTCTACCAGGGCATGGACAAGGTCCATTCTTTCCATGGTGTGTTCCACTGATAATATATTTGGTGCCACCATCACTATTGTGTTGCCATCGTCCTCGTCCCAGGCATTGATTGCGTGTATGATGTTGAACCCTGGAACATCAAACCATCTCATTTCTGACTCATCCTTTGCATATCTTGGGATCACTCCAAGTCTAGGCACTTTGTTCGGATCAGAACCAACCGGTGACCCTCCTCCGAATATCATTTCCGTTGGGTTCATTCCTATCTGTATGTCCCCGAATATTGCGTACTTGTTGGTGATTGCAAAGTCATGGAGGAAAGATGGACGTGTCATGGAGAATATGGGAACATCTGGTTGTTTGCTTCCATCCGAATTGAATCGAAAGTAAGTTAGGAACGGAGGGACGGGACCGTATCTGAAAGCAAAGGTCTCCTTTGTATCAGGGTCTGTCTTGGGGTGAGCAGTCATGCTCATAAACAGCTTCCCATCAAAATCATGGCGATCAATAGTCTCTATGTCTCCGTTTGATGTCAGGCGTACAGCGTAAGGTAGATCAGACTCGCCAAGAGCGTAGAGACGGTCGCCAAAGAAAGCCAAGCTAGTATTTGCAAGACCAATGCCATTAGCAAGATTGTATTGACCAGCAAGGATTCTGACAGCAGAGAGAGCACCACGGGCTGCAGAGGCAGTCAGGCCATTGAAACCTGAAAAGACATTAGGGAGAAGAGAGGAGCCAGCATCACGCTCAGCTATGTATTTATTGGTGTTGACATAGCGGCTGCAGAAGATGGCTCTGCCTTGGGAGATCTTGATAGAGTGAAGCATGCCATCACCATCAAAGAGGTGGTAAGGTCCGCGAGGCAAGTACTGTGGATTGGGTCCATTTCGGATATATGCACCATCCAAACATGGTGGAAGTGATCCTTGTATCACCTCACACTCTGTTGGGGGTAGTTCATCCACTGGAGCAAAGTTGTTGGAGAGGACATGCCTCGGATCAACAGATGGTTTTGAAGGAGGGTCTATGAAGTTGTTGATGATGTCATCGAATGCATTGAATATCAGTGTTGGAACAGTTGGCTCTGCTCGTCTCTTTGGCCCGGCTGTGGATGATGTGGTTGCGGTTACCGGAGCTGATGGAGATTGGGTGGTGGTGGTGGTACTTGTAACTTGAGTTGCAGGCTTATCTTCAATTCTAACGGAGGATATATTGAGACGTGGAATATAATTACAAGAAGATGGTTTTGGAATGATGGTGGTGGGCGAGAGTGTAGATATGAAAGAAGAAGAAAATGCATCCATTGCAACAATAATGGAGTAATGATCCTTAATGGAATGACAATTGGCAAAGGAAGGTTGCCGATATTTATGATCAGGAAAGGGCCGAATACTGCCACATGCAACAGTATCCAGGGAGACAAATAAAATGCAAAAACATTTTATAAGGTCCGCCCATCAGAGAAATAACCATTTTGCATTTGTGAATTGTGAGGTGGAAAACATTCGAAAGTTAGATAATTTTCAAACCCATCAATGCACAAGGGACCACTACCTCATGGCTCATGTTTTCACTCATGTTTGCCCATAACCAATGCTCACAGATGTTTTCACTTGTCTCTTCTTTGTTTGTTATATACATATAAATATATATATATATATATACCAATGCTCACAGATGTTTTCACTTGTCTCTTCTTTGTTTGTTATATACATTGTTTGTTATATACATATAAATATATATATACCAATGCTCACAGATGTTTTCACTTGTCTCTTCTTTGTTTGTTATATACATATAAATATATATACGGTCCCTTACTGGTGTGCTCAGTAAGTTGTATATGGACCATTAATTATGGATAAATTTTGATAAGTGCATACATTTTGAGTTAAAGTATGTAAATCTAATGGTTCACATCTACCGCACTGATAAAGTTATATCAGTGTGTAGTGACTTAAAAATTTCTGTATATATATATATATATATGTATATATATACATATACATATATATATATATATATGGGTTAGACTAAAAATCTTAAACTTATGATTTAAAATTTTGATTTTAATATCTCAACCATCCATGTAACTTATATATATATATATATATATATATATATATATATATTGAGATATGCTTTACATATATTCATACACTAAATATAATTATTCGTTTTAAAAACAAAAAAAAAGATTGATTTATAAAAAAACATCTAAAATAAATTAATGACATTCTCTTATTTACTAAAATACCACTCATTGGATGAAATTATATGACATTAGATAAAATGACCATCAATGTCACACTTTTCGTCAAAAATGACTATTTTGAAACTAATTCCTAATCTAGTGGCAATATTAATAGTTTATTATCAAATTGATGGTCACATGAGTAATTATTTCAAAAAAAATATTCAGTCCATCCATCAAAAAATCTGATTTATAAATTTGGTTGAATCTCTGCAGAACAACTAAAAATCTCCATCAAATCAAAGTATCTCAGAAAAATTAACATATCAACTCCAGAAAAGAATAATAAAAAGGAAATTTTCATTCATAGAAGAAAAGGAAATATGAAAATCAACCACTCCAATGGGATTTTATTATCCATATACAACCAATGTTGATAACATTTTTCTTATTTTTCCTTGCAAGCTACAATCTCCTTGTCACTTTCAATTAACAATAATAAATGTATTGATGCAACCAGATATAGCCTAATACTCCACTCAAACAGAAGATATTCGTCATTATATATGTGGTTCAGATGTAAATGGGACCCTCTTAATTCAATTACGTACGGCGTACCAATAATGGAAAGAGTTAAGGCTCCGTCCTCCAGCTATTTTTTTTTTTCGTTTTTGTTTTTCAAAAACGATTTCGAAATCGCGTTCGTTAACCGTTTTTCATTTTATTTTTTAAAAACAAAAAAAATTTGAAAAACAAAAACAGTGTTAAAAGTGAAAAATTTGAAAAACATTTGAAAGTTGTTTTCTGAATTTAAAAAACAATTTGAAAAAAATAATTTAAAAAAAATTATTCACTTGAAGACAGTGAAGCCCGACTGATCAGTCTTCAGTCATCACTCATCACATCTCAAGCTCTCAACTCCCAACTCCATTGAAGGTATGTCTGATCTTCTTCTTCTTCTTCTTCGCAACTGTTCTCTTCTGCAGATCTTTTTCTTCTTCTCTTTCTCCTTCTTGGTCGAATCTTCTTCTTCGTCGGAGCAGCTCTTCTTCTTCGTCGGAGCTGATTTCTTTTTCTTGGTCGGATCTTCTTCTTCTACTTCGTCGGAGCTGCTCTTCTTCTTCGTCGGAGCTGTTCTTCTTCTTCGTTGGAGCTGATTTCTTTTTTTTTCTTGGTCAGATCTTCTTCTTCTTCTTCGTCGGAGCTGATTTCTTCTTCTTCTTCTTCTGCAGATGATCTTCTTCTTCTTCTTCTTTTCGTGTTCTTCCTCTGCTTCAGATCTCCTTCTTCTTCAGATTTCCTTCTTCTTCTTCTTCTTCTAATTCGTGTTCTTCCTCTTCTTCAGATCATCATCATCTTGTTCTTCTTTTATGTTTTATTTTTCAATTTTTTTATCTTTCATAAACTGAAATTATTGTTGATTTAATTGGATGTATGTAGATCTAAGTAATTATTCAATTAATTGTCTTTCTTAAACAAAAATTTAATTAATGTAATCCTTTAAAAAAATATTAGTGATTATTGGGGAAAATAGCTGTGGAAGACCGAAAGCTTTGAGCAAAATTGTGGAATTCAGTTTCTCAGTCATTCAGCTTTCAGTGAAGCTACCAAACGCGTTTTTACTGTTTTCAATTTCAGGATTCAGTTTCCAGTATATGCTACCAGACGCGTTTTCAGAATTCGAAAATGAAACCAAAAACACTGTTTTCGTTTTCGTTTTCGTTTTCATTTTCGAAAAACAGCTACTGAAAAACGCTTACAGGACATCCCTAAGAATCTTGTAAAAGAGAGGATTTCAGCAAATATTACCTTTTTGATATTGCTTTAAGCTGTAGAAAACATATAAATAGGAATGGTATCATGTCAAATATCAAAATACTCAAAACAGAGATTTAGATTAAACAGTGTCTCAATTTGACAACTTAATTTTCCATGAGTTTTCTGTAATCTCCAAGAGCAGTTATTTTGCGAAACAGGATCTCTGGAAATATCAATGTTTAATTTCTAATCCTCATCAACAATTATCAGAGAACCTATAGCTGCCACACATACTATTAGGATTTATAGAGAAAAAGAGAGACGTACAGTTGTACAAAGATAACAGGAATTTACGCCAAGTTGTAGAAGCTCCAACGTACCAAATGGGGCCAGCTTCAGCTTCGGCGATCCAAAAAGGTCTATTTCCTTATAATTTCTAATGCTAATAAAAAATGATCAACATCCAACAATCAGACAAACAAAGATTAAAGGAATTTTACTGAGATATGGTTCTATGATGAATTTCATGATGTAAACTGTTCAAGAGCACCTTCACCATCCACAAAGAGCTGAGTTGAGTGTATCATTTTCTAAAGCAGCTGTCAGCAACAAAAGAATGACCAATATCTGAAGCCAACCTTGTCTATTTGAAAATCATATTTACAAAGATGTTTAAGGCCAAGAGAGGCACATAACTAGGAAAAAATATAACACGGTAGTCTTCTGTTGCGTTACGTATGTATCACAACAGCTTCTTTCGTGTCCCTATCAAGGGTAATGCCACCACCACCACCACTACCACAAATGATCCTCACATCTTCGATAAGTGATTCTTGGACCTCGATTCCAGCTGCTTTCATCTGATACAGAAACTTAACAGCCTCAACACAAGAACCATTCTTTACATAACCCACCAGCATGGCATTCCAACACGCAATGTTCTTCTTATTGCTGATCATTCCAAACACCCTTTTGGCATCTCTCAGTAACCCACATTTCCCATACATGTCAACCAAGCCGCACTGCACATAATCATTCGATTCTAGGCCCATCTTGATAGCACTGGCATGCACTTGTCGACCACAGTTGCCACCATCATCCAATCCAGCACATGCCTTGAGCACACTAGAAAATGTAAAACTATTCTTCTTAATTTCTTTCCTTCCCATCTCTATAAAATCACGCAAAACATCATGGAAAAGTCCTTCTCTACAGTTATTAACGATCTTAGCAGTCCAAACAACAGTATTATGATGCAATAGTTGATTGAAGACAAAGTTGGCATCCTCTAAGCACCCGAATTTCCCATAAAAACTAATCAACGAACCCATAAAAGAAATGTCGCTACTACTACCTAACTTTAACAGCAACCCATGTACTTGCTTTCCTAGTTCCATATTGAAGGTGCAAACACACGCCTTGAGAAGGCAAATTATGATCCAGGAAGGGAATTCCAACAACAAATGACTTGTTGTACACAGCTGTTGCTGTAGCATCATCATATTTACAAAGAGAGTTATAGATTCTTGATAGTCAGCGACATCAATGTAGCCGAGGATGATGAGAGCCCAAGAGTACAAGTCCTTGACAGGCATTTGATCAAACAGTTGGCGTGCAGTGACGAGCTGACCGCAGGATACAAGCATTAAAAGGAGACGGTTGAGGAAGACTAGAGTGGGCCTGAAATTTGTATTCTTGATATGGGCATGTAAATCTAGAGCTGTGGAGGGGTTCTTTTTGATGGTGCATTCTTTGATGAGACAAGTGTAAATATCAGGAGGTATGGGTAGGGAGAGGCTGTCAAATAAGCGTAAAATGTCAGTAGTGGTGGTAGTGATTTTGGTTTTATGGTTGAGCTTCTTTATCCACGAAATATTAACAGTAGAAGTGGTTTTGAGAGGTTTAATGGGTTTTTGATTGGGGTAACGGAGCTGTGGTAATTTCATTTCATGTGCAGAGTTGATGTGGCAACGATGCTGCATCAATTTGCCGGGAAATGCTTTTGTCTGTGAATGGGATGATGATAACATTTCCATTTTTACTTACCAAGTCAATTCTTCTACTCCAATATGATTATCTAGCAACGGACAACCGCGTGCCGTGGTGGACCTGCTTTAATAATTACACTTTTATTTTATAAAATACAAAATCTTACAAATCATAATATTAGTCAATTCATTTTCAAGGCTGGAAACATTTTTGTTGAATCACTTGCATCCCTTTTTTTGGTATGCTGACAAAATAGATGTTTTAAACAGAAGCAACTTTAGTTCCTCATCTTCTCATTGCTGGTCCAGTCATAATAATCTTACATTATGCAAGAGTTCCTATACATTGTTTCAACAATGTATATTACAACTAGCACTAGTAATAGATTCTGACTAGGAGGGCTGGAGGGCAGAAAGTACACACCAGAAACAGAAAAAGAAAAAGAAAAAGAAAAAAAATGCAATTCAATACATATATATATATATATATATATATATATATATATATGGGTGTAAGCCACCAAATAGTGAAGTTTGTAATTACACCGTAAGATTCATTAAATCCACTGATCATGGATTACGGAGCCCATTATCGCATGTCCCGTATTCTAAAGTCCCGCTTCTCAACTGTTAGATTTGCAAGACAAGACAAGGAAACATAAGTTAACTTTCTTTCAAGTTGAAACAACCATCATATATAGTCTATGTGTTGTCCCTTTATTTCTCTGTTTATTTATTATTACTACTCTTTTTCAGTTCAAAGAGAATGAGAGAAAAGATTCAGAGAAGCAAATATCACACCTTCTCAACAACATCCATCATTCCTGAGACATCTTGCTTGCCTCTCTTAAGTTGTTCAATACGTGCTTGCATGAGGCGTTTCTGTTCTTCAACCTGATAAATGGATTGGGATAAGAATACATTGCAGAACAAAAATAAGACTCATGAGCCACTACCACAGCCCTTCCAGCATGTTTGAAAATGAAAGAATCGTCCCAAGCAAATCTATAAAAGTGAAACAGCAACATATCTAACTTAAGGAAGCAAAAGTAAGATCGACTCAAGTCAGAATTGAATGGAAATTGTCACAGGAGATCCCCAAACAGAATGGTTTCCAGGTTTGCTATTTCCAGAAAGCACAGATACTCAACGCAGCTTAGCAATAATTCTTCTATAAGACGACAAAGCTAGCAAAATTGAGAAAGCTTGTGTTTTATCATATGAACTATTTGCAAGGTGGTGTTGGCACCCAAGGCAGTAAATCCCAGGCATAATCTACCCCATTTCCAACTGTGATTCCTAGGCTGCTGAGAGAGTATAAAATTGGTACCATTCCACATGTTACTCACCCTTTCAAGCATACCCGTCAAGTACTGGATCTCATTTTTCTTTGCCGTTGATATATCGCATTTGACATCCATTATATTTGTCCTGTATGTGAGTCATAGAACTTAAAGTTAGAAAGCCCACATAATAAGGCACCCCGAAATTGCAACACATAGAATGAAAGGAGTGTAGACAAAACAGAGACAGTGACTATATAAACCAGTAACCAGTTCCAGCAGAAAGCTATGACACTGGACAGTCCTTATGCGTTGTCATAAGGTCGCTACTTTGACTGCATCAAATAGTTGGAATAATGAGAACAGAGAAACATAAACTTTCAGCAGTTCTCAATTCGGCTTTCTTTGTTTGCAAATTCTATATTGAGGAAAAGGTTACTGTATTAACACTACAAGACTTACCACCAGACAGGTGATATTTCCTTCCTCTTTGTTTTCTTCTCTCTTCCAAGGATAGATAAATACTAATATCAATAAAGTCTAAAAGAAGATATATGTTCATGCTTTAAGAGGAATTTTGTTCAATAGGCATCTGAATGTAAGTAAAGCTAGAGGACCTTAAGAGGAATTTTGACATGCTATATAGAACTAAATACTTCAACATCAAGAACCGGGTAATACTAAGATTCAACTATTTCCTCTTCTAAAAGGTGACAGCATTAATGGTGAAGGCACCAGATGTTTCCTCCATCTTGCTCAGACTAATTTTATGATTGATTGACTCAATCTACTTTAGCATTCTGTTAAATGCACATCATGTTTTTGTTATTCAAAGAAATTTTACAAGTTAACCAGGCATTTGCACACTCTATTGAAGGATTAGATGATACCTACTTCTCTGATAACAAAGGATCCAGACCTTGTTCTTCTACAAGTTGCTCTACTGTATCAAGAGCAGCTCCCACCTGAAAAAAGAATGTAATTTGACATGAGTACATGACAATTCAAGACAATATACTACACAAGCAACTCAAAACAAATTATATATGCTCTACAAGTCTAGATCATCTTCCAGAATGTCAATTTCCCTTTACATGAGACAAGAAGTATCATGCTATGAGGGGTAATCATGAGAAGGATATACTCTTCTTTTAACAGAGTCATGTGACAATTATGTCACTGTTTTAACTTCCATCAATATGTTTCTTTCAGTTTGTAACATTTACTTTGTTATCCTTTCTCTATAGATCAGAAACAAAATATATATTAATGAAAAAAAAGGACCAAAACAAAGGCCTAACTAAACAAAACAACTCAAAATATACAAGTCTTGTGGCTGTAAGGGAAAGCAGATAAAAGAGTTACGATGAAATGATAGGCTATGGTTCATGCCTTTCTAGTTTCTCTATGCTTCAAACATTCCTACATTAGCAAGTGGCAATAAAGCAACACATGTCATGAAGCGGATTCACACAAAATATGGAATGTCCTTTAAATTGGCCATCTAGATGCTATATTTTGTATTGAACAGAATAATATCTGCATAGTTATTGACTTATTGTATCAATTAAATCCTATTAATCAAGGCAACTCCACATCAATTGTTGAATACGTTAAACCCTATTGCAGATCTGAGAATGGGAATAAATCCATATACAATAATGAAGAGAAAACAATAAAGAAGAGGTAAATATGAAAATTACCTGTGTTTCAAGACATAATGACTCAAACTCATCCTGTAATATAAAAATGAGGCAACATTAAATGTTAAACATTGCACATAAATAAGTATTTCCCACATTGCTTGGGATTAAAATTTGGAACAGGTTTAAGTACTAAATTTAGACCTCCACCAAATAGCTTAAGCTTTTGGGAAATGGGAACAACACAAAACACCTGATAAAATAAAGATGATCTTCTCTATGCCCATTTTTATCCTAAACTACTCAAGGAAATTCTCCATCTACTCACTACTCAGTGCATATAAATCACATATACACCTATCAAGAAAACATATGTCACAAAGGTAAGACCGGTTTTTATTCTAACAGAAGAAGATATATATTCAGATATTTCAGATTGAGTCCAGGTCATTAGTTTTCTAGGTGTGTCCAAATGAATTGGCTTTAATTCAAAAACTGAAATGTCTCCCTGATACAGCTGGTTTCTGAGTAAACTAGCTCCAAACTTAAAGTTAAAACAATAATAGCCCTGATAAACTTAGATAGAGAAACTTAGTGACTTGAAAAAATTACGAGAAATTGATGCTAAACAATGCTTTAGATAAAAAGAAAAGTAGAGCTAGATAGTCAAAGTTATGAGAGGATACACTCTCAGTAATTGCAATTTGTTCATTGCTTAATATCGGAGAGAATGATGGTACCATAAATTACTAAAAAAATAATTAGTCAACAAGAGAAGCATGTGAAATTAAATGGGAGAAACTATCCCTGCAAGAGCCCTAAACGGCAAGCTTAGCTAAATGGCACCTACTTCACTGCTCGGAAAATAATGTAGTGTTGGTCACACAAAAAAAAATAATTCAATTCAGGCTTCTACTTCAATTTGCTGGAAGAAGTAAAATTTATTGTATCGTTTAATAAATTGACCAAAAAAAAGACAGAGCAGAAATAAAACAAGAGAAGGGCATGGAGAATATGTACCTCTATATTTTCATGCAAAGAAGTAATGACCTATGAATATTCATATCACAAGATACACCCCATTAATTCAAACTTCCATTTATATATATATATATATATATATATATTTTTTTTTATTTTAACTTTTAAAGGAAACGGACCTGGATGAATAAACGGTGAAGAGAGTCTTGCTCAGAAGTAGAAAAGTTAGGAAATGCATTTCGGAATTCCTATTTATTTATTTTCATTCACATAAGAACAAAAGTAATTATGATCAGTAAATAACTCAATCTCAAAAGTCGAAACAAATGAATGATTGATTCGAAGTTACCTGTTTGGGGCAGGTAGTGAGCAGTGAACGAACAGCGAGCTTGAAGGACTTGTTGAGATCCGATTGCCTTGACATTTTCTGCAAGAAAAAGATCTCAATTGAAGTGAGCTTCTTACATTCTCAATCAAAATCAACTACAAAATCAGCAAAATTGAAGGTCTCCGTTAGGAGTGGTCGCTTAGAACTCACTTGGAGGATGATGGCAGAGATTCAATGAACATGGAGGGAAGAATGTTAATAGGTTTTCACTTTACGCACATTACGACGTCGTATGAGAAGTAGAATAGTAATGGGCCGAGCTTTATTTCAATTTACCTCTTATGTAAAATGACCCCTGTATGTGTAGTTTAATTTAATGATCACTGGTTCTTTCAACCTTGATATTACTCGCTTCTACAAGTTGCTCAAAAGTTAACAATAACACTTGACCCCCTTTACAAGATTTTATTTACATGCATGCTTGAACTTTCATCCTTTAAAGATACACAATTATCTTTAGAATTTCCTCACGGAAGCAACCATACTAGATACTACTGGTGTGTAGTATGTACCATTTCGCCATATTATCATTGCATAGATAACTAATATCACAATGCTTGTGTATGAGAGCAGGAGGGCATGCCATTGCAGGACTAAGAGAAACAATGAGGGTATCTCCAACTCCAATCTATCTCTATTAAATTAACAAACACAAAAAAGAATACCAAGGGGCTCTACTTGATATAGGGTAATTGACAAAATACATTCATCTTTGAGTGCGCCAACAAATGGTACAATTAATTTCACAGTAATCTTACTGAAAATTTTAGAAAAGAGTTCACCATGGACCCTTGGAAAAATGAATTTAGGAGATCTTCAGTAACGCAACAGATACAATCTCCAGGAAACACTTTGAAACTTTTTGTCTAATTGGCTACTGCTTTTGGAATAACTTCTCAAAGCTCTTGGCTTCCTGGCTAAAAGAGTTCCATAATATCTTACCACGCAGGGTAATAAATCTACACCCATTTGTCTTCATTGTCTTGTTTAGCATTCAGTGTCAATGTATCAGCACGTACTTCATCTCTCAAGTTGTGCACAGATGCATCAGATCCTGAATCTTCACATTCAATCTCAGACAATGTTGGATCATGGGGTGATTTGTAATGAATTGATTGCAAGAAGTTGAAATATGCATATTTGATATCAAACTGCATATCATACCCTGCCAGAAATTAAACATATATAATAGTTATATTTTGCATTTAACAATGTTATAACTCGTAACAAGGGTGCAAAAAGGGGCTTTATCCTTACAATAGTTTACGGCAACTGTCACTCCATTTTCATCTGGACTCTGTCTAACATGATGAAACCACATACTTGGCCTGCATTAACTCCACCAGATTGAACCAAGTATTACAATCTGCTAATGAAAATCAATTAACAATGCAGTAACTTCCCTTACTCTACTTATCCATATTTACTACCATTTGTTAAAATTTAACAATATCTAATGACTTTTGAAGTAGCATTGCTGACAAGTAAAAACAAATATACACATTCAGAGATACACAAATTAATATATGGGAAATAAAACTGCAATTATTGAAGTAAAATAAAACTATACACAGGGTCTCCTATAAACTTCACAGCTAATTCATACAGATTAGGTTGCTGTTAAGAATATGCTCATAATCCCGTATACAATTTGAAATGAATTAAATCCCCCTAATCAAATCATGTACTGCTGCTGGGAACCGGGTACTCTATCAAAATGTAAGTGTAAAGTGTCAAACTCTTGAGATGTGTTGATCAAAATGTAGGCAACATGATAAAAGCAAATATTAACATCATCCTAATTCAGTCAAAACCTTTGTATTGTTGGTAAAAACCATTACTGCTTAAAATCCATCAAAGAAGATAACTGGAAGTTGAAACTTTGAATGGAAAAACATATTCATTAATATGTAAAGAAGAAGATGATAATGATAAGGATCTTACAAGTAAAGAATCTCTCCGGCATTGACAGTACACTCAAATGGCTTAGGTCCATTGAAAAATAATGGAAACTTGGCCATTTCAGTTTCTCTAGTCTCAGGAGATGGGTAAGGATTCACACTACACCAAGGCACATGTATTGCCGGCGTCTCAAGCTCCAATGTACACTCTAGCATATCCTAATAAAAATTCCACATAATCCAGAATGAGTTGAGTGTATTATAATTGATTATACAATGCAAGAAATAGAGGCACCTGGGAATAAGAGTAATGAGCAGCAGGATAGTGGCGAATGTACATGCGATGGACATCTGTAGGAGGGAGCAGAAGAAAATGCTTTTGACCAGAAACAACAGCGTATAGATTCTCATAGTGATCCTTGTGAAAAGAAGTCTCCGATAAATGATTGCCAATCCAAAGATTCACAGCCTCAGGATAGCACTCAAGTGCCTCAGTAGCCCAAGGAATATGTTGATCACAATCACTGCCCAAAACAGAATACTCACTACGAAAACAGTCGTTCTGTTGCTGTAAGTAGGCCACAACTTTAGAATCAGTGGAGTTGGAGTTGGACAACACAAGTTGCAGTGCTTGATCGAAAGGCAATTGCTGGACGTGGGCAGAAGCGAAACACAGTTGATCAAGAGAAGGGTGTTTGACGAGAGAGTCGGCGCGTCCATTGGGGGTGAGGTGGAGAGAGACGAGGGAGGAAGACATGGTTTTGGAGAGGTATGAGAGTTGGGTCCAAAGAGAAAGAGCAGGCCAGTGGAGATTGGCCTTGTTGATAATACATGGTTTGTTCTGAGATACAAACTCTCTTAGGAATTCGACTGCTGTTGGAGCTGCATCTAAGCGTTGAATTCTGCTGTTGTTACCTAGGCTTAGCTCCCTCACTTCCTCCCATAACTTCTCTACCTCTTTCATTTCTCCCAACAGAGGGTTTTGATTGACTTGTAATTTGGAACTACAGTTTAGTAATTTATATATGTAATTGGCATACAAAATTAAAACTTACCTTTTCTTTGCATCAAATTGTAAGTTATTTTTAATTTGATCTAATTACTATGCATCCATACATCTAAATAATGCATAATTGAAGGAGAATTAATCATCTTAACCCAATTCCATATACATACTTCCAATTTTAAGGAGAATTATCTCCTGACAAAAACACAAAAGTTTCTTCTCTCATTTAACATCTAGATATTTCTGATTACAGACAAATTATGCTAATACATCAGCATATCCTATTCCTATTGTTTAATATCCCGGAAAAAAAAACTGTAAAAAGATATAGAATCAACATTTCAATGACCTCCTTCCACCATGATCTCCAAGGAATTTCTTTATCACTTGTTAGCTTGCAGAAGGTCACCCCACTGATTGGAAAAGAAAACCCAAATTACATCATATCAGTCGGCAGTTGAGTCCATAGAACCGGGACGGATTCTATTAGGTAAAGGTCTTGCAATAAGCCCATCAGTCACCCAACCAACTGATGCACTGTCATTTTTGACATGATTGAATTCCCTTTCCACATACTCCAAAGATATTTGTAGCCTCCCACCTAATCTACAATCAGCAGCAACACTTCTTCCTACAATTCCAGCATTCCTCTCCAACCAGTACAAATAATTCACTTGGAATAATGATTTCAGCATGTCTTGGGGTAAACAACTTTCTTTAAGGACAACCTGATCTAAGCCAATAAATCAATTAGAAAATAAAATCAAGAGTTTACAAGAAAAATATATGATCTTCTCACACACTCATGTCATATAAATCATGTTCAAATCTGCTTTCCCAGTTGAACCCCTTTTCATGATGACCCTGTTGAATCCCTACATGTACTTTGCCGTCACATGAAAAATAGAAATGGCTCAAGTTGTTACAATCATTGGAGACTAGACACTTCTCTCATGAAAAAAATTACCAATTATTAAAAAAATATAGAGACCTTATATGCAAATATATCAATCACTTAGGAAGATAAAATTTTAAACCTTTATCAGCATGAAGTGTCCTAGTTTTCTCAGTTTTGATTGCAATGGTCAATCAAGGTATTCAATACAGAGTTTAAATTATAGCAAGAAACAGATGAATTTATCAGCATGGGATACACACAAATTGAAGATCGGATGAGAAGCCAAGTAGGTGGTTTACTTACACAAAATTTCCCCCCATGCTCAGTAAGAATGTATCCTTCATTTCTATACAGATTGAATAATGCAAGTGCATCCTCCTTGTTGTGAACAACATCACTGAGCTTTGACCCAAGCTGCAGCCGTTGCTCAATTTCAGCAGCTAAATTCTTTGCTTCCAAAGATAGGACACCTGATTGTGACTGAAAACAGAAATCACTTATAAGCATTAGATTAAACCAGTGTTTTGCTTAACTGTCTAATCTTTATCTGCATTTTTGGGTTTTCATTTTGGCAAGTTTTGCTTGATTTACGGTTATAATTTGTTTTGAAATTAATACAATTCTCCGTGATTTGGTTTGATGAAACATTTCACGTTTTTCTGGCGAGTTCTCCTGGATTTTCTATTGGCTTTCTAAATCACATAGCTCAGACTCTCACCAACCATCAAGCTACAAAAAGAAAGCAAAGACTTGAATTGATAAATGGTCCCAACGGTTGGATAATCCTCCCTCTTGTATTCAATAGCAATTCTCTTTGATTCTTGGGGATTGTCTGCTTTCCGGTTTGCTGGCTTATGCCTAATGCATCTATTTTTTTGTAATTCACTTTTCTTATTACAAGTTTTCCTATGTTGTACCCCTTGACTACTTAATTTTGATTAAAAAAAATGATGCATGCTTATATTCTTAAATAGCATATAGCTATAAGAGAGTACCTCAAACAGGGTGTACAATTATCATGCAGAAAAATAAGCTGACGATGGAAGCTATTTATGACCTGGCCATTTGGACTATGATACTACCGGGTGGGTCCTTATGCAATTATTAGTCCACTAGTCAAATGCATCTCTAATATTATATAAACAAATTTATCTATATGGTTTCAGTTTGCCTAATATATCTAACATTCATTCTCAATCAAAAGTTGTACAATTGAAAACCCTTTCTATGTGAACTCATACCACTGCCATTCTTTGTATAAGAAAAAAAGAAAAAAAGAAAAAGAAAAGAAAAACACCACTAATCAGAGAAGTCTTTCATACACAAAGTAATGTCTTAGCCTGTGATAAGTGAGCAAGGTAAGAGGAAAGAAAAACTGCATCAAGGTAAACAGACATACATATGTCACCCTAAACTACAGTTTAAATGGAAGCCAGCATTGACTTCTTTTTGGGGGACACTTCTCTCATTCTCTTCCCCACTCCTTCAATCCTTCCCTCCAAAAATTTTGAATACACAACTCGTCATGATATTGTTAAAAGCATGTCTTACACAACACTTATGTGCTATATCTTTCTTCACACATCCAATCAAGTAAAACTTGTAAAAGTACTACAATGGTGCAGACTGATTTTTTTTTTAAAGAAAAAAAATATTAATAATGCCTGAGGCTTTGACCTAAGGTCATGTGATGAGTCAAGTAGGTTAATAATCTTCATTTATCCATGGCATGACAAGATTTAATCATAAGATTATACAACTCTAACTACCCATGATTTCATTTCTTCACGAAAGCAGAATCATTAACAATAGAAGGAAGACAAAAACATTAACTTACTTTATTTGTGAACTTTATGTTCAAAAAGTGTAATGCTGGGAAAAGTGGTTCCTCATCATTGACCTCTTTGACAGAGGGAGCTTGGCCAGTAAGGAGATATTCACTGAAAACCAAACCTGTTATAACAATAATATAAAAATGAACAATAACTCCGTAAAAGTAATGAAGATGGTGATGATGCTGATGGCAATGTTAACAGTCTATGTTGTACCCAACAGGACTTAATCTTCTGCAATTTATTGCATTTTTTTCTAGTAATGCAAAGTAAAGAGTTCACATTCCGCTGAAGCTAAGAAATGCCAAATTACAACAAGTTTTCATCAAACTGCTTTTGATTATAGTGATAACTAGAGAGACCATAAATAATTTCCAGCAGAAAAAAAAAATATTTTTTTTTTCATAGTTTAAAAGTTAGGCATATATACACTAGGAATGGACCTAAGCTGTGCAACTTTCAGGTAGTTTTTCTGGCCAATGCTTCCCTCAACCTGGAGCTGCATGTCTTCATATAGTTCTACATATATATATCGCACTACAGCAAATCCTCTATACTTATACAAAAGCTAAGCTAGGCATCTAAGTCTTCATTGGGGTCAATGAAATAAGTATTTCGTGCACCGTATAAACTAAATCATTTAAAAACTCAATAGAAAAGTAACAATATCATCACTAGAACACTTTCAGAAGAAAAATATCAAAACAAAAAAGGAAAAGAAGAGACATATTACTTGCACGATATGGATTTAAAGTCCTTAGTTCAATGGATTGATATGACTTCAAATTACAGAACATGTGAATCCATGTCACCACACTGAAGGAAGCAAGAGCAAGAGATGTAGAGGAGCCAATGCAATTAGCCAATGCTATACCAAGCATGATACCAATAGCTTTGCTAACCATTCCTTGGGCTTCACCCTTTGCAATTACCTAAAATTAATAATACCTTTCAGTAAAAAATACCGGTACACAGGGATAATTAACACATGCTAGAATCGAAAAAGGACATCACATTTCTTGTTAATTTAATTTTATTCCCACTAACCGGGAAGCCCTCCGTGCTTCCAAAACGGTGACTTGAATTTATAGTTTAACAAATTAATATAGAGGAACTGCATTTCACCTCAGCAAAGTTCCTCTGAGCAGCAAAACCAGCATAGAAGCAGCTCCTTGTTGCAGCCTGGGTATTGATGAGTGTCAGTTTTAAGTATCTGTATATTATATATTAGGTCAATGTGAGAGAGAAAAACATTCTAAGTCATGGATATCATTCAGAAAAGCAGATAAAATTGAACAAAGTTCCAACTTCAGAAAACAATAAACATTCTATGATTACAGAAGATTTGAGAATGATCCATGTTACATTGTCAATCCGACATTATGTGAATAAATAAGTGCAAGAACAAGCAGCAGCTTTGTAGTACCTGAATGAGTGCAGCTGCAGAGCGTCCAGCTCCAGCAGCAGCTCCAATGAAAACGAAGAGATGGGGAAAAGCAGGTGTTAACATCTCTAATCCAAAGGCAGCATTTTCCAAAAGATCAGCAAACAACCTCCACCCTTTTGGATGGACATCAAAATGCCTTCCGTATTTGGATAACATAATTTTGCTAAGATACCCAATTCCATCTTTAAGTACCCAATTAATGGCAGCAGCGGTTGGAATAGCTCCTTTACCCAATCCAACAGCATACAGCAATGCCTATATCACACAATTAATTAAGAAAACAAAAAAGTGATTGCCAAGTGTTTGAAGAAAGTCGTAAAAGAGGTTGCTACCTGGGTGGCGAGGACACCACTAACTTGGCTGGCAATGCCCTGTACACCTCGCCAGAGAGAGTAGTCCAAGTAATCACTGGTAACGCTATTAGGAAAACCTTCGGGGAGCATCAGTCCCATGAAGATGTCTCTGCACTGATTCCATAAATTGCCAACAGATAGTGAAGTTGCAGTTGCAGTTGTAACAACAAATGTGTCTTTGGAAAAATCAGGGATAAGCCTGGTCCACTTGCTTCCCTTGACTTCCCAAACGGTATTTTCTTGAGAAATTGTACTTCTGGCGAGTGCTGTGGCTACATGGAAGTGACAAAAACAACACAACAAGGAGGACATGAAGAGGAGAAGCGGATAAAGAGACCCTGAAGAGTCATTGCCCTCGTCCCACCACCAAGAATCAAATGGATTTCCATTGTTGTTGTTGTTGTTGTTGTTGTTCCAACCACCGTCGTCGTTGTTGTTGTCGCCATTGGCCAAGAGCAGAGGAAAACTAAATTCATCAAAAGTTTTAGCATGAATAACTCGTTTAGGAATTGCGCGCAGAGAATGAGGTATCTTTGTTGAAGAGAAGGGAAGTGACGATGCCTCTGAGCTTCTCTTACCCGATGATAGTAGCCTAGCTTGAGAACCCCATCTTCCACAAACGAACCCGCCCCTGCAAGCGCACACCATTTTTTCCACTCTTTTCACCTGCCCAACTCCCAACAAACTTGTTCGTTTTTTTTTATTCGCAACGTGCTCTTTAATTTGTAGTTTTCTATTGGAACGTAGCCGTGTAAGTAAACAAATTGGTTTTACTCGAGGAGCTGTACATTTTATCATTTTGGGGTCATGAAATTACAATCAATCATTCATTCATTTTATTAGTAAACAAATTGCTCTTAGGTTCAAGGCTTCTTAATTCTTGTAAGGATAGCATATGAATTGAAGGTTGTTTGAAAATCCCTTGATTTGATTTAAAAATAAGACCCATGAACCATTTTACAGCAATTTAAATTGATGTGATAAGCTCAGCAACCGCCTGAAATAGTTCACAGTTTCATAATGAGTTGGTAATACTAATACATTCTCCGAGTGCTTAACATAAAGCATAGGAAGTGACAAATATTAATTTTGTTATACACTATTGATGGGCTCCATGGAATCCAGAAGGCTTCCAAACAGAAATTAGATTACTACAGGCCAATAAGCTAGCTGACATTGAAAAGGGTGTCACTAAACTGTTCATTACTTTTGGTATTCTATGCTGTTACTATGCATACAACCCTTCAAACAAGGAAAGGGGATGCATTAATACCCTGGTTTTAAATGTGTATCTGTCCTAGGAGCTTGAAATCTTTTCATTATATACTGTGAACATACAACTAAGATCGATGTGGATGCGGTGGAGCATTCACAGAGTCAGCTACAAGTCATGGTTGAACTGTTTTCATCGTGTAGACTATAAGGATACAGAAAGAGAGAAACTGATTATGTGCAACTCAACTCAAGGAACTGTCAATTGGCCCGCATGTCCCAATGACTTCCAGGATGCTTCAAGCCGCAACAGATGCAATTTCTCAACAAATGGTTCTAAAACTTCTGCCTCTTCTTCTGGGGCAAAAGCCATGCAAATGCTAAGTTCTTGCACTGCCTTTCCATACTCCCTGCCATTCACTCCCAAATATTATTGTTCAATCCACTTAATAAAAATTTGGACCATGCCAAAAATGTAACAGGTTCCGAAATTCATACCTATTGTAATACAACATCATCCCATGGTCTCTCCTCAAAGCCCAATTATGTGGCTGCAGAATTAGCAATCTTTCTGAAGCCATGATAGCCAGCCTACAAAAGAAATGGCGTTTTAATACTGCTATACACAGAAGAGGTTAATTGAATTGAGAGAGATAAAAAGTGGACATATTTAACTGCCTCTGAGCAAGGCAACAAAAATTAGCACAAGTGTTAGTTAATAAACAAATCTATGTAGTCTTCACCATCTCAGAAAAACAATTCTAAAAATGCATTATCCATACTTGATACTTTGTCAATATTAGCAACAGAAGATATGGGTAAGTTAAAACCTACACAAAAAGGATAACTTATAGATAACAATTCATCTTATACCACAGCTTTTCAAAATTCAAACAGCACTGGTATATTATTTTGCACAAATACACAACCTTGATACAGCTAATTGATGTATGGAAACACCAAATTACCCTCATTCTGGTCAAGGTTTTTAGCAGGACTACATACCCCACACCAAAAACTTCTGCCAAATGATTAAACCGCATCATATAGGAGTTTCTTGTATAACTTTCAAATGTAAAAATGAAAATTACCAGGCAAACAATAAGGGGTGGGGGTAGTAACAAAAATGTGTATAAAGGAATATAATGAAGCAAATTTCATGTCAAATCTATTAAGTTCTTAGGTATAATCTCGCAATTAAAATTGTTCTATGTACAGATGTGCTTAATCATGATGTAACAATGAAAATAGTGATGGGAGCTGGCAAAAATATCAGTTCAGCTAAATATTTCACAAGTATTGATGCTTTTAAAGTTAAAAAAAGTGTACAAATGGAAGTCATCTTTAATGTTGCTGCTCCTTGTAAGGGGTCTATCTAAAAATATAAAATCCCACCACTAAGTCACGGCAAAAATGGCATCATGAGTGTTTAATTGTGACAAAGACTGCATATGTATAAATTTTCCACAATCTAAAAATTCCATATACATATATACACATACACACACAGGCATATTACACAGCCAGAATGTACAAACGTATTAACTTTGCCTATAAGAACACAAGTATTATTACAAAGAGAAAAATAAGCATTTCGGTTTCTTTACCAACCAAAACCATTCATTACTCAGAGATGAACACCCAAACATGCATACACGAGTAGATGTCAACCTAAATAGAAGATAAGAAGTCTTCAAGAACATCATTTATTTAGCTTACTTCGGTTGGTCAAGATCAAGGACCACAATCTAATAACATCTCAGCCTATTCACCAAAGACAACCTGCTTTCATTTTGTTTATTTATTTATTTTTGGATAGGAAACTAGAATGATTTTATTGAAGAAAGATGATACAAATGTGAACAAGATGTCCACAACTCAAAAACCTTTGATGGACTTCAAAAAATAAAAAGTATGTAAACTCCAATGACCTTTGCCTCAAACCCAAGAAATGTCTATAAGAATAGTATCTCTTACAAAGCTACCCCAAAACCGTTTACCAATTTAAAAGTATGAAGAAAAAATGAAGTATCTTGGAATTCCTTGGAGACGGAAGCCCAAAGTAAAGATTATTCAATGTGGTATGTGCTACTTATGAAAGGCCAAGTAACAAGCAGAAGCATGCAAGTCATTAACAAATTCACCAAACTCTCGAAAAATAAGGGAAACTAGCAGGACTTTCAAGTAATTTTACTTTTTGATTCACTTCCCATTCCTTTGTAAATTAAATTCAAATTCAAATTGATTGGAATCAACAGTTCAAATTTAGTAATAGACACCACAGTTTGCACCTAAGAATATAGCTCATTGTGTAGTATTATGAACAGAAAGAACTTCAGATTAAAATCGATGGCATTGACACTGCAATAGCTGGGAAAATTCTCATGATGTTACAATAGAACCCATATTATGCATCCTTTTCTGACAATGGTAGGTATTCGATGATACATGAAAATTTAGTTTTTGAACTCTTAATATGTAAAAACGTTATTTTTAAAGGCAGTGTAAGAGAGTAAATGTTAAATAAGAAATACAAAGAGTCAGCAAGCAACAAAATATAAATTATCAGCACTCGATGCTAGATGTCACAAGTTTAGACATGGAACTTCACCACCAACAACCATTGAAAACACGGCAACACAATGAGCTCTTTTCAAGAAGACTGAACTTATTGGACCTACATTAATGATCAAGATTCCATACTTGTAACAATTTTCATGCCAATCTGGCACAGATCAACTACTTAAATAAATAAAAACTTTATAAAATGGCCTGCATAAAATGAAAATATAAAGACGCTTCAGAATTTTACCTAAGATCTCGAGGCCGCAACAAAGGGACATTTGAGTTACTCATCTTTTTAAGATTTTCATCAGCATTATAAACATGCCTAAGTGGAGAAGTCAACATCAATCCATGATTTGATCTTGAAGCACGTTTCCAGTGAAGCCTCTGCAATTTCATTGATTTTACTTCATATTTTAGGTGGGAAATCAAAGAATTATACTTTAAGCATGGATAGTAACTATCTATAAGAGCAACCAGTTTTTTTTATCAATTAAAAGAATTGTGTACTATAACTTAGGAGGCATTAGCACTTACAATCATATTGGCCAGAGCAATCCCAATAATGTCTCGCTTTGTAGCTATCTCAAGCCCTAAAAGTGAATTTCCATTTAAATCCGATGCCATAGATCTGGGGTCTTCTACACACCTTCCATTGACAACCGCAAACAAGCTGTGCCCTGCAGTTACTTTGAAGAGCTCCTACAGAAAGTAGAGATAAAAGTAATTGAGCCAAGATAATAAAAGACAAAACTACAAGCTTGGCTGAAAATGCAACTGTGAGTAGGAAAAGACATTGGAGATTCACTAGAAAAAGTAAGCATTAGTATCTACGGCATAAAATACCTCTGGGTACCCTGTTTGGGGCCATATCAAAAAATCTTCCCCAACTCGAGATCCCACAATGTTTAGGCCAAGTCGTCGGCAAACTTCAATGTAAATTATGCTAAGCAAAATTGCTGTTAACAAGGGAATTATATTGTCAGATACCCTGAGAGATGCACCTAACGATAGGGAAGAAGACAAATTGCATTGAAGTAAGAAGCTAAAGATGTAGTAAAAAGAAGAAGGATGGAGAATTACCGCTGCCACATCCAGTGCTAAGTACAGAGTGTAGGTATGAATATTTAGAATCTACAAGAACAGGTGACCTTTTGAAGCCTCTTAACTCAAAAAGAACTACATTGACTGCCTCCAAAACTTGAACCAAATGACAACCAATGTCTCTATAAACTAATTCTGCTTCAACTTCCTTGGCAATTGTGTCCAACACAGTCAGCCACTCAGGTATACTCTTCCCAGCCAAAGGCATCTGGTCCAGATGATTCCAGTCTTGAGCATCAGGCATGGCTGACACATTCTTCCTTTCATTCATCAGTGAGCGAGCATCCATTTCTCGATTGTAACCCATAAAGGCCTCATCTTCAGCAGCGACATACAGCAAAGCCTGCAACATCAAATAGTAGAGCAGAAATTGAGGATTTAAATGGACAAATTAACAACAGTTTACATTTGAAAAGCAAGAACACATGGATTATGTAATATGTACCTTAGCGAGAGAGATGTCTTTGTCCTTGGATTGGAAGGAGATCTCTTGAGTGAATTTTTGTCTAGCAGTCTTAAGAGCCTGAAAAATGTAATAGCAAAGCAGAGCAAAGATTTATGAGAAAGCGTGAAGGAGTAGAAGCGTAATTAAAGAGTAAAAGGAGGGCAATTGGATGAAGATGAAGAATATTATTGACGGTTACAAATGAACCTCCTGGTAAAAATGGTGACGGGACGAGTCTTTGGTTAGCTGATTCCTAAAGAGAGGGTAAGCAGAAGAAGCTGAAGTCGTCATCATAATCGAAGCTGAATTCGTCATCATCGTCTTTGGTTTTGATTTGTTGTTCTTGTCATGATTCCAACAATGACTTTGATCATGATGATCATACCTGACGATCGTAAAGAATAAAACGGATATTGGGGGTTGCCTAGCACAAATCCTTTCTTCCACCTCTAGAATCTAAATCATACTACTAATACATTCCTAATTGCCAATTAATTTCACATAATTCAATTTCAAGCTTAAATTAAAAGGAAATGAATTACCTGATGGAGATTGGCATAGTTGCTGCTGATTTGGCTGCCGTACAAGTTGCAGAGAGGGGCAATGAATATGATGTGGACATTATTTCTGAAAATGCTCAGATGCAGCAAAATATGGAAAAAAAGCAAGAATACAAATATATATATATATATATATATATATATATGAAAAGAAAAGATCAGGCGTCTTCTCTGATAAAGTGAGTAGAAAGAGACACAGCAATGATTAGGTGACAAGAAAACGAGGAGGGTTTCGGCATAGAATTATCCAGAAAGGTGTTGTTGGACTCTTCACTTGCAAAACACAATGAAGAAGAAGAAGAAGAAGAAGAAGAAGAAGAAGATATGGAATTCCCAAAGTCCATATTATTCATAACCCAATAGAAATACAGCAATAACCAACTCTTGAACTATAGATAATTATAGATTGCTTTGTAACATTTAGAAGAAGAGTTGGCAAGGCAATGGGCAGAGGAAGAGGCTCCCTTCTTCTCCACCAAAACTTACAACTTTTTTGATTATATGGTGGATGGGTGCACTCATTTGGCTAAGGTCCTGCCAACTTTTATGATTAAAGCTGTGCATTTTGGATTCCACCATCACTCCCTCTTTTTTTATAATCTATAATCCTAAAAGTCTGAAATCTTTCCTTTTTTTTATTATCCTCTTATAATATTTTATTATAATCGACTTATAATTGTGTTGCCGTTACTACCGCGCAGATGTCCCAATAGCTTAACAAACCAATCATATTTACCATTGGATTTGGTAGGTTGATCACATAAATATATATAAATATATATGCATTGGTTGGATAATACTTGTGAGGTCATCAAAGTTAATTATTAATGGGCATGGTGCATGGATAAGGTTTCAGGAAATAAAACATAATATAAAGAGAACAGAGGAAGAAGAGAAGGGAGGAGAAGTGGATGGTGATAAGGATGGTGATAAGGATGTCAATTGACTCTAAATTTGATTGATTGATTGGGCTTACCCACTTCCACTTTCCTTTTAATTACCTTTTTGTTGTTTTGCATAGCGACCAGTATTAGCATATTGTATACTGTATACTTATTTCAATCATCTACGTAATTTTAAGAATAGGGAGGAAAGCAAGCACACCATGACTCATGACTCATGACTCATGACTCATGACCATTCCATATCGATATATCTTCCTTCCTTACATTTTGGACCCCTCTTCCACCACTCTGGCAGTGGATAGGATGATCGTCACATCAAATTTTTTATTTATAAATATTCTATTAATTTTCAATGCCCTCTGAAATAATATTATTATTATAATTGTTGGCGGTGACTCAGTCACGGAGTCTATCCCCCACTACATACCACGTGTTTAGGGAGAGGGTAGTTTTGTCCAAACATATGAGAATTTTTAGACAAAAATACCTCTCTTTAGACACATATCATTTATTGGAAAGGGGGTAATGCTCACCCTCTTGAAGGGGTAAACAAAAGTCTTCTCCTCAGTCACGTCAAGGCTGGTGTTTTGTTTGTTAGGTTTGCCCAACCCAACTCTATCCCCGTGCTATATACTACGTGGCGTTCAAATCAACATTACCAAGAATTGGGCCTATTAACCCTTTTAGACGACGTTTGGGCTGTCTCGACTTGTTCGATTATTGGATCGGATCGGATCAAGTACGATCCAAAGTTAAAAAAAGAAAGCCATCAGCCCTATTCGTAAGTATAACCTAGGTTTTTTTCTTCAGATTTCAGAAATCACAAACTCAAGCCGACATCTCTCTCTCGAGGTACTGTATTTTTCGCAACCGTCGATACTCTTTGATTTGTATTTATTTATGCTGCATGTGTCTACCAATTTTGTTAGAAGAAGCATATTTATGTTCTAGTTACTTTGTGCAGTGCCAGTGGTTGTTTAAATGGAAGAAAGGGCAATATTTAGAGACATAAGGCGTTATTACTGTGATTATTGTGGGATTTGCAGATCCAAGAAGTCTCTTATTGCTTCTCACATCCTCTCTCATCACAAGGTTTACTTACTCACTTTGTTTTGTTTAGCTGAAATTTACTTGTTCATAATTAGGATTCAGGATTCGCTGATGTTTTAATTTTATTCTTCAGGAAGAGAAGGATGAGGAAAGGGTCGACGGAGATCTAGTGAAATCTAATACTTGCGAGGAATGCGGTGCTACTTTCAAAAAACCTGCACACTTAAAACAACACATGCACAGTCATTCACTTGAGGTATTCTTTACATAGTCAACAAATTTTTACTATGGAATACTTGCAAACGACAATTTCTTGTCATGTCTACAACTTTTGTTTCTTACCATTCAAAAAAAAAAAATACAACTTTTGTTTCTTTGTTAGCAGTATAATTATCTTTATTGTTCACGTATATTGAAAGATAAATGATTTTGCAGGAATTATTGTTTTTTTTTTAGAAAAAAAAAAACATAAAAACCAGGGGATGTATAGCGTGAAGCATTGGATCCCATACAATGAACTCCAAAATGCGAGAGGCTGCATATATAAACTTGATTGGACCAGTATCAGGTTGGGAGACCACCTGAGAAGCTCCATCAAGGAAGCCTCAAACACGCACTATTCTAATCTGAGGTTCGAAACTGTATATGTTCAGCTTTTGGTTGATAATTATGAAAATAATGCTTCTGATGTATTTGATTTTGTTGCAGAGAGCATTTAGTTGTCCGGTAGATGATTGCCATGCCAGCTATAGAAGAAAAGATCACTTGACTCGGCACCTTCTTAAGCACCAAGGGGCACTATTTAAGTGTCCAATTGAGAAATACAATAGTGAATTTTCCTTTCAAGGCAACATCAGGAGGCATTTGGAAGAAATCCATGATGAGGATTCCTCGATCACCATTCCAAAGCAGTATGTATGTCAGGAAACTGGGTGTGCAAAAGTATTCAAATATGCATCTAAGCTGAGAAAGCATGAAGAGTCTCATGGCAAGTTGCTTCAGAAAATTCATTTTTGGAATGTCATCTAAATGTTTATTTCTATTGCATAAGTTTGCTACACTTTTCATGGAATTGAAAATAAAGTCATTTTTCAATTTTTTGTTTAAACTCTGATGAATTCCTTTGTTTTCTCAGTCAAGCTAGACTCTGTGGAGGCATTTTGTTCTGAACAAGGATGTATGAAATATTTTACAAATAAGCAATGCCTTGAGGCCCATATCAGGTCTTGCCACCAGCACATCAAATGTGAGATTTGTGGATCGATGCAGCTGAGAAAGAACATAAAGCGGCATGTGCTTACACATGAGGAAAGAGTTTCATCTGAAAGATTTAAGTGCGGGTTTAAGGGTTGTCTACTCTCATTCTCAGCTGTAAGATGTCTCTACGTTGATTTTGTATCAAAACTTAATTTCTTGAATTATATGTATTACCTATTTATTGATTTGGTTCCCAACAGAAATCAAACCTCCAGCAGCATGTGAAGGCAGTGCACCATGAAATTAAGCCTTTCGCTTGCGGGCTTGCTGGCTGTGGCATGAGATTTGCCTACAAGCATGTGAGAGATAAACATGAAAATTCAGGGTGCCACATATATGCCACTGTAAGTGTTGTGCAGATTTTGTAAATTACATGAAATAGCTTTGTTTGAAAAACGATACATACTCAGTGTTGTTATTTGTATGGAATCAGGGGGATTTTATTGAGTCAGATGAGCAATTCAGATCAAGGCCAAGAGGTGGGCGGAAGAGGAAATGCCCAACTGTAGAAATGTTGATACGAAAGAGAGTTTGTCCACCAAGTCCAACTGGGAACTGATGGCCTTCGTTTTACTGCTTTTTGATCAACTAGGTATATCAGCATCAATATTTATTTTATATATAATCTGTATACTTCCTACTTCCAAAAAGAGAGAAGAAATATCGTTGTACTTCATGCTAGGCATCAAGCCTTGGATGATGGGTGGCATGTATGTATTAGCACGATTAATGAAATTATAAAATATCCTTTTAGTGTTTTGTGGTGGGGTGGGATCACAATTAATAATAGTAATAGTAATAATAATAAAGCAACGGAAGCGCAAGAATTCGATAAGATACTAACTAGAAGAGATTCCAGCAGCGGAACCTGCAGTGAGAACCGAGAAGAGAGCTTTGGATGAGTGTTTTTTTTAGGAGGATGTTAAATTCACTCTCCTAATCCACTCTGCATAATAAATGTATTGTTTTTTCAATTCAAACCAATCAACATCTTTCCAAATTGTCTTTTCTTTTTACAAAATATAATTTGTAATATCTTTTATCTAATTATTTCCAAAAACCATTTTTGACATTTTTTTTATAAAAAAAAATGTGAGTTTTTTTACTACAAGTTTAACTTTATTTTTTTTACTCCTAAATATCATTTATACTCCTTTAATATATATATATATATATATATATATATATATATATATATATATATATATTTAAAAAGTATTAATGATATTTGAGACTAAAATATATATAATATTATATATATAATATATATATATATATTGCAATCATCTTTTCTGCATTGTAATAAATATTGAATGAAATAAGTGACAATATAAATTATACATATTTTAAAAGAGTATAAATGATGGTTTTGAGTAAAAAAAAAATCCTTTTTCATTTAAAATGTTTTTTTCCTTAAAAAAGTCAAAAGGGTTTTTGAAAAAATTAGATGAGAGATGACAAATTATATTTGGTAAAAAGAGGAGGGTAATATGGGAAAGGAATGCTTGGTTTGAGTGGTAAATAAGATGAAAAAATAATTTATTTATTATGGTTATAATTTTTATGGTAAAAAGCAAAAGATAGACATGTGTCAACATAAGAGGAGAGAGTAGGTTGAGAAAGTGGGTTGAGAGAGTGTAACTAGCATCCCTCAAAATACGATATTGAAATATAATCGGCAGAAATAACAACGAAAATTAAAGGTACCTGTTTTTCTAAACATCGAAATTTGAATTTGAACGATATTTAAAAATATATTTGTTTTTTAATAGTAAAATCGTTTGAAAATAAGTAATTTTATATTTATATTCATATTAAACAATTATAAATATAATATGAAATAAAAACAATTCAAAAATAATAATTATATATGAACACATATGATCATGATCTTCTTCTTCGATTACAAACAAACTTCATTTTTACTACGAAAAGAAAATATTTTTTTTTCAAAAAATAAAAAGGGCAGCAGGAAAACTTACACAAAACACTCTAAAAAAATATATATAAATATATCACCCTAATATCATAATAACGTATTGATATTAAACACCAATATGAGAAGTGATTATAGTTATTTTTTATTTATAAAGCTACTTAAAATAAATAATATATTAAAATAAAGATTTCTGTATCATATATAATTATGATGAAATTTAAAATATATTATATATGGAGATAGTATCGGAAGAAAAGATTTTAGATTGCATTTAATGTAATTCAATGATTTGCAATTAAGTGAAAAGTCATAATTTTTAACTTTTGATTTTAAGTTGTTTGACAACTTAAAAAAAGAAACAAAACAACTTAATAATTATAATTAAGTGGAAAAAACAAACTGCCCCTAACTTAAAATTTATGAAAATTAGGCTAAAATTCTAATTAAAAAAACATTTATTTTATTTTTATTTTTATAAACATATAATATCTGTGTTAGGTTTAATTCGAATAAGAGAGCAATAAAGGGGAATTGAGATCAGTATAGACATGAAGCCAGTTCGGTTCGAACCAGCGAACTGAATCCGAACTGTCGGAGGAAAATCGGAACCGGTACCGGGGCGGTTCAGGTTCTCTTTTAGAGGAACCGCCTGGTTCGAACCTGACCGGAACCGGCAGTTCGGTTCTGGTTTGAACCGGGCGGTTCCAACATTATTATTATTTTACATTTTTTAGTTTTATTTTAATTTAATTTTTTAATTTGTCATGTATTTATTTTATTTTAATTTACTGGTGACCCAATAAAATACATTTACAAATTACAATTTTACATAGCTAATTTTTTTATGAAATAAGATTAAATATAAGGAAAAAAAAAGAACCGAAACCGACGACAAGTCTAGATCAGTAGCGTTAAAGTCTAAGTTTTATATTTTCCAAGAACGCTTTACGCCACCGTTTTCCTTGTCTGAGATTCGTATTGTTTTGGGCTTGTTGGAGACAATGTTTGGGCCTCAATCTCAGATAAGTCAATTCTTGTTTTAGTGTACGTTTGATATGGCTTTTGTAAAGATCAAAAACACTTTTTTAATGTTAAATGATATTAAGGAGTGCTAAATTCACTCTCTCAACCCACTCTCCTAATCCACTCTCTCTTCTTTCTTTGACAAGTGTCAATATTTTACTTTTTGACTTAAAAGTTCAACCATAATAAATGGTTTATTTGTTTATATTATTTAAAACTCGAACAAAACATTCTTTTCCAAAATTGCCCTTTTACTTTTTACAACTATAATTTATAATCTCTTTTATCTAATTAAAAAAACATTAAATTTTTTTTTACTCCTAAACATCATTTATATTCCTTAAAAAAATTTAATTTATACCAAATATAATTTACAATCTATTTCATCTAATTCTCTATGAAATCCTTTCGAGTTTTTTTTTTAACTTCTAAACATCATTTATTCTCCTTAAAAAAACATAATTACTTAAAAAATAATTTTTATTTCCATTTATTTCATTCAACATTTATTTAATATGAAAAATTGATTGTAAAAATCATTATACACAGTTACACACATATATACATACAAATGTTTTTTTTAATTAGATAAAAGAGATTATAAATTATAGTTGGTAAAACGTAAAAGGGTAATTTGAAAAAATAATGTTTTGTTTGAGTTTTAAATAATATAAACAGACAAACCATTTATTATGGCTCTACTTTTAAATCAAAAAGAAAAATATTGACACTTGTCAAAGAAAGAAGAGGGAGTGGATTGACAGAGTGAATTTAGCACTCCCTTAGCTGTGGATTTGCTAATCTTAACACCTGGACTCTCTGGCCCAAGGGAATTGCCAGTGACGAGAGTGATACACGCTGCCACTGCCTTCAAAAAGGCTGCAACTCGAAGCTCGATAACTAGGACCAAAATGACATGCATCAGGTGGATAGAAGAGGCTCCTCCCTCAGCCAGGAGGCACCTCGGTATACCATCCCAGAGGCAGTCTCGTACTTCATGCACTCCGCTATTTAAGAGGACCACACTTACGCATGTTAGCAAACCCACTATGCATGAACTTATTATTATTCCCGAATTTCCAAGTCCCTCGATATCTATAATCGGCTGTTGTTCATTCCTTTCAGTCCGGACAGCAAGAGGACTCACACCACCACCTCCGATTTTTGATGATGTTTTGGTAGAAAATGACAAGCAGTGTTGTTGCTTCAATTTCCATTGAGAGGCTGAATAATTATGTGGAGGAGGCAAGTCTTCTCGCTGCGCTAATTCTAATTCAATACTCTATACGGATAACATGGGCTAAAATCATTACCACTTCACTACCCATTCTGCCCATCCATCAACAAAAAATAACTCGTTTTTTAATCCGAATAAAATTACTTTTATAGACAAACGTTATTTTTGCTCCATTGTCAACCAGCCAACCACCTCGTTAGTAAGGTAAATTTGAGCGAAAATTAAAAAATCATGTATTTCGTTTAAAAACGCGATTTTGACTAATTGTTTTTTTTATAGAACCTCTTAAAAATCCTTTTTAAACCTATATATAAACTTTTTAGCAATTATAATTTTCCTACCAAATTTGATATTTTTTTATAGTGGTTGTAAGGTAAATTTGAGCGAAAACTAAAAAATCGTGTATTCCATTGTAAAACGCGATTTCAACTAATATTTTTTTTATAGAACTTCTTAAGAAGCATGTTTATACCTATTTGTAAATTTTTTGGCAAATAAACTTTTCCTACCAACTTTGATTTTTTTTTTATAGTGGTTAGTAATGGAAATTTGAGCGAAAATTAATAAATCGTGTATTTCGTTGTAAAATAAGATTTCAACTAATTATTTTTTTCATAGATCCTCTTAACATGCATTTTTATACCTATATATAAACTTTGTGGAAATTATAAATTTCCTACCAAATTTGATTTTTTATTATTGTGGCTAGTAATGTAAATTTGAGCGAAAACTAAAATATCGTGTATTTCGTTGTAAAACGCGATTTCAACTAATTATTTTTCATAGACCATCTTAAAAAGCCTTTTTAAACCTATATATAAACTTTGTGGCAATTATAATTTTCCTACCAAATTTTATTTTTTTTATAGTGGTTAGTAAGGTAAATTTGAGCGAAAACTAAAAAATCGTATATTTCGTTGTAAAACGTGATTTTAACTAATTTTTTTTTCATAGAACTTCTTAAAAAGCATTTTTATACCTATATGTAAATATTTTGGCAAATAAACTTTTCCTACCAACTTTGATTTTTTTTATAGTGGTTAGTAAGAGAAATTTGAGCGAAAATTAAAAAATCTTGTATTTCGTTGTAAAACGCGATTTTGCTAATTAATTTTTTCATAGAACCTCTTAAAAAGCAATTTATACCTATATGTAAATTTTGTTGCAAATAAAACTTTCCTTCCAAATTTGATATATTTTTTTATAGTGGTTAGTAAGGTAAATTTGAGCGAAAACTAAAAAATCATGTATTTTGTTGTAAAATGCGATTTCAACTAATTATTTTTTTCATAGAACTTCTTAAGAATCCCTTTTAAACCAATATGTAGCTTTTGTGGCAATTAAAATTTTGCAACCAAATTTGATTTTTTTATAGTGGTTAGTAAGGGAAATTTGAGCGAAAACTAAAAAATCGTATATTTCGTTTTAAAACGCTATTTCAACTAATATTTTTCATTGAACTTCTTTAAAAGCCTTTTTATACCTATATATCAACTTTGTGGCAATTATAATTTTCCTATCAAATTTGATTTTTTTATGGAGGATAGTAAGGTAAAGTTGAGCGAAAACTAAAAAATCGTGTATTTCGTTGTAAAACGCGATTTCAACTAATTGTTTCTCATAGACCCCCTTAAAAAGCCTTTTTAAACCTATATATAAACTTAGTGGCAATTATAATTTTCCTACTAAATTTGATTTTTTTATAGTGGTTAGTAAGGTAAATTTGAGCGAAAATTTAAAAATCGTGAATTTCGTTGTAAAACGCGATTTCGACTAATTGTTTTTCATAGAAACTCTTAAAAAGCCTTTTTAAACCTATACATAAACTTTGTAGCAATTATAATTTTCCTACCAAATTTGATATTTTTTTATAGTGGTTAGTAAGGTAAATTTGAGCGAAAACTAAAAAATCGTGTATTTCGTTGTAAAATGCGATTTCAACTAATTAGTTTTTTTTTTCATAGAGCCTCTTAAAAAGCCTTTTTATACCTATATGTGAATTGTTTTGCAATTAAAACTTTCCTACCAAATTTGATTTTTTTTATAATGGTTAGTAAGGTAAATTTGAACGAAAACTAAAAAAATCATGTATTTCGTTGTAAAACGCTATTTCAACTAATTTTTTTTCCTAGAACTTCTTAAGAATCCCTTTTATACCAATATGTAAATTTTGTGGCAATTAAAATTTTCCAACCAAATTTGTTTTTTTATAGTGGTTGTTAGTATGAGAAATTTGAACGAAAACTAAAAAATCGTATATTTCGTTGTAAAACACAATTTCAACTAATTTTTTTTCATTCAACTTCTTAAAAATCCTTGTATAAACTTTGTGGCAATTATAAATTTCCTACCAAATTTGGTTTTTTTTTATTGTGGCTAGTAAGGTAAATTTGAGCGAAAACTAAAAAATCGTGTATTTCGTTGTAAAACGTTATTTCAACTAATTGTTTTTCATAGACCCTATTAAAAAGAATTAAACCTATATATAAACTTTGTGGCAATTATAATTTTCCTACCAAATTTGATTTTTTTATAGTGGTTAGTAAGGTAAATTTGAGCGAAAACTAAAAAATCGTGTCTTTCATTGTAAAACGCGATTTTAACTCATTTTTTTTTTCATAGAACTTTTTAAAAAGCATTTTTATACCTATATGTAAATTTTTTGGCAAATAAACTTTTCCTGCACACTTTGATTTTTTTTATAGTGGTTAGTAAGGGAAATTTGAGCGAAAATTAAAAAATCGTGTATTTCGTTGTAAAACGCGATTTCGACTAATTATTTTTTTCATAGAACCTCTTAAAAAGCATTTTTATACCTATATGTAAATTTTGTTGCAATTAAAACTTTCCAATCAAATTTGATTTTTTTTATAGTGGTTAGTAAGGTAAATTTGAGCGAAAACTAAAAAATCGTGTATTTCGTTGTAAAACGCTATTTCAACTAATTTTTTTTCATAGAATTTCATAAGAATCCCTTTTATACCAATATGTAAATTTTGTGGCAATTAAAAGTTTCCAAACAAATTTGATTTATTTTTTATAGTGGTTAGTAAGGGAAATTTGAGCAAAAACTAAAAAATCGTATATTTTATTATAAAACACAATTTCAATTAATTTTTTTTCATTGAACTTCTTTAGAAGCCTTTTTATACATATATATAAACTTTGTGGCAATTACAATTTCCCTACCAAATTTGATTTTTTTATGGTGGCTAGTAAGGTAAATTTGAGCGAAAAATAAAAAATAGTATATTTCGTTGTAAAACGCGATTTCAACTAGTACTTTTTTTAAAGAACTTCTTAAGAAGCATGTTTATACCTTTATGTATATATTTTGGCAAAAAAAACTTTTCCTATCAACTTTGATTTTTTTTATAGTGGTTAGTAAGGGAAATTTGAGCGAAAATAAAAAAATAGTGTATTTCGTTGTAAAACGCGATTTCAACTAATTATTTTTCATAGAACCTCTTAAAAAGTCTTTTAAAACCTATATAAGCTTTGTTGCAATTACAATTTTCCTACCAATGTTGATATTTTTTTTATAGTGGTTAGTAAGGTAAATTTGAGCGAAAACTAAAAAATCGTGTATTTCGTTGTAAAATGCGATTTCAACTAATTATTTTTTTTCATAGAACCACTTAAAAAGCATTTCTAAACCTATATGTAAATTTTGTTGCAATTAAAACTTTCCTACCAAATTTGATTATTTCTATAGTGGTTAGTAAGATAAATTGCAGCGAAAACTAAAAAATCGTGTATTTCATTGTAAAACGCAATTTCAACTGATTGTTTTTCATAGAACTTCTTAAGAATCCCTTTTATACCAATAAGTAAATTTTGTGGCAATTAAAACTTTCCTACCAAGTTTGATTTTTTTTAACATTGGTTTGTAAGGCAAATTTAAGCGAAAATTAAAAAATCGTGTATTTCGTTGTAAAACACAATTTCAACTATTTTTGTTTTCATAGACCCTTTTGAAAAGCCTTTTTAAACTTATATATAAACTTTGTGGCAATTAAAATTTTCTCACCAAATTTGATTTTTTTTTATGGTGGCTAGTAAGGTAAATTTGAGCAAAAACTAAAAAATCGTATATTTCGTTGTAAAATACGATTTCAACTAATTCTTTTTCATAGACCCTCTTAAAAGGCTTTTTTAAACCTATATATTAACTTTGTGGCAATTTTAATGTTCCTAACAAATTTGATTTTTTTATATAGTGGTTAGTAAGGTAAATTTGAGCGAAAACTAAAAAATCGTGTATTCCGTTGTAAAACGCGATTTTAACTAATTATTTTTTTTTCATAGAACCTCTTAAAAAGCATTTTTAAACCTATATGTAAATTTTGTTGCAATTAAAACTTTCCTACAAAATTGATTTTTTTATAGCGGTTAGTAAGGTAAATTTGAGCGAAAACTAAAAAATCGTGTATTTCATGGTAAAATGCGATTTCAACTAATTATTTTTTTCATAGAACCTCTTAAAAAGCATTTTTATACCTATATGTAAATTTTTTTGAAATTAAAACTTTCCTACCCAATTTGATTTGTCTTTATAGTGGTTAGTAAGGTAAATTTGATCGAAAACTAAAAAATCATATATTTCGTTGTAAAATGCAATTTCAACTAATTATTTTTTTCATAGAACCTCTTAAAAAGTATTTTTATACCTATATGTGATTTTGTTGCAATTAAAACTTTCCTACCAAATTTGATTTTCTTTATAGTGGTTAGCAAGGTAAATTTGAGCGAAAACTAAAAAATCATGTATTTCGTTGTAAAATGCTATTTCAACTAATTTTTTTTTTTCATAGAACTTCTGAAGTATCCTATTTATACCAATATGTAAATTTTGTGGCAACTAAAAGTTTCCTACAAAATTTGATTTATTTTTTATAGTGGTTAGTAAGGGAAATTTGAACGAAAACTAAAACATCGTGTATTTCGTTGTAAAACTCGATTTCGACTAATTGTTTTTCATAGAACCTCTTAAAAAGATTTTTTAAACCAATATATAAATTTTGTAGCAATTATAATTTCCCTACCAAATTTGATATTTTTTTTATAATGGCTAGTAAGGTAAATTTGAGCGAAAACTAAAAAATTGTGTATTTTGTTGTAAAATGCGATTTCAACTAATTAATTTTTTTTTCATAGAACCTCTTAAAAAGAATTTTTATACCTACATGTGAATTTGTTGCAATTAAAACTTTCCTACCAAATTTGATTTTTTTTATAGTGGTTAGTAGGGTAAATTTGAGCGAAAACTAAAAAATCGTATATTTCGTTGTAAAACTAAATTTCAACTAATTTTTTTCATTGAACTTCTCAAAAAGCCTTTTCATACCTATATATAAACTTTGTGGAAATTATAATTTACCTACCAAATTTGATTTTTTTTTATAGTGGTTAGTAAGGTAAATTTGAGCGAAAAATAAAAAATCGTGTATTTCGTTCTAAAACGCGATTTTAACTAATTTTTTTTTCATAGAACTTCTTAAAAAGAATTTTTATACCTATATGTAAATTTTTTGGCAAATAAACTTTTCCTACCGAATTTGATTTTTTTTATAGTGGTTTGGAAAGGAAATTTGAACGAAAACTAAAAAATCGTGTATTTCGTTGTAAAACGCGATTTCGACTAATTGTTTTTCATAGAACCTCTTAAAAATCGTTTTTAAACCTATATATAAACTTTGTAGCAATTATAATTTTCCTACCAAATTTGATATTTTTTTATAGTGGTTAGTAAGGAAAATTTGAGCGAAAAATAAAAAAATCGTGTACTTCATGGTAAAACGCGATTTCAACTAATATTGTTTTTATAGAACTTCTTAAGAAGCATGTTTATATCTATATGTAAATTTTTTGGCAAATAAACTTTTCCTATCAACTTTGATTTTTTTTTATAGCTGTTATGTAGGGGAATTTGATCGAAAATTAAAAACTAGTGTATTTCGTTGTAAAACGTGATTTCAACTAATTATTTTTCATAGAACCTCTTAAAAAGCCTTTTTAAACCTATATATAAACTTTGTAGCAGTTACAATTTTCCTACCAAATTTGATATTTTTTTATAGTGGTTAGTAAGGTAAATTTGAGCGAAAACTAAAAAATCGTGTATTTCGTTGTAAAATGCGATTTCAACTAATTATTTTTTTTCATAGAACCTCTTAAAAAGCATTTTTAAACCTATATGTAAATTTTGTTACAATTAAAACTTTCCTGCCAAATTTGATTTTTTTTATAGTGGTTAGTAAGGTAAATTTGAGCAAAAACGAAAAAATCGTGTATTTCGTTGTAAAACGCTATTTCGACTATTTTTTTTTCATTGAACTTCTTAAGAATCCATTTTATACCAGTATGTAAATTTTGTGGCAATTAAAATTTTCCTACCAAGTTTGATGTTTTTTTAATAGTGGTTTGTAAGGGAAATTTGAGCGAAAATTAAAAAATCGTGTATTTCGTTGTAAAACACAATTTCAACTAATTGTTTTTCATAGACCCTCTTAAAAAACCTTTTTAAACTTATATATAAACTTTGTGGCAACTATAATTTTCCTACCAAATTTGATTTTTTTTTTATGGTGGCTAGTAAGGTAAATTTGAGCGAAAACTAAAAAATCGTGTATTTCATTGTAAAACGCGATTTCAACTAATTGTTTGTCATAGACCCTCTTAAAAACCCTTTTTAAACCTATATAAAAACTTTGTGGCAATTATAATTTTCCTACCAAATTTGATTTTTTTTTTATAGTGGTTAGTAAGGTAAATTTTAGCGAAAACTAAAAAATCATTTATTTCTTTGTAAAACGCGATTTTAACTCATTATTTCTTTCATAGAATCGCTTAAAAAGAATTTTTAAACCTATATGTAAAATTTTTTGCAATTAAAACTTTCTTACAAAATTTGATTTTTTTCATAGCGGTTAGTAAGGTAAATTTGAGAGAAAACTAAAAAATTGTGTATTTCGTTGTAAAACGATATTTCAACTAATTTTTTTTTCATAGAACTTCTTAAGAATCCCTTTTATACCAATATGTAACCCTTTTATACCAATATGTAAATTTTGTGCCAATTAAAATTTTCCTACCAAATTGGGTTTTTTTTATTAGTGGTTTGAAAATGAAATTTGAGCGAAAACTTAAAAATCATATATTTCATTGTAAAACTAAATGTCAACTAATTTTTTTCATTTAACTTCTCAAAAAGCCTTTTCATACCTATATATAAACTTTGTGGCAATTATAATTTACCTACCAAATTTGATTTTTTTTTATAGTGGTTAGTAAGGTAAATTAGAGCGAAAAATAAAATATTGTGTATTTCGTTGTAAAACGCGATTTTAACTAATTTTTTTTATAGAACTTCTTAAAAAGCATTTTTATACCTATATGTAAATGTTTTGGCAAATAAACTTTTCCTACCGAATTTTATCTTTTTTATAGTGGTTTGTAAGGGAAATTTGAACGAAAACTAAAAAATCGTGTATTTCGTTGTAAAACGCGATTTCGACTAATTGTTTTTCATAGAACCTCTTAAAAAGATTTTTTAACCCTATATATAAATTTTGTAGCAATTATAATTTCCCTACCAAATTTGATATTTTTTTATAATGGCTAGTAAGGTAAATTTGAGCGAAAACTAAAAAATCGTGTATTTCGTTGTAAAATGCGATTTCAACTAATTAATTTTTTTTTCATAGAACCTTTTAAAAAGAATTTTTATACCTACAAGTGAATTTGTTGCAATTAAAACTTTCCTACCAAATTTGATATTTTTTATAGTGGTCAGTAGGGTAAATTTGAGCGAAAACTAAAAAATCGTATATTTCGTTGTAAAACTAAATTTCAACTAATTTTTTTCATTGAAATTCTCAAAAAGCCTTTTCATACCTGTATATAAACTTTGTGGCAATTATAATTTACCTACCAAATTTGATTTTTTTTATAGTGAACGTAAGGTAAATTTGAGCGAAAAATAAAAAATCATGTATTTCGTTGTAAAACACGATTTCGACTAATTGTTTTTCATAGAACCTCTTAAAAATCCTTTTTAAACCTATATATAAACTTTATAGCAATTATAATTTGCCTACCAAAGTTGATATTTTTTTATAGTGGTTAGTAAGGAAAATTTGGGCGAAAAATAAAAAATTGTGTACTTCGTTGTAAAACGCGATATCAACTAATATTTTTTTTATAGAAATTCTTAAGAAGCATGTTTATATCTATATGTAAATTTTTTGGCAAATAAACGTTTCCTATCAACTTTGATTTTTTTTATAGCTGTTATGTAAGGGAATTTGAGCGAAAATTTAAAAATCGTGTATTTCGTTGTAAAACGTGATTTCAACTAATTGTTTTTCATAGAACCTCTTAAAAAGCCTTTTTAAACCTATATATAAACTTTGTAGCAATTACAATTTTCCTACCAAATTTGATATTTTTTTATAGTGGTTAGTAAGGTAAATTTGAGCGAAAACTAAAAAATCGTGTATTTCGTTGTAAAATGCGATTTCAACTCATTATTTTTTTCATAGAACCTCTTAAAAAGAATTTTTAAACCTATATGTAAATTTTGTTGCAATTAAAACTTTCCTGCCTGTAAGGATCTCGATTTTATGATTGGCTTATTTCATGACAAACCACCACATTGGGGATGATTGTGTAATGGGTAGCTTAGGTCCGTATTGGCAAGCTTCCAAGCATCTCCATGACTTCAAGAGCAAAAGGTATACTCACTTGACTTTGTCTCTTGAAGAGTTTAGGTGCACACACACACTTCATGCATGTTTTGTTTATCTTGCATTTGTGTTCTTTATTGTTTGCATAAGTGTGCATCCTTTTCTAAAACACTCACTAGCTTACATTAGATATCATATCTTGCATTGTATCTTAGTGATAACATGTTTGACATGTTGATTGTGCTTCATTGTGTGCATCTCACTCACTTCACACTTGCACAACATTCATGTAAGATTGACTTTTGTCTTGAGTGTTAAAAAGGGATTTTTCCCTTTGGCGCGACCTAGACCGCTCGGCAGGCTTTGCTTGCACCGCGGCGCACGGAGCGGTATTCTCCAGTGCGTCATGCGCGACGTGGACCTCGACCTGTGCACTTGCACGCACAGCGGTCCCAACCGCGGTGTTGTCCAGACGGTGCACTGCTGTATGTACCGCGGTCTGGACACTTACCTGAGCCGCGGTCTAGCAAGAAGGCTTTATATGGGTTGAAACAAGCACCTAGGGCTTGGTATGAGCACCTCACTCAATTTCTTGTTGACAATGACTACACTAGGGGTAGTGTTGACAAAACTTTATTCATCAAGAGGAACAAAGATGAGCTTTTCATAGCTCAAATTTATGTTGATGATATCGTTTTCGGCTCCACCAACAAATCCAAAGTCCAACAATTTGTTGATGTCATGTCTCATGAGTTTGAGATGAGTCTTGTTGGGGAGCTCAATTACTTCCTAGGTTTGCAAATCAAGCAATTGCATGATGGGATTTTCATATCCCAAGCTAAGTATGCTAAGAACCTAGTGAAGAAGTTTGGCCTTGAGAATGCCAAACATTGTGACACACCCATGAGTACCACCTTAAAACTAAGCAAGGATGCTAGTGGCAAGAGTGTGGAACAAAGTCTTTATCGCGGCATGATTGGTAGCTTGCTTTACTTGACCGCAAGTAGGCCCGATATAGCCTTTAGTGTGGGTGTGTGTGCTAGGTACCAAGCGGATCCCAAGGAATCCCATCTCTCCTCCGTGAAGAGAATCATTCGATATGTGAATGAGACTTCCAACTATGGGAGATGGTACTCTTTTGACTCTAATGCTAGCTTAGTTGGCTTTAGTGACGCAGATTGGGCAGGAAATTGTGATGATAGGAAGAGTACATCGGGCGGTTGCTTCTTCCTAGGCAACAACTTGGTCTCATGGTTTTGCAAGAAACAAAATTCCATCTCTCTATCCACAGCTGAAGCGGAATACATAGCCGCCGGGAGTGCTTGCACACAACTCCTTTGGATGAAACAAATGCTTGTGGATTATGGCTTTGATCAAGGTATTCTTACTCTTTATTGTGATAACATGAGTGCTATTAATATTTCAAAGAATCCGGTTCAGCACTCTAGGACAAAGCATATAGACATTAGGCATCATTTCATTAGAGAACTAGTTGAAAACAAATGCATTGCACTTGAGCATGTGGGCACAAATGATCAACTAGCGGATTTATTTACAAAGCCCTTAGACTCAACTAGGTTCAAGTCACTTAGTAGGTCTATTGGGATTTGTCATATGTCTTGATGTGTTTTGATGATTGACCCCTTATGGGGAACTCAAGCAAAGAGAGCAACCTTGCATGTTGGAATAAGCAAAAATTTGATCAACTTTATGCTTCTTTATTATTTGATTGAGTTTTCTTGGTTGTGCTTCTATATAATCTTATATGGCTTTTTTATTCCATAAGTGTGCCTTGCTTGGCTTGTAATCCATGTCACCTCTATGTTCAAACATGCATTTTTGGATTAGGAGAATTGATTGGGAAGTACATTTGAATGACCTATAATTTATCTCCTTGACATGTGAACTTGTTTATGCCATGCTCAAAATGATATGCATGAAATTTTTTTTTATTGCCTTAGTGCAAAATTTGTGTGAAAGCAACTGAGAAGACTAAACCCAATAAGGATCTAGTATCCATGCAATAAATAAGGATGTCTCATCCAAATTTAGTCTTCTCTCTCTCTTTATTAGTTGAACAAGGCTACTATCATACGGGTATCTTACCCGGAAAAATCAAAAAGGGTGCGAAAGTCGCTCATGTCTTGTTTCGCTTATAAAGTTTGGTATAGTTGCTCTTTAAATTGAAATTCATCTTTGAGACACTATATCTTGTTTGCTTATGACAAAAGGGTGCAAATTGGTTTGAATTCTTTTGGAACCCTTTTTTTAAGGTTCTCCTTGCCAAATACCATTTGCTTGAACCATGATGTTACATGTCTTACATCCAAAGCAATTAAGTCATACATTTTCTTCTAAACAATAAACCTTCAATGATTCTCTCTTAATTAATTGAGTTGCATAAAGTTGTTGTATATGATTATGCACTTATCTTGCACATAGCTCTCTTTGCTAAAGTGACCCGGTTGGGGAATACTTCTTTGTCTATCTCATGACAAAAAGGGGGAGTAATGGTTTATTTAAAGGGTGATTGTATTTAAGGGGAGATTGTCCCGTTGAGGGGGAGTATCCTATATAGGGGGAGCATTTGCATGTTGCATGTTGTAGTTTTCTTTTATTATGCAAATTGCTCTTATTTATTTATCTCTCTTGATCACCTCACATACACTTGTCTTGGAAAGTGTAGTCTCATTGTTTTGTAGGGAAGGTGGCTATTCTACAAGAGCTTGAAGTTTTGAAGACCTAGTATCTAGGTATCTTTTTGTAATGTAGAATATCTTTTTGTTGACCTTTAGTTTTTACTTTCTTGTGAGGATGATTTGTGAGTGGTGGTTTTGTCACGAAATAGCCAAAGGGGGAGATTGTAAGTTCCTCATATTTTGATTGGCTTATTTCGTTGACAAACCACATTGGGGATTATTCTTTGTAAGGGTAATTTAGGCCAAACTTCAAGGACATCATCTCTCTCAAAGAGCACTTCAAAGGTATCTCACTAGTTTAACTTTCTTTGAAGAGATCTAGTTGCACACACTCACTTGCATGCATTATGTTCCTATCTTCATGTAATTGAATGATGTATTGTATGCCTCTTTTCACACTCCACACTTACACATTTTGCACATCTCTTAGTGTGTTGAGTTTGCCCAGAAAAGAGAAATTCTTCTCTTAGCGCGGCCTAGACCGCTTGGCAAGACATGCTTGCACCGCGGCATACAGAGCGGTATATCTCAGCAGAGTCATGCTTCATGTACCGCTTCCTGTACACTTGCACGTAAAGCGACCCAAGTCGCGGTGTTGTCCAGTAAGCCTCTGTTGCCCATACCGCGGCCTGTGCACCTGCATGCACAGCGCCCTGCACCGCGTTGTTGTCCAGACGGTGCACTGCTGTGTGTACCGCTGTCTGGACACTTGCCTGCGACGCGGTCCAGCAAGCGGTATTGACAGGATTTTGTTTCTCAAACCCAAAACGACGTAGTTTTGTCTAGGGTTTCTATATATATGCTCTATCTTCTTCCTTGCTCGTTTTTTATGAGTTCAAGAAGCCATTTTTGATAGGCCAAGCTTTCCTTAGAGAGAGAAACTCCCAAGAACTCATCTTTACTCAACCAAACACAAATCCATGTGCATCTAACATCTTCAAGCATCATCTCATCATGGATTCTTCTTGCTTTCATTGACTAGGTAACTTGAACATGCCTTAAATCTCTTTGTATTTATTTATGTTCTTGTTTGCCTAGGGTTAGCCTTTTTTATGTGATTTTATTGCATATCTTTATGTTTATTGGCATTTATAACATGATTGAGTTGTTGTTTGTTGGTTGAGAGCCTTGTTCATTAATAGCTAGCATTTAGGACGATTTTACCCTTCTAGCTAAATCTTCATGCATTTGCATTTAGATATTGATATCTAGGATTTGCATTTATTGACATCCTTAAATCCTTAGATAAGCATTTATTGTTGCCTAGCATTAATTGCATGTTTGAATATCTTTTACATATTCATATAGGTTGTTTAGCCTCTTCATTGATTGTTAAGCTTTGTGACTAAGTGAGTTAGTGCACAAACTTGTGGTCAAGAATCACTATTAAAGGCCCATTGGGTAGATTGAAAGGGTTAGTGACCAAGTAGGTGTGACTTGAGGTCAACCTAGGTTGTAAACTTTCGTTCAAATAGTGGATTTGAGGACCGTATGTGGCTAGAAAGATAGCCCGTGAGTTTTACCCAGTTGGAGGGTTTCTCACGTAAATCAATCCTTATGTTTTTATTGTTTTCCGCTTATTTATATTGGATTGATTGATTGCTAATATGGAGTAGGATTATTAAAATTGATTAAGTCGAAAAGTTGGTAATAAATCAACTAAAACCTATTCACCCCCCCTCTAGGTTGTATTAGACACACTTTGTGTATTTTCAATTTTCACTTTGTTTCTCTTCCTCTTCATCATCTAATGCTTCCTTACTCTTGAGAGAAGATGCGAAGGTAATAAAGTTTGCCACATGATCCTCATCATCTGAGGATTCTCCTTCTTCTTCCAAGTCATCACCATCACTCCACGTAGCAGCCATAGCCTTTCCTTTCTTCTTATTCTTTAAATTGCCACAATCTGTGGAGATATGTCCGAAACCTCCACATTCGAAGCATTGAATCCCTCTTCTTGTGGGCTTGTCTTCACTTGACTCAAACTTCTTGAAATAAGTCTTCTTCTTCATTTCCTTCCTTTGGATCCAAATCCCTTCTTCTCAAAATTGATGAACTTCTTGAATCTTTTAACCATGAGAGCCATCTCCTCATCTGAGTCACCTTCCTCTTTCTCTACTTTGGAAATTTTCAGAGCAATACTCTTTTGCTTCTTTGGAGGTGTAGGTGTAGGTGTAGGAGTCCACCTAGGTTCATATGCTAGAAGTCTTCCAATAACTTCATTTGGCTTCATGTTCTTGTAGTCACTGTTCTCCTCAAGAGCCGTCACTTTTGACTCAAATCTTGCTGGAAGAGACCTCATAATTTTTTGCTTGATTCTCCTATCCGAATAGGGGTCACCAAGTTGATGACTTTGATTGACTATGTCCATCAACTTCACTTGAAAGTCGTTGAAGCACTCATCCTCCTCCATTTTAATTTGCTCGAATTGTGTTTGGAGGACTTGAAGCTTGGAGTCCTTGACCACCTCGGTTCCCTCATGGGCCGTCTCTAGAATCTCCCATGCCTCTTTTGCAATTCTTGTTGTTTGGATCAATTTATACTGATTGTCATCCATTGCACAAAGAATGGCATGCATAGCCTTGTTGTTCCACTTGGATGCTTCAAACTCTTGAGTTGACCATTCCGACTTTGGTTTGGGAACTACACTTTCGTCTGTAAAAGTCTTTTCCGGCGGAGTGTAGCCATCTTTAATTGCCATCCATGCTCGGTCATTTATTTGGAAAATGTAAGACTCCATCTTGCCTTTCCAAGAGGCATAGTTTACTCCGTTGAGCAAAGGGGGTCTTGTGCTAGAGGCTCCCTCATTACCACTTCCGTTCCCACTCATAGTGTGTGGGTATGAATGAGATGAATGTTAATGATGCAACAACCACAAACAAAATGCAAGACACACAAAGAGCAAAGATCATCTAAGTGTATCTAGGAACCCACTCTGATACCAATTGAAAATACTATATAGAGTGTGTCTATTAACCTAGAGGGGGGGGGGGGGGGGTGAATAGGTTTTAGTTGATTTATTACCAACTTTTCGACTTAATCAATTTTAATAGTCTTACCCCATATTAGCAATCAACCAATCATAACATAAACTTGCGGAAAACAATAAAAACACAAGGATTGATTTACGTGAGAAACCCTCCAACTGGGCAAAACTCACGGGCTATCCTTCTAGCCACATTCAATCCTCAAATTCACTATTTAAATGAAAGTTTACAACCTAGGTTGACCTCAAGTCACACCTACTTGGTCATTAACCCTTTCACTCTACCCAACGAGCCTTTAATAGTGATTATAGACCACAAACTTGTGCACTAATCCACTTAGTCACAAAGCTTAACAATCAATGAAGAGGTTAAACAACCTATGTGAATATGTAAAGATATTCTAACTTGCAATTAATGCTAGGCAACACTAAATGCTTATCTAAGGATTTAAAGATGTTAATGAGTGCAAATCTTAGATATTAATATCTAAATGCAAATGCATGAAGATTTAGCTAGAAGGGTAAAAACGTCATAAATGCTAGCTATCAATGAACATACAACCTCAACCAACAAACATAATCTCAAACATACTCAAATCATGCTAAATCAAATAAACAAGCAATTAATTAACAAATAATTGCTAACCCTAGGTAAACAAGAACATAGAGATGAAAAGGAAGTTCTAAGACTTGTTTGATTACCTAGTCAAGAAGAGCATGAAGACCCATGAAGAATAGATGCACATGGGTATGAGTTTGGTTGAGTAAAAAAGATTTCTTAGAGCTCTCTCTCTCTTGGATATACTTTCTCTCACTTAGGGATATATTTTCAGAGCTCTAGGTCAAAATGGTGGAGAAGAAGATGTATTTATAGAGACCAAAAAAGGAGCTGGTGTGAAATACCTGAAATGCCCAGTTCGGGTGAAAAAGGTGACATGCAAGGCGACATGAGCAAGTCGCCTTGGAAGTCGCCTAACACACTGTGAGAAAACATGTTGCCTGAGGCGACATGTAAGGCGACATCCCCAAGTCGCCTATGAATTCGCCTTACACACTGTGGAAAAATCAAGATATCAGAGGCGACATGTAAGTCGACATACCCAAGTCGCCTATGAAGTCGCCTTACACACTGGAGGAAAAATACATGACTAAGGCGACATTTGAGGTGACATGCACAAGTGGCCTTGCATGTCGCCTAACACACTGTGGGAAAAACCCAAGTCTAAGGCGACTTGTCAGACGACATGCACAAGTGGCCTTGTATGTCGCCTAACCTACTGTGCTGCCCAACAACTCCAAAATGCAAGAAGTGTGTATGTGCAACCATACATGCATGTCAATACAAATGCATAGAATGTGAGTGTGTGCAACTAAATCTCTTCAAAGAGAATTAAGCATGAGATATACCTTTGAAGTGCTCTTGAGAGAGATGAAGTCATTGAAGCTTGATCACACCTAATGAGGCCTAAATTACCCATAAAAAATTAATCCCCAATGTGGTTTGTCAATGAAATAAGCCAATCAAAATATGAGGAACTTATAGTATCCAACATTACCAAGATTCTTTAGAGCAAAAACACCATTAAGTTGTGCAATAGTCTGATGAATGAGATCAGTGTTGTTTCCCTAAATTAATATATCATCAACATAAACCAAAAGAAACAACATATTCTGACCTGAATGCTTGATAAACAGTGACGAATCAGAAGTTGACACAGCAAAGTTCCATGACAGAAGAGCAGATTTCAACTTATTGAAGCATGACCTTGGTGCTTGCTTTAAGCCATACAAGGCTTTATTGGGCTTACAAACAAAAAAAGGGATTTGCTGAATCTTCAAAACCTTCAGGTTGCTTCATGCATACTAGTTCTTGAAGATCTCTATTGAGGAAGGCATTATTTATGTCAACTTGGTGAATTTCCCAATTGTAGAAAAACTGCAAGTGCAAAAAGAACTCTAATTGTGCTAGGTTTGACAACTGGACTATATGTATCAAAGAAGTCCACACCTGCCGTTTGGTGAAATCCCTTTGCCACCAAACGAGCCTTGTGCTTGAGAACGGAGCCATCCGGATTGAATTTAGTCCTAAACACCCATTTGCTACCTATTATGTTCATGTTGTCTTGAGCTGGAACAAGTGTCCAAGTATTGTTCTTTTGAAGGGCTTTAAACTCATCCTCCATTGCACCCAGCCACCTAGGATCTGACATTGCCATTTTGACATTTTTGGGCTCTAATTCTCTGAGAAAGTTTGATGACAAGCAACCGTCTGAAACAAAAACTTTAGGCTTGAATATGCCATTTTTGCTTCTTGTTCTCATGGGATGTAAATGTATTGGAGGAGCTGCAGCAATAGTATGTACTGGTGATGGCACAACAGATGCATAAGAGTCATGTACATTAACATTAGTGTCTCTAGAACAAGTTGAGAGATTCCTACTATTAGAATGCTGAGCAGCAGAGGATCTCTGACCAACACCAAGAGTATCTGATTGAGGAGTAACATGATTTAAGCAGTTGGTACTGCTACTTGGAAACATGTCAAACAAGTTTGAGATGACAGTAGAAGTATTGATATCTGAAGATGTTTCTGTATGTCGATGTGGACCAAACAAATGCTTGTAAGGAAACTCCACTTCATTAAACACCACATTTCTGGACACGAAAACTCTCCCAGAAGGATGAAGGCATCTATAACCTTTGTGAGATATGCTATATCCAATGAAAATACATTTGCTTGAATGGAAATCAAGCTTGTGTTTTGAGTAATTGTGCAGATAGGGAAAGTAAGAGCAACCGAAAACCTTGAAAATTTATAGTTAGACTTTCGATTATATAGCTTTTCAATGGGAGAAACAAAGTTAAGAACCGAGGAAGGCAGATTGTTTATAAGTAATGTAGCAGTAGAGAAGGCTTCAAACCAGTATTTCATAGGGCTAACAAGGTTAAACCCATTTCAACTATACTTCGATGTTTTCTCTCTGGAACACCGTTTTGTTGGTGAGTATGAGGGCAAGAAAAACGAACTTGGACACCATCTTTGGATAAATGATTCACGAAGGGAAGGTATTCACCTCCCATATCAGCCTGAAACCTTAATTTTTCTATCAAGTTGTAACTCAACCATTTTCTTAAATTTGACAAAGACACCAAAGACTTCAGACTTCAAATGCAGCGGATATGTCTAAGAGTATCTAGTGTAGGCATCAATAAAAACAACATAGTATCGATAACCATCACCGGATAAAGTGGGAGCTGGTCCCCAAACACCACTATAGACAAGGTCAAGAGGAGCTTTAGCTGTGATTTCAGCTCTTTGAAATGGTAACCTGTGCAATTTTCCAAGTTTGCAAGAATCACAAAAATCTAAAGAATGTACATTGAAAGGAAAATGTAGTGTGTTTAACACCTTTTTAAGAACAAGAGGTGAGGGATGGCCTAGTTTTGCATGCCAAAGAACTGAATTAGTTCTGGCAGCTACTAACACACTATAATTCGATGCCATACCCTTGCTGTTTAACAAATGATTGACAACCTTATTTTGAATGTTTTTACACTTATTTATATTTACAACAGAAGCTAAAGAAACTGACTTCAGCAGGTTAATACTTTGAGGAGATGCCTCAACCAGCTTCATTTCATACAGTCCATGATTAAGGGTACCTTGCAGTAGGACCTTCTTGGTTCTCTTGTCATTAATCAAACAACCATTTGCAAAAAATTCAGCAAAAGCATTGTTGTCCTCAGTAAATTTAGAAATACTTAGCAGATTCTTAGTAATTGAAGGCACACACAACACATTTTTTAGCTCTAAATGAGAATATGGAATGCAATGTGATCTAATTCTTGTGTCACCTATGTGTGAGATAGTAAGTTGATCACCATTTCCAACAAAAATTTTATCGTTACCTAGATATTTCGACTTGATTGAAAGATTGTTGAGATTGGAGGTAACATGGTTGGTTGCTCCGCTGTCAACGTACCAAGCTTGATAAGCCACTGTTTCTGGTGTTGCAAAATAAGCCGAGTTTGGATAAGAGTTTGAGCCAGCATGTACACTTTCTGAGTGAGTGTTCACGTTAGATGGAATGCCTTGATCATAACTATTATGCTGATTGTTGTGTTGTGGGTAAAATGCTTGAGTCTCTTGAACAGATTGATTGTAAGATTGGCTGTTTTGATTGCTTGAGAATTGACTCTGATTGTGTGAGGGACCTCCTTGAAACTGTTAATCAAACCTCTTGAAACATTGCCAGGCACCATGACCAGGCTTAGAACACAATTGGCAGTGAATTCGCTGATTGCCTCTTCCACCAAATCGACCACCACCTCCTCTATTACGTCCTCTGTTTCCACCTCTAGCACCATTGAAGTTTCCTCTACCACCACTTCCTTTCATGTTAGAGTTATTGGTGACAAAATTAGCTGAAGAACTTCCAACACACAGATTAGTAGGATTATTGAGAAGCTCAATTCTTTGTTCATGCATCAGAAAAAGAAACTGAGCATCTTCAATTGTCATAGTGTTTTGTTGAGAAGAGATTAGAGTTACGACCGAGTTGTATTCATGGCCGACTCCATTTAAAATGCTTATAATGATGTCTCTATCACTCACTAATTCTCCAGCTGAGGCTAAAGCATCACTGATAGCTTTAAGTTTAACAACAGACTCACTAATTGAATCTGTCCCTTTCTTTAGAGATTGCATTTGTTGTTTCAGTTGCATAATTCTGGCCATAGATCTCTGAGAATAAGTTCTTTCAATTTTAGACCAAATTTCAAATGAGGATTTACAACCATTTACCTGAGCAAGAACACTAGGAGTTAGTGTTGAAAAGATCCAGCTCATGAGAAGTTTGTCAATCTTCTTCCAATTGACAAAACCAGGATTTTCATGTTGCTCAACTTCATCTCCAGACTGAACTGAGAAGATTTTCGGTGGAGGTTGTTTCTCTCCATTAATCACACCTTCAAGATCGAGAGCTTCAATCGCTGTTAGAACTCGAGTTCGCCAGTATATGTAGTTGCTATGATCAAGTTTGAGTGTGAGATTGAGACTCAAAGTCTTAGCAAGAGACGAAAAATCCATTGTTCTAGCATTTACAGAGGAGTTGTGTGATTGATTTGGAGAAGAATCAGAGGATCGATTTTCGGCAGCCATTGACGTTTGTCTAAGGCTCTGATACCATGAAAAAGGAAATAGAAAGAAAAATAGAACTAGAATTTCTGAGAAAAACTTCAAGAAACAGAGTATGAATAAAGCACCATTGATGAGCTCTCGAAAGAGCTTCAAGCTTTTTCTTTTATTGAAAATATATTGTTTTTACAATGATTGATCATTCTAGAAACTAATCACACGCAAACTTCATTTTATCAGAATCTGAAAATATATCTAACTAACTTTCCTAACTAAATTAGGACTGTCAATAAATCATGAGCTGACACATCAGCATTACTAACAAACTTTCCATAACTGATTCCACATCAGCTTTAGCCTCCAGAGTCTATTAATTCTCTGCTGAGTTGGCACTTAGTTTTATTTTGATTGGGCGCAGGTTCACTCTTCATGCACTCTGCAAGACCTGTGTAAAACAAAGGCTTGTGAGGTAGAGGATTGTATCTTGACTGATTAGCTAACACATTATTTGTATCTTTGGTGTGATCAGATTGAACAACATTTGCAGTCACTCTAACAGTTAGTAAGGTAAATTTGAGCGAAAACTAAAAAATCGTGTATTTCGTTGTAAAACGCTATTTCAACTAATATTTTTTTCATGGAACTTCTTAAGAATCCCTTTTATACCAATTTGTAAATTTTGTGGCAATTAAAATTTTCCAACCAAATTTCATTTTTTTTAAGTAAGGGAAATTTGAGCGAAAACTAAAAAATCGTATATTTCGTTGTAAAACACAATTTCAACTATTTTTTTTCATTGAACTTCTTAAAAAGCCTTTTTGTACCTATATATAAACTTTGTGGCAATTATAATTTTACTACCAAATTTGATTTTTTTTATGGTGGCTAGTAAGGTAAATTTGAGCGAAAACTAAAAAATCGTGTATTTCGTTGTAAAACACGATTTCGACTAACTGTTTTTCATAGAACTTCTTAAAAAGCCTTTTTAAACCTATATATAAACTTTGTGGCAATTATAATTTTCCTACCAAATTTGATATTTATTTTATATTGGTTAGTAAGGTAAATTTGAGCGAAAACTAAAAAATCGTGTATTTCGTTGTAAAACGCGATTTTAACTAATTTTTTTTTTTCATAGAACTTCTTAAAAAACATTTTTATACCTACATGTAAATTATTTGGCAAATAAACTTTTCCTACCAACTTTAATTTTTTTTTATAGTGGTTAGTAAGGGAAATTTGAGCGAAAATTAAAAAATCGTGTATTTCGTTGTAAAACGTGATTTCGACTAATTGTATTTCGTAAAACCTTTTAAAAAGACTTTTTACCCATATAAAAACTTTATAGCAATTATAAGTTTCCTACCAAATTTGATATTTTTTTTATAGTGGTTAGTCAGAGAAATTTGATCGAAATCAAAAAAATCGTGTATTTCATTGTAAAACACGATTTCAACTAATTGTTTTACATAGACCCTCTTAAAAAGCCTTTATAAACCAATATATAAACTTTGTGGCAATTATAATTTTCCTACCCAATTTGAATTTTTTTTATAGTGGTTAGTAAGGTAAATTTGAGCGAAAAGTAAAAAATCGTGTATTTCGTTGTAAAACGCGATTTCAACCAATTGTTTTTCATAGACCCTCTTAAAAATCCTTTTTATACCTATACGTAAATTCTTTGGCAAATAAACTTTTCCTACCAACTTTGATTTTTTTTTTTATAGTGGTTAGTAAGGTAAATTTGAGCGAAAATTAAAAAATCGTGTATTTCGTTGTAAAACGCGATTTCGACTAATTGTTTTTCATAGAACCTCTTAAAAAGCCTTTTTAAACCTATATATAAATTTTGTAGCAATTATAATTTTCTTACCAAATTTGATATTTTTTTATAGTGGTTGTAAGGTAAATTTGCGCGAAAACTAAAAAATCATGTATTTCGTTGTAAAACGCGATTTCAACTAATATTTTTTTTATAGAACTTCTTAAGAAGCATGTTTATACCTATATTAAATATTTTGGCAAATAAACTTTTCCTACCAACTTTGATTTTTTTTATAGTGGTTAGTAAGGGAAATTTGAGCGAAAATTAAAAAATCGTGTATTTCGTATTAAAATAAGATTTCAACTAATTATTTTTTTTCATAGAACCTCTTAAAATGCATTTTTATACCTATATATAAAATTTGTGGCAATTATAAATTTCCTATCAAATTTGATTTTTTATTATTGTGGCTAGTAAGGTAAATTTGAGCTAAAACTAAAAAATTATGTATTTCGTCGTAAAACGCGATTTCAACGATTTTTTTTTCACTGAACTTCTCAAAAAGCCTTTTATACCTATATATTGTTGCAATTGTAATATCCCTACCAAATTGATTTTTTTTATGGTGGCTAGTAAGGTAAATTTGAGCGAAAACTAAAAAATCGTGTATTTCGTTGTAAAACGTGATTTCAACTAATTGTTTTTCATAGACCCTCTTAAAATTCCTTTTTTAACCTATATATAAACTTTGTGGTAATTATAATTTTCCTACCAAATTTGAATTTTTTTTATAGTGGTTAGTGAGGTAAATTTGAGCGAAAACTAAAAAATCGTGTATTTTGTATTAAAACGCGATTTTAACTAATTTGTTTTTCATAGAACTTCTTAAAAAGCATTTTTATACCTATATGTAAGTTTTTTGGCAAATAATCTTTTCCTACCAACTTTGATTTTTTCATAGTTGTTAGTAAGGGAAATTTGAGCGAAAATTAAAAAATCGTGTATTTCATTGTAAAACGTAATTTCGACTAATTGTTTTTTATACAACCTCTTAAAAAGCCTTTTTAAACCTATATATAAACTCTATAGCAATTATAATTTTCCTACAAATTTGATATTTTTTATAGTGGTTAGTTAGGTAAGTTTGAGCGAAAACTAAAATATTGTGTATTTCGTTGTAAAACGCGATTTTAACTATTTTTTTTCATAGACCTTCTTAAAAAGCATTTTTATACCTATACGTAAATATTTTGGCAAATAAACGTTTCCTACCAACTTTGATTTTTTTTTATAGTGGTTAGTAAGGTAAGTTTGAGCGAAAACTAAAAAACCGTGTATTTCGTTGTAAAGTCCGATTTCAACTAATTATTTTTTATAGAACTTCTTTAAAAGCATTTTTATACTTATATGTAAATTCTTTGGCAAATAAACTTTTCCTACCAAATTTGAATTTTTTTTATAGTGGTTAGTAAGGTAAATTTGAGTGAAAACTAAAAAATCGTGTATTTCGTTGTAAAACGTGATTTTAACTACTTTTTTTTTCATAGAATTTCTTAAAAAGCATTTTTATACCTATATATAAATTTTTTGGAAAATAAAATTTTCCTACCAACTTTGATTTTTTTTATAGTGGTTAGTAAGGGAAATTTGAGCGAAAATTAAAAAATCGTGTATTTCATTGTAAAACTCGATTTCGACTAATTGTTTTTCGTACAACATCTTAAAAAGCCTTTTTAAACCTATGTATAAACTTTGAAGCAATTATAGTTTTCCTACCAAATTTGATATTTTTTATAGTGGTTAGTAATGTAAGTTTGAGCGAAAACTAAAAAATCTTGTATTTCGTTGTAAAGTGCGATTTCAACTAATTATTTTTTCATATAACTTCTTTAAAAGCATTTTTATACTTATATGTAAATTCTTTGGCAAATAAACTTTTCCTACCAAATTTGAATTTTTTTTATAGTGGTTAGTAAGGTAAATTTGAGCGAACACTACAAAATCGTTTATTTCGTTGTAAAATGCGATTTCAACTAATTCTTTTTCATAGACCCTCTTAAAAAGCTTTTTTAAACCTATATATTAACTTTGTGGCAATTATAATGTTCCTAAAAAATTTGATTTTTTTATATAGTGGTTAGTAAGGTAAATTTGAGCGAAAACTAAAAAATCGTGTATTTCGTTGTAAAGTGAGATTTCAACTAATTATTTTTTCATAGAACTTCTTTAAAAGCATTTTTATACTTATATGTAAATTGTTTGGCAAATAAACTTTTCCTACCAACTTTGATTTTTTTATAGTGGCTAGTAAGGGAAATTTGAACGAAAATTATAAAATCGTGTATTTCATTGTAAAACACCATTTAGACTAATTGTTTTTCGTACAACCTCTGAAAAAGCCTTTTTAAACCTATATATAAACTTTGTAGCAAATATAATTTTCCTACCAAATATGATATTTCTTTTATAGTGGTTAGTAAGGTAAGTTTGAGCGAAAACTAAAAAATCTTTTATTTTATTGTAAAATGCGATTTGAACTAATTATTTTTTCATAGAACTTCTTTAAAAGCATTTTTATAATTATATGTAAATTCTTTGGCAAATAAATATTTCCTACCAACTTTGATTTTTTTTATAGTGGTTAGTAAGAGAAATTTGAACGAAAATTATAAAATCGTGTATTTCGTTGTAAAACGCAAGTTCGACTAACTGTTTTTCATAGAAATTCTTAAAAAGCCTTTTTAAACCTATATATAAACTTTGTAGCAATTATAATTTTCCTACCAAATTTGATATTTATTTTATAGTGGTTAGTAAGGTAAATTTGAGCGAAAACTAGAAAATAATGTATTTCGTTGTAAAACGCGATTTCAACTAATTATTATTTTCATAGAACCTCTTAAAAATAATTTTTAAACATATATATATATAAACTTTGTGGCAATTATAATTTTCCTACCAAATTTGATTTTTTTATAGTGGTTAGTAAGGTAAGTTTGAGCGAAAACTAAAAAATCGTGTATTTCGTTGTAAAGTGCGATTTCAACTAATTATTTTTTTATAGAACTTCTTTAAAAGCATTTTTATACTTATATGTAAATTGTTTGGAAAATAAACTTTTCCTACCAAATTTGAATTGTTTTTTATAGTGGTTAGTAAGGTAAACTTGAGCGAAAACTAAAAAATCGTGTATTTCATTGTAAAATGCAATTTCAACTAATTATTTTTTCGTAGAACTTCTTTAAAAGCATTTTTATATTTATATGTAAGTTTTTTTGGCAAATAAACGTTTCCTACCAACTTTGATTTTTTTATAGTGGCTGGCTAGTAAGGGAAAATTTGAACGAAAATTATAAAATCGTGTATTTCATTGTAAAAAGCGATTTAGACGAATAGTTTTTCATACAACCTCTAAAAAAGCCTTTTTAAACCTATATATAAACTTTGTAGCAATTATAATTTTCCTACCAAATATGATATTTGTTTTATAGTGGTTAGTAAGGTAAGTTTGAGCGAAAACTAAAAAATCTTTTATTTTGTTGTAAAATGCGATTTGAACTAATTATTTTTTCATATAACTTCTTTAAAAGCATTTTTATAATTATATGTATATTCTTTGGCAAATAAAATTTTCCTACCAACTTTGATTTTTTTTTATAGTGGTTAGTAAGGGAAATTTGAACGAAAATTGAAAAATCGTGTATTTCGTTGTAAAACGCAATTTTGACTAACTGTTTTTCATAGAACTTCTTAAAAAGCCTTTTTAAACCTATATATAAACTTTGTAGCAATTATAATTTTCCTACCAAATTTGATATTTATTTTATAGTGGTTAGTAAGGTAAATTTGAGCGAAAACTAGAAAATAGTGTATTTTGTTGTAAAACGCGATTTCAACTAATTATTATTTTCATAGAACCTCTTAAAAATAATTTTTAAACCTATATATAAACTTTGTGGCAATTATAATTTTCCTACCAAATTTGATTTTTTTATAGTGGTTAGTAAGAGAAATTTGAGCGAAAACTAAAAAATCGTGTATTTTGTTGTAAAATACGATTTCAACTGATTATTATTTTCATAGAACCTCTTAAAAAGAATTTTTATACCTATATGTAAATTTTTTGGTAATTAAAATTTTGCTACCGAATTTTATTTTTTTATAGTGGTTTAGTAAGGGAAATTTGAGCGAAAACTAAAAAATCGTGTATTTCGTTGTAAAACCCGATTTCAACTAATTGTATTTCATAGACCCACTTAAAAAGCCTTTTTAAACCTATATATAAACTTTTTGGCAATTATAATTTTCCTACCAAATTTTTTTAGTGGTTAGTAATGTAAATTTGAGCGAAAACAAAAAAATCGTGTATTTCGTTGTAAAACGCGATTTTAACTAACTTTTTTTTTTTCATATATCCTCTTAAAAAGCCTTTTTAAACCTATATATAAACTTTGTAGAAATTATAATTTTCCTACAAAATTTTTTTTTTATAGTGGTTAGTAAGGTAAATTTGAGTGAAAACTAAAAAATCGTGTATTTCGTTGTAAAATGCGATTTCAACTAATTTTTTTTTTCATAGAACCTCTTTAAAAGCATTTTTATACCTATATGTACATTTTTTGGCAATTAAAATTTTCCTAACGAATTTGATTTTTTTATAGTGGATAGTAAGGGAAATTTGAGCGTAAACTAAAAAATATGTATTTCGTTGTAAAACGTGATTTCAACTAATTGTTTTTCATAGACCCTCTTAAAAAGTCTTTTTAAACCTATATATAAACTTTTTGGCAATTATCATTTTGCTACCAAATTTGATTTTTTTTATAGTGAACTAAAAAATCGTGTCTTTCGTTGTAACACGCGATTTCGACTAATTGTTTTTTCATAGAGCCTCTTAAAAAGCATTTTTATACCTATATGTAAATTTTTTGACGATTAAATATTTCCTACTGAATTTGATTTTTTTTATATTGGTTAGTAAGGGAAATTTGAGTGAAAATTATAAAATCGTGTATTTCGTTGTAAAACGCGATTTCGACAAATTATTTTTCGTAGAACCTCTTAAAAAGCCTTTTTAAACCAATATATAAACTTTGTTGCAATTACAATTTTCCTACCAAATTTGATATTTTTTATAGTGGTTAGTAATGTAAATTTGAGCGAAAACTAAAAAATCGTGTATTTCGTTTTAAAATGCTATTTAAAAAATTATTTTTTTCATAGAACCTCATGAAAAGCATATTTATACCTATATGTAAATTTTTTGTCAATTAAAATTTTCCTATTGAATTTGATTTTTTTATAGTGGTAAGGGAAATTTGAGCGAAAACTAAAAAATCGTGTATTTCGTTGTTAAACCCGATTTCAACTAATTGTATTTCATAGACCGATTTAAAAAGCCTTTTAAACCTATATATAAACTTTTTGGCAATTATAATTTTCCTACCAAATTTTTTTTAGTGGTTAGTAATGTAAATTTGAGCGAAAACAAAAAAATCGTGTATTTCGTTCTAAAACGCGATTTTAACTAACTTTTTTTTTTCATATAAACTCTTAAAATGCCTTTTTAAACCTATATATAAACTTTGAAGCAATTATAATTTTCCTACAAAATTTTATTTTTTTTATAGTGGTAAGTAAGGTAAATTTGAGTGAAAACTAAAAAATCGTGTATTTCGTTGTAAAATGCAATTTCAACTAATTATTTTTTTCCTAGAACCTCTTTAAAAGCATTTTTATACCTATATGTACATTTTTTGGCAATTAAAATTTTCCTAACGAATTTGATTTTTTTTATAGTGGATAGTAAGGTAAATTTGAGCGTAAACTAAAAAATTATGTATTTCGTTGTAAAACGTGATTTCAACTAATTGTTTTTCATAGACCCTCTAAAAAAGCCTTTTTAAACCTATATATAAACTTTTTGGCAATTATAAGTTTCCTACCAAATTTGATTTTTTTTTATAGTGAACGTAAGGGAAATTTGAACGAAAACTAAAAAAATCATGTATTTCGTTGTAAAATGCGATTTCAACTAATTATTTTTTTCATAGATCATCTTAAAAAGCATTTTTATACCTATATGTAAATTTTTTCTCAATTAAAATTTTCCTACCGAATTTGATTTTTTTTATAGCGAAGGGAAATTTGAGCGAAAACTAAAAAATCGTGTATTTAGTTGTCAAACGCGATTTCAACTAATTGTTTTTCGTAGACCCTCTTAAAAAGCCTTTTTAAACCTATATATAAACTTTTTGGAAATTATAATTTTCCTACCAAATTTGATTTTTTTTATAGTGGTTAGTAAGGTAAATTTGAGCGAAAACTAAAAAATGGTGTATTTCGTTGTAAAACGCGATTTCAACTAATTGTCTTTCATAAAACCTCTTAAAAAGCCTTTTTAAACCTTTATATAAACTTTGTAGTAATTACAATTTTCCTACCAAATTTCATTATTTTTTTATATTGGTTAGTAAGGTAAATTTAAGCGAAAACTAAAAAAAATCGTGTATTTCGTTGTAAAACGCGATTTCGACTAATCATTTTTCGTAGAACCTCTTAAAAAGCCTTTTTAAACCTATATATAAACTTTTTGGCAATTATAATTTTCCTACCGAATTTGATTTTTTTTATAGTGGTTAGTAAGGTAAATTTGAGCGAAAACTAAAAATTCATGTATTTCGCAGTAAAACGCGATTTTAACTAATTGTTTTTTCATAGAACCTCTTAAAAAGCCTTCTCAAACCTATATATAAACTTTGTAGCAATTATAATTTTCCTACAAAATTAGATTTTTTTTATAGTGGTTAGTAAGGTAAATTTGAGCGAAAACTAAAAAAATCATGTATTTCGTTGTAAAACACGATTTCAACTAATTGTTTTTCATAGACCATCTTAAAAAGCATTTTTAAACCTATATATAAACTTTGTGGGAATTATAATTTTCCTACCAAATTTGATTTTTTTTATAATGGTTAGTAAGGGAAATTTGAGCGAAAACTAAAAAATCGTGTATTTCATTGTAAAACGTGATTTCGACTAACTGTTTTTCGTAGAACCTCTTAAAAAGCCTTTTTCAACAAATAAATACACGTTGTAGCAATTACAATTTTCTTACCAAATTTGATATTTTTTATAGTGGTTAATAAGGTATATTTTAGCAAAACTAAAAAAGCGTGTACTTCGTTGTAAAATGCGATTTCAACTAAATATTTTTTTCATAGAACCTCCGAAAAAGCATTTTTGAACTTATATGTAAATGTTATTGCAATTAAAACTTTCCCTCAAAATTTGATTTTTTTTATAGTGGTTAGTAAGGTAAATTTGAGCGAAAACTAAAAAATCGTGTATTTCATTGTAAAACGTGATTTAGACTAACTATTTTTCGTAAAACCTCTTAAAAAGCCTTTTTAAACTTTAATTACCAAAAAATTTACATATAGGTATAAAAATGATTTTTAAGAGGTTCTATGAAAAGAATAATTAGTTGAAATTGCATTTTACAACGAAAAACAAGATTTTTTAGTTTTCGCTCAAATTTCCCTTACTAACAACTATAAAAAACAAATTAAATTCGGTGGGAAAATTTTAATTGCCAAACAATTTACATATACATATAAAAATGCTTTTTAAGAGGTTCTATGAAAAGAATAATTAGTTGAAATCGCATTTTACAAAGAAATACAAGATTATTTAGTTTTCGCTCAAATTTCCCTTACTAACAACTATAAAAAAAAAATCAAATTCGGTGGAAAACTTTAAGTTGCCAAATAATTTACATATACGTATAAAAATTCTTTTTAAGAGGTTTTATGAAAAAAATAATTAGTTGAAAACCCATTTTACAACGAAATACACGATTTTTTAGTTTAGCGCAAATTTCCCTTTCTAGCCACTATAAAAAAATCAAATTCGGTAGAAAAATTTTAATTGCCAAAACATTTACATATAGGTATAAAAATTCTTTTTAAGAGGTTCTATGAAATGAATAATTAGTGGAAATCGCATTTTACAATGAAATACACGATTATTTAGTTTTCGCTCAAATTTCCCTTACTAACCACTATAAAAAAATCAAATTCGGTAGAAAAATTTTAATTGCCAAAAAATTTACATTTAGGTATAAAAATGTTTTTTGAGAGGTTCTATGAAATGAATAATTAGTGGATATCGCATTTTACAATGAAATACACGATTTTTTAGTTTAGCTATAATTTCCCTTTCTAACCACTATAAAAAAAAATCAAATTCAGTAAGAAAATTTTAATTGCCAAAAAATTTACATATAGGTAAAAAGTTCTTTTTAAGAGGTTCTATGAAATGAATAATTAGTGGAAATCGCATTTTACAATGACATACACGATTATTTAGTTTTCCCTCAAATTTCCCTTACTAACCACTATAAAAAAATCAAAATCGGTAGGAAAACTTTAATTGCCAAAAAAATTACATATAGGTATAAAAATGATTTTTAAGAGGTTCTATGAAAAGAATAATTAGTTGAAATCACATTTTACAACGAAATACAAGATTTTTTAGTTTTCGCTCAAATTTCCCTTACTAACAACTATAAAATAAAAAAATCAAATTCGGTGGGAAAATTTTAGTTGCCAAACAATTTACATATACGTATAAAAATGCTTTTTAAGAGGATTTATGAAAAAAAATAATTAGTTGAAATCGCATTTTACAACGAAATGCACGATTTTTTAGTTTAGCTCAAATTTCCCTTTTTCACTACTATAAAAAAAATCAAATTCGGTAGAAAAATTTTAATTGCCAAAAAATTTACATATAGGTATAAAAATGTTTTTTAAGAGGTTCTATGAAATGAATAATTAGTGGAAATCGCATTTTACAATGAAATACACGATTTTTTAGTTTAGCTCAAATTTCCCTTTCTAACCACTATAAAAAAAGTCAAATTCAGTAAGAAAATTTTAATTGCCAAAAAATTTACATATAGGTAAAAAATTCTTTTTAAGACGTTCTATGAAATGAATAATTAGAGAAAATCGCATATTACAATGACATACACGATTATTTAGTTTTCCCTCAAATTTCCCTTACTAACCACTATAAAAAAATCAAATTCGGTAGGAAACTTTTAATTGCCAAAATATTTACATATAGGTATAAAAATGATTTTTAAGAGGTTCTATGAAAAGAATAAGTAGTTGAAATCACATTTTACAACGAAATACAAGATTTTTTAGTTTTCGCTCAAATTCCCCTTACTAACAACTATAAAAAAAATCAAATTCGGTGGGAAATTTCAGTTCAAAACAATTTACATATACGTATAAAAATGCTTTTTAAGAGGTTTTATGAAAAAAATAATTAGTTGAAATCGCATTTTACAACGAAATGCACGATTTTTTAGTTTAGCTCAAATTTCCCTTTCTAACCACTATAAAAAAATCAAATTCGGTAGGAAAATTGTAATTGCCAAAAAATTTATATATAGGTATAAAAATGATTTTTAAGAGGTTCTATGAAAAGAATAATTAGTTGAAATCGCATTTTACAACGAAATGCACGATTTTTTAGTTTTCGTTCAAATTTCCCTTACTAACAACTATAAAAAAAAATCAAATTCGGTGGGAAAATTTTAATTTCCAAACAATTTACATATACGTATAAAAGTGCTTTATAAGAGGTTTTATGAAAACAATAATTTGTTGAAATCGCATTTTACAACAAAATGCACGATTTTTTAGTTTAGCTCAAATTTCCCTTTCTAACTACTATAAAAAAAATCAAATTCGGTAGAAAAATTTTAATTGCCAAAAAATTTACATATAGGTATAAAAATGTTTTTTAAGAGATTCTATGAAATGAATAATTAGTGGAAATCGCATTTTACAACGAAATACAAGATTTTTTTAATTTTCGCTCAAATTCCCCTAACTAACAACTATAAAAAAAAATCAAATTCGGTGCGAAAATTTTAGTTCAAAACAATTTACATATACGTATAAAAATGCTTTTTAAGAGGTTTTATGAAAAAATAATTAGTTGAAATCCCATTTTACAACGAAATGCACGATTTTTTAGTTTAGCTCAAATTTCCCTTTCTAACTACTACAAAAAAAATCAAATTCGGTAGAAATATTTTAATTGCCAAAAAATTTACATATAGGTATAAAAATTCCTTTTAAGAGTTTCTATGAAATGAATAATTAGTGGAAATCGCATTTTACAATGAAATACACGATTTTTAAGTTTAGCTCAAATTTCCCTTTCTAACCACTGTAAAAAAAATCAAATTCAGTAGGAAAATTTTAATTGCCAAACAATTTACATATAGGTATAAAAATGATTTTTAAGAGGTTCTATGAAATGAATAATTAGTGGAAATCGCATTTTACAATGAAATACACGATTTTTTAGTTTATCTCAAATTTCCCTTTCTAACCACTATAAAACAAATCAAATTCAGTAAGAAAATTCTAATTGCCAAAAAATTTACATATAGGTAAAAAATGTTTTTTAAGAGGTTCTATGAAATGAATAATTAGTGGAAATTGTATTTTACAATGAAATACACGATTATTTAGTTTTCGCTCAAATTTCCCTTACTAACCACTATAAAAAAATCAAATTCGGTGGAAAAATTTAAGTTGCCAAACAATTTACATATACGTATAAAAATGCTTTTTAAGAGGTTTTATGAAAAAAATAATTAGTTGAAATCCCATTTTACAACGAAATGCACGATTTTTTAGTTTAGCGCAAATTTCCCTTTCTAGCCACTATAAAAAAATCAAATTCGGTAGAAAAATTTTAATTGCCAAAACATTTACATATAGGTATAAAAATTCTTTTTAAGAGGTTCTATGAAATGAATAATTAGTGGAAATCGCATTTTACAATGAAATACACGATTATTTAGTTTTCGCTCAAATTTCCCTTACTAACCACTATAAAAAAATCAAATTATGTAGGAAAGTTTTAATTGCCAAAAAATTTATATATAGATATAAAAATGATTTTTAAGAGGATCTATGAAATGAATAATTAGTTGAAATCGCATTTTACAACGAAATAAAAGATTTTTTAGTTTTCGCTCAAATTCCCCTTACTAACAACTTTAAAAAAAAAATCAAATTCGGTGGGAAAATTTTAGTTCAAAACAATTTACATATACGTATAAAAATGCTTTTTAAGAGGTTTTATGAAAAAAATAATTAGTTGAAATCGCATTTTACGACGAAATGCACGATTTTTTAGTTTAGCTCAAATTTCCCTTTCTAACCACTAAAAAAAAAATCAAATTCAGTAAGAAAATTTTAATTGCCAAAAAATTTACATATAGATAAAAAATTCTTTTTAAGAGGTTCTATGAAATGAATAATTAGTAGAAATCGCATTTTACAATGACATACACGATTATTTAGTTTTCCCTCAAATTTCCCTTACTAACCACTATAAAAAAATCAAATTCGGTAGGAAAATTTTAATTGCTAAAAAATTTACATATAGATATAAAAATGATTTTTAAGAGGTTCTATGAAAAGAATATTTAGTTGAAATCGCATTTTACAACGAAATGCATGATTTTTTAGTTTTCCCTCAAATTTCCCTTACTAACAACTATAAAAAAAAATCAAATTCGGTGGGAAAATTTTAATTTCCAAACAATTTTCATATACGTATAAAAATGCTTTATAAGAGGTTTTATGAAAAAAATAATTTGTTGAAATCGCATTTTACAACGAAATGCACGATTTTTTAGTTTAACTAAAATTTCCCTTTCTAACCACTATAAAAAAAATCAAATTCAGTAAGAAAATTTTAATTGCCAAAAAATTTACATATAGGTAAAAAATTCTTTTTAAGAGGTTCTATGAAATGAATAATTAGTGGAAATCGCATTTTACAATGACATACACGATTATTTAGTTTTCCTCAAATTTCCCTTACTAACCACTATAAAAAAATCAAATTCGTTAGAAACATTTTAATTGCCAAAACATTTACATATAGGTATAAAAATGATTTTTAAGAGGTTCTATGAAAAGAATAATTAGTTGAAATCGCATTTGACAACGAAATACGAGATTTTTTAGCTTTCGCTCAAATTTCCCTTACTAACAACTATAAAAAAAATCAAATTTGGTGGGAAAATTTTAATAGCCAAACAATTTACATATAGGTATAAAAATGCTTTTTAAGAGGTTTTATGAAAAAAATAATTAGTTGAAATCGCATTTTACAACGAAATGCACGATTTTTTTGTTTAGCTCAAATTTCCCTTTCTATCTACTATAAAAAAAATCAAATTCGGTAGAAAAGTTTTAATTCCCAAAAAATTTACATATAGGTATAAAAATGATTTTAAAGATGTTCTATGAAAAGAATAATTAGTTCAAATCGCATTTTAAAACGAAATACAAGATTTTTTAGTTTTCGCAAAAATTTCCCTTACTAAAAACTATAAAAATAAATCAAATTCGGTGGGAAAATTTTAATTGCCAAATAATTTACATATACGTATAAAAATCTTTTTAAGAGGTTTTATGAAAAAAATAATTAGTTGAAATCGCATTTTACAACGAAATGGATGTTTTTTAGTTTAGCTCAAATTTCCCTTTCTAACTACTATAAAAAAAATCAAATTCGGTAGAAAAATTTTAATTGCCAAAAAATTTACATATAGGTATAAAAATTCCTTTTAAGAGTTTCTATGAAATGAATAATTAGTGGAAATCGCATTTTACAATGACATACACGATTATTTAGTTTTCCCTCAAATTTCCCTTACTAACCACTATAAAAAAATCAAATTCGTTAGAAACATTTTAATTGCCAAAACATTTACATATAGGTATAAAAATGATTTTTAAGAGGTTCTATGAAAAGAATAATTAGTTGAAATCGCATTTTACAACGAAATACAAGATTTTTTAGCTTTCGCTCAAATTTCCCTTACTAACAACTATAAAAAAAATCAAATTTGGTGGGAAAATTTTAATAGCCAAACAATTTACATATACGTATAAAAATGCTTTTTAAGAGGTTTTATGAAAAAAATAATTAGTTGAAATCGCATTTTACAACGAAATGCACGATTTTTTTGTTTAGCTCAAATTTCCCTTTCTATCTACTATAAAAAAAATCAAATTCGGTAGAAAAGTTTTAATTCCCAAAAAATTTACATATAGGTATAAAAATGATTTTAAAGATGTTCTATGAAACGAATAATTAGTTCAAATCGCATTTTAAAACGAAATACAAGATTTTTTAGTTTTCGCAAAAATTTCCCTTACTAAAAACTATAAAAAAAATCAAATTCGGTGGGAAAATTTTAATAGCCAAACAATTTACATATACGTATAAATTTTTTTTAAGAGGTTTTATGAAAAAAATAATTAGTTGAAATCGCATTTTACAACGAAATGCATGTTTTTTAGTTTAGCTCAAATTTCCCTTTCTAACTACTATAAAAAAAATCAAATTCGGTAGAAAAATTTTAATTGTCAAAAAATTTACATATAGGTATAAAAATGATTTTAAAGAGGTTCTATGAAAAGAATAATTAGTTGAAATCGCATTTTATACCGAAATACAAGATTTTTTAGTTTTCGCTAAAATTTCCCTTATTAACAACTATAAAAAAAAATCAAATTCGGTGGGAAAATTTTAATTGCCAAAAAATTTACATATAGGTAAAAAATTCTTTTTAAGAGGTTCTATGAAATGAATAATTAGTGGAAATCGTATTTTACAATGAAATACACGATTATATAGTTTTCGCTCAAATTTCCCTTACTAACCACTATAAAAAAATCAAATTCAGTGGAAAACTTTAAGTTGCCAAACAATTTACATATACGTATAAAAATGCTTTTTAAGAGGTTTTATGAAAAAAATAATTAGTTGAAATCCCATTTTACAACGAAATGCACGATTTTTTAGTTTAGCGCAAATTTCCCTTTCTAGCCACTATAAAAAAATCAAATTCGGTAGAAACATTTTAATTGCCAAAACATTTACATATAGGTATAAAAATTCTTTTTAAGAGGTTCTATGAAATGAATAATTAGTGGAAATCGCATTTTACAGTGAAATACACGATTATTTAGTTTTCGCTCAAATTTCCCTTACTAACCACTATAAAAAAATCAAATTCGGCAGGCAAATTTTAATTACCAAAAAATTTACATATAGATATAAAAATGATTTTTAAAAGGTTCTATGAAATGAATAATTAGTTGAAATCGCATTTTACAACGAAATAAAAGATTTTTTAGTTTTCGCTCAAATTCCCCTTACTAACAACTTTAAAAAAAAAATCAAATTCGGTAGGAAAATTTTAGTTGCCAAACAATTTACATATACGTATAAAAATGCTTTTTAAGATGTTTTATGAAAAAAATAATTAGTTGAAATCGCATTTTACAACGAAATGCACGATTTTTTAGTTTAGCTCAAATTTCCCTTTCTAACTACTATAAAAAAAATCAAATTCGGTAGAAAAATTTTAATTGCCAAAAAATTTACATATAGGTATAAAAATGATTTTTAAGAGGTTCTATGAAAGAATAATTAGTAGAAATCGCATTTTACAACGAAATACAAGATTTTTAGCTTTCGCTCAAATTTCCCTTACTAACAACTATAAAAAAAATAAAATTTGGTGGGAAAATTTTAATAGCCAAACAATTTACATATACGTATAAAAATGCTTTTTAAGAGGTTTTATGAAAAAATAATTAGTTGAAATCGCATTTTACAACGAAATGCACGATTTTTTTGTTTAGCTCAAATTTCCCTTTCTATCTACTATAAAAAAAATCAAATTCGGTAGAAAAGTTTTAATTCCCAAAAAATTTACATATAGGTATAAAAATGATTTTAAAGATGTTCTATGAAACGAATAATTAGTTCAAATCGCATTTTAAAACGAAATACAAGATTTTTTAGTTTTCGCAAAAATTTCCCTTACTAAAAACTATAAAAAAAATCAAATTCGGTGGGAAAATTTTAATAGCCAAACAATTTACATATACGTATAAATTTTTTTTAAGAGGTTTTATGAAAAAAATAATTAGTTGAAATCGCATTTTACAACGAAATGCATGTTTTTTAGTTTAGCTCAAATTTCCCTTTCTAACTACTATAAAAAAAATCAAATTCGGTAGAAAAATTTTAATTGTCAAAAAATTTACATATAGGTATAAAAATGATTTTAAAGAGGTTCTATGAAAAGAATAATTAGTTGAAATCGCATTTTATACCGAAATACAAGATTTTTTAGTTTTCGCTAAAATTTCCTTATTAACAACTATAAAAAAAAATCAAATTCGGTGGGAAAATTTTAATTGCCAAAAAATTTACATATAGGTAAAAAATTCTTTTTAAGAGGTTCTATGAAATGAATAATTAGTGGAAATCGTATTTTACAATGAAATACACGATTATATAGTTTTCGCTCAAATTTCCCTTACTAACCACTATAAAAAAATCAAATTCAGTGGAAAACTTTAAGTTGCCAAACAATTTACATATACGTATAAAAATGCTTTTTAAGAGGTTTTATGAAAAAAATAATTAGTTGAAATCCCATTTTACAACGAAATGCACGATTTTTTAGTTTAGCGCAAATTTCCCTTTCTAGCCACTATAAAAAAATCAAATTCGGTAGAAACATTTTAATTGCCAAAACATTTACATATAGGTATAAAAATTCTTTTTAAGAGGTTCTATGAAATGAATAATTAGTGGAAATCGCATTTTACAGTGAAATACACGATTATTTAGTTTTCGCTCAAATTTCCCTTACTAACCACTATAAAAAAATCAAATTCGGCAGGCAAATTTTAATTACCAAAAAATTTACATATAGATATAAAAATGATTTTTAAAAGGTTCTATGAAATGAATAATTAGTTGAAATCGCATTTTACAACGAAATAAAAGATTTTTTAGTTTTCGCTCAAATTCCCCTTACTAACAACTTTAAAAAAAAAATCAAATTCGGTGGGAAAATTTTAGTTCAAAACAATTTACATATACGTATAAAAATGCTTTTTAAGATGTTTTATGAAAAAAATAATTAGTTGAAATCGCATTTTACAACGAAATGCACGATTTTTTAGTTTAGCTCAAATTTCCCTTTCTAACTACTATAAAAAAAATCAAATTCGGTAGAAAAATTTTAATTGCCAAAAAATTTACATATAGGTATAAAAATGATTTTTAAGAGGTTCTATGAAAAGAATAATTAGTAGAAATCGCATTTTACAACGAAATACAAGATTTTTTAGCTTTCGCTCAAATTTCCCTTACTAACAACTATAAAAAAAATAAAATTTGGTGGGAAAATTTTAATAGCCAAACAATTTACATATACGTATAAAAATGCTTTTTAAGAGGTTTTATGAAAAAAATAATTAGTTGAAATCGCATTTTACAACGAAATGCACGATTTTTTTGTTTAGCTCAAATTTCCCTTTCTATCTACTATAAAAAAAATCAAATTCGGTAGAAAAGTTTTAATTCCCAAAAAATTTACATATAGGTATAAAAATGATTTTAAAGATGTTCTATGAAACGAATAATTAGTTCAAATCGCATTTTAAAACGAAATACAGATTTTTTAGTTTCGCAAAAATTTCCCTTACTAAAAACTATAAAAAAAATCAAATTCGGTGGGAAAATTTTAATAGCCAAACAATTTACATATACGTATAAATTTTTTTTAAGAGGTTTTATGAAAAAAATAATTAGTTGAAATCGCATTTTACAACGAAATGCATGTTTTTTAGTTTAGCTCAAATTTCCCTTTCTAACTACTATAAAAAAAATCAAATTCAATAGGAAAATTTTATTTGCCAAAACATTTACATATAGGTAACAAAATGCTTTTTAAGAGGTTCTACGAAAAAAATAATTAGTTGAAATCGCATTTTACAACGAAATGCACGATTTTTTAGTTTAGCTCAAATTTCCCTTTCTAACCACTATAAATAAATCAAATTCGGTAGGAAAATTTTAATTGTCAAAAAATTTACATATACATATAAAAATGCTTTTTAAGAGGTTCTATGAAATGAATAATTAGTGGAAATCGCATTTTACAATGAATTGCACGATTTTTAAGTTTAGCTCAAATTTCCCTTTCTAACCACTATAAAAAAAATCAAATTCAGTAGGAAAATTTTAATTGCCAAAAAATTTTCATATAGGTATAAAATTCTTTTTAAGAGGTTCTATGAAATGAATAATTAGTGGAAATCGAATTTTACAATGACATACACGATTATTTAGTTTTCGCTCAAATTTCCCTTACTAACCATTATAAAAAAATCAAATTCAATAGGAACTTTTATTTGCCAAAACATTTACATATAGGTAAAAAAAATGCTTTTTAAGAGGTTCTATGAAAAAAATAATTAGTTGAAATCGCATTTTACAACGAAATGCACGATTTTTTAGTTTAGCTCAAATTTCCCTTTCTAACCACTATAAATAAATCAAATTCGGTAGGAAAATTTTAATTGTCAAAAAATTTACATATACATATAAAAATGCTTTTTAAGAGGTTCTATGAAATGAATAATTAGTGGAAATCGCATTTTACAATGAAATGCACGATTTTTTAGTTTAGCCCAAATTTCCCTTTCTAACCACTATAAAAAAATCAAATTCAGTACGAAAGTTTTAATTGCCAAAAATTTACATATAGGTATAAAAATGCTTTTTAAGAGGTTCTATGAAAAGAATAATTTGTGGAAATCGCATTTTACAATGAAATACATGATTTTTTAGTTTGGCTCAAATTTACCTTACTAACCACTATAAAAAAAATCAAATTCAGTACGAAAATTTTAATTGCCAAAATATTTACATATAGGTATAAAAATGCTTTTTAAGAGGTTCTATGAAAAGAATAAATAGTGGAAATCGCATTTTACAATGAAGTACACGATATTTTAGTTTAGCTGAAATTTACCTTTCTAACGACTATAAAAAAAATCAAATTCAGTCGGAAAATTTTAATTGCCAAAAAATTTAAATATAAGTATAAAATTCTTTTTAAGAGGTTCTATGAAATGCATAATTAGTGGAAATCGAATTTTATAATGACATACACGATTATTTAGTTTTCGCTCAAATTTCCCTTACTGACCATTATAAAAAAAATAAAATTCTATAGAAAAATTTTAATTGGCAAAAAATTTACATATAGGTATAAAAATGATTTTTAAGAGGTTCTATGAAAAGAATAATTAGTTGAAATCATATTTTACATCGAAATGCAAGATTTTTTAGTTTAGCTCAAATTTCCCTTACTAATAACGATAAAAAAAATCAAATTCGGTTGGAAACTTTTAATTGTCAAAAAATTTACATATACATATAAAAATGCTTTTTAAGAGGTTCTATGAAAAAAATAATTAGTTGAAATCGCATTTTACAACGAAATGCACGATTTTTTAGTTTAGCTTAGATTTCCCTTTCTAACGACTATAAAAAAAATCAAATTCGGTAGAAATATTTTTACTGCCAAAAAATTTACATATAGGAATAAAAATGATTTTAGGTTCTATGAAAAGAATAATTAGTTGAAATCGCATTTTACATGAAATACAAGATTTTTTAGTTTTCGCTCAAATTTCCCTTACTAACAATTATAAAAAAAAATCACATTCGGTGGGAAAATTTTAATTGCCAAACAATTTACATATACGTCTAAAAAGGCTTTTTAAGAGGTTTTATGAAAACAATAATTAGTTGAAATCGTATTTTACAACGAAATGCACGATTTTTTAGTTTAGCTCAAATTTCCCTTTCTAATTAATATAAAAAAAATCAAATTCGGTAGGAAAATTTTAATTGCCAAGAAATTTACTAATAGGTATAAAAATGATTTTTAAGAGGTTCTATGAAATGAATAATTAGTGGAAATGACATTTTACATTGACAGACACGATTATTTAGTGTTCGCTCAAATTTCCCTTACTAACCACTATAAAAAAATAAAATTCGGTAAGAAAATTTTAATTGCCAAACAATTTACATATAGGTATAAAAATGCTTTTTAAGAGGTTATATATAAAGAATAATTAGTTGAAATCGCATTTTACAACGAAAGACAAGATTTTTTAGTTTTCGCTCAAATTTTCCTTACTAACAACTATAAAAAAAAATCAAATTCTGTGGGAAAAGTTTAATTGTCAAACAATTTACATATAGGTATAAAAATGCTTTTTAAGAGGTTCTATGAAAAAAATAATTAGTTGAAATCGTATTTTACAACGAAATGCACGATTTTTTAGTTCAGCTCAAATTTCCCTTACTAATAACGATAAAAAAAAAATTCAAATTCGGCAGAAAAATTTTAATTGCCAAAAAATTTACATATAGGTAAAAAAATGCTTTTTAAGAGGTTCTATGAAAATAATAATTAGTTGAAATCGTATTTTACAACGTAATGTACGATTTTTTAGTTCAGCTCAAATTTCCCTTACTAATGACGATAAAAAACAATTCAAATTCGGCAGAAAAATTTTAATTGCTAAAAAATTTACATATAGGTAAAAAAATGCTTTTTAAGAGGTTCTATGAAAAGAATAATTAGTTGAAATCGTATTTTACAACGTAATGCACGATTTTTTAGTTTAGCTCAAATTTCCCTTAGTAATAACGATAAAAAAAAATTAAATGCGGTAGGAAAATTTTAATTGTCAAAAAATTTACATATAGGTATAAAAATGATTTTTAAGAGGTTCTATGTAAAGAATAATTAGATGAAATCGTATTTTACAACGAAATGCACGATTTTTTAGTTTAGCTCAAATTTCCCTTACTAATAACGGTAAAAAAAATCAAATTCGGTAGGAAATTTTAATTGTCAAAATATTTACATATACGTATAAAAATGCTTTTTAAGAGGTTTTATGAAAAAAAAAATAGTTGAAATCGCATTTTACAACGAATTGCACGATTTTTTCGTTTAGCCCAAATTTCCCTTTCTAACAACCACTATAAAAAAAATCAAATTCTGTAGGAAAATTTTAATTGCCAAAAAATTTACATATAGGTACAAAATGATTTTTAAGAGGTTCTATTAAAATAATAATTAGTTGAAATCGCATTTACAACGAAATACAAGATTTTTTAGTTTTCGCTCAAATTTCTCTTACTTAACAACTATAAAAAAAAATCAAATTCGGTGGGAAAATTTTAATTGCCAAACAATTTACACATACGTATAAAAAGGCTTTTTAAGATGTTTTAGGAAAAAAATAATTAGTTGAAATCGCATTTTACAATGAAATGCATGATTTTTAATTTAGCTGAAATTTCCCTTTCTAACCACTATAAAAAAAATCAAATTCGGCAGAAAAATTTTAATTGCCAAAAATTTACATATAGGTATAAAAATGATTTTTAAGAGGTTCTATGAAAAGAATAATTAGTTGAAATCATATTTTACAACGAAATGCACGATTTTTTAGTTTAGCTCAAATTTCCCTTACTAATAACGATAAAAAAAATCAAATTCGGTTGGAAAATTTTAATTGTCAAAAAATTTACATATACATATAAAAATGCTTTTTAAGAGGTTCTATGAAAAAAATAATTAGTTGAAATCGCATTTTACAACGAAATGCACGATTTTAGTTTAGCTCAGATTTCCCTTTCTAACCACTATAAAAAAATCAAATTCGGTAG
>CM065643.1:1200000-1537751 GCA_033220585.1 Dipteronia sinensis
TGAAACCCCCCACTTGACAATTGAAATTTCCAAGAACCAGAGCAGAATTCAAGCCAAGTTCAAATCCATCACAAATTCACAACCCATATGAACAGGGTAATTTTTTATTTTATTTTTCTCTTAAAGTTAGAGCTTTTTTTGTACGATTTTTTTTAATCTCCTTTTCTTTTGCTTGATAGTTAGCTTATGAGCTTTTTGTTGGAATCTCTGTTTATCTGATATACTTATTTGAAAATCTAAATTTATCATGTAAAAATCAATTCTTTGAGAAGCCAACAGTGAAAAGCTGTCTCTTTTTTTCATTATTTGTTATATATTGTGAGATTATATCATGATTGAAGTCACTCATGTGGTATTTGATTCTTCTTAACATGTATAATTGGAGTAGTTGTTGTTTTACTAGACAAAATTGAAAATTTTGGTTGTGTTTTTATATTTTTCAAGTTGTGGAGTCTAGGATGATGGTGGTGAAATTATATTACAGAGAAGATTGATTACATAAGCAAAATAGTCATTGAAAAGTTTGAAATTTTGGGAAATTTTCAGGTTTCTAGAGGGAGTGATATGAGGAGGAAGGGGGATTTTTTGCTTCCGGAGGATGTGATGATTGACATTTTTTTGCGATTTCCGATCAAGAAGCTAGCTCAACTTAGGTGTGTGTGCAAATCTTGGAACCAATTAATCACCAATCAATCTTTTGTTGGGTCTCACATTAATCAATCAACCAGCAAAGCTTGTATCCTTTACCATCCACATGGTTTCCAACCTTTAGAGCTGGGTTTGTACTCTGAGACACAGGATTTCAGTTTATACCCCGAAACAAATGAGTTTGATTTTGCTGAAAGCCAAACAAAGGAGTTGAGTTTATACTTTGGAACAGACCGGAAACCTGCCAAAATTCGCAATCCCCCATTTGCTACTGAACTTATGGATTGGAATATAATAGGTTCATGTAATGGTGTTCTTTGTCTCTGCAGCAATTCCGATCGTTCCCTTATCTACATGTGGAACCCTTCCCTTAGCAATTATATAACCCTCCCAAGACCCTTCTATAAATACAATATACGTTACCTAGGCTTTGGAGTCAATCATTTGAGTGGCCATCTTGATGATTTCAAAGTGGTCACTATCTCTGCCAATGCAAATGCTGAGGTCTATAGCCTGCGAAAGAAGTCATGGAAAATAGTTCCCGAGGGTTTCCCTCCCAGTATTGAGTTAACCAGTTGTCCTCGTGACCACCCCGTCTTTGTCAAGGGATGTGTGCATTGGTGCGCTCGGGTCAGCTGCTACCTTGATAGTAAGTGCCCTTGGCTTATAGTCTCTTTTGACTTTGTCGATGAGGTTTTTCAAAAGATTATGTTGCCGAATGACTTATCCACCAGTGATGGTGCCAAGTTTTTGAATGTTGTGAATGGATGCCTTTGTGTTTTTGCTGCTGTCGATGAGGTTTGTTCTGTTTACGAGTTGTGGGTTATGAAGGAATACGGTGTAGTCTTGTCCTGGACTAGAATGTGCATTATCGAAAAGCCTGATAAGTATTGGTGGCCACTAGGATTTACAAGAACCGGTGGTATTTTTGCACAAGGGGTATGTGAACATGGTGATAGTACTCTACTTACATATCAGCCTGATAGCAAGACGTTTACTTGCACTTGCTTTCCGCTCAACCTCCCTCATACACCAATTCAAGTGCTCAATTTCGTCGAGAGTCTAGTGGCACCTATACCTTCATCTTTGGTATTGTAACAAAGGATAAACTGAATTTGCTTTGAGCTACTTTCTGGTAAGGTTTGAGAAATTGAAATTAACTGTTTTTTTCTGTTATATTGGTGGAATCGATGGATGTACCTTTGAATTATAATGAACAAGATTACATTATGTGAAAATTTTGTTTTGAGCTTGCATCATAGTCGTTGGTTTCAAGTATTTGAAGGGTGTGAAGGATCGTTTTTGTGTTTTTGCTATTGTTGATGAGAGGTGTTTCGATTATGAGTTATCTGTGATGATTGAATACGGTCTAGTTGTGTCCTGGACGAGAACGTGCATAATTGAAAATCATGATTTTAGGTGGCTGCTAGGATTTACAAGAACCGGTAGTATGTTTGCATGAGTGTGGTTTGTGTACATAATATGCTACTGAGGGTTGATATTAGTGTGCGTTTACTAATCACGAATACTAACGATGGATAAAGGAAACTTAATCATACTTGTGATTACTGTGCTTTACTAATATCGGTTGGAAGCCAAATCATATCGGTCCCATACATAAATCAGAAATGAAAACTGGATTCCCCCTCCCACTTAAGGAATCAAGTTTTCTTTCCCGTGAAACTTGATTTTTTTTCATTTCATTTCCGGATAGTAAACACACCATGAGGTTGTTCTATTGACCCACCCTCGATTTTTGTACAGCTTATAGGTAACTCATGTTGTTTCTTCTTCGGTTCTTCCTAACAAAGTCGTAAAACGTTCGCCAACCTTGCTAGAGCTTTTTAACCTTTCTGTCAGGTTTAATACAGCTACAGAAGAGTCTCTATGTTTATATGTACATGAATACATGATAACTACCAGTGATATGAATACGATACAACATAACTTCAAGAATCTAAGGCACCATGCTGTACTGATTCTGTGACTTAGAAGTTGAAACGTCGCGTATCAACAGACTCTGAATGAAGGCTATCATCTGGGCAAAAACAAAAACCAGTTTTGAGCATTTTTAGCTTAAACAGCAATCTGATCATTGGATTTTCTGATGATTTGAACTTTACTAAATTTAAAAACTTTTCGGTGATGCTTATATCAAAGTTGATTAGATTAGCAGAAAAAACTCATACTCATACCATTGCGAGTCCAATCCCCAAAATACTGAAACCCGGGAAATTAAATGGAGCTTTATCCGAAAGGAACAAAGCTGGACGAAGAAGAAGAAGGAGAAGTTAATATTCATGTGTTTATCATAATTATCATTTTTTTGATAATATTGAATCCTTTCAATTACCTGTGAGAGGACTGAAAATTAATGGAGAAATGATGTTGGCAAATGAACTTATTCCTGAGATGCAACCTTGAACCTTCCCCTGTTACAACGTTACGTAAAATAAATTCGGCTGAACAGGTTAAGGAAGATTTGTACCGATATAAATCTAAATTATAAAAACAAAATGGCATTGATCTATGTATGTACCTGCTCATTTGATCCAACTAGTTTTGATGCAATGCTGCGAAGCTGTGTTAGAAAGTTTTATCAATAATCATAGTACATCAATCAGCTGATATAAAGAATACAAAAAAAAAATGAAAGAAACTTACAGCTGGGATTGCAAAAAATACCAACACAGAAGACAAAGAAAGTGCATATGGAACCTGCATGAAAAACATGTCAGCTAATAATAATGATTCAATATATAGAATTGAAAAATGAGTGATGTGATATCAAAAAAATGAAGTTGCTTGGTTGGAAGTTTGTTGGAGAAAATAATTACCCAAGCTGACCAGGATATGCTGTAGAGAAACATCTGCATGAACCAGGAAATATAAATTTTCAGAACTGAAGTTAAATAACGTCATAGCTTTACGAAACTAGACGTTTAATTACATAATATCGTAATATTAGTTTTACAACGTTATGTAAAATCAGGACATGACTGATTAGTGAATTATTAATTACTTACATTTGTACAACCTACAAAGAGTCCAATAGAAAGCAACTTTTTCTCTCCTATAAAGGGTGTTAACAAGGGCATGAGAAGCAGCTGCACATATCAAAAACAGAGAGATAGTTATTCTCAGAAGCAGGACCACGGATTTTCAGGATTTTGTCTTTTAACGAATTCTCGAGAGAGAATTGATTCTTTTCTTATAGAGTTTTTACGGAGAGAAATGCCAAAAGAAGAAATCCCAAAGTCTCAGAATCTAGACCGGAGAAAATCTAATTAGTCGACGGAAAATGGAAAACATGCCTGTGAAATAGTGGCTGCAAATCCACTAATTAGCATCAGATCAGCAAATTGGTCTTTGTCGAAGTGGAAACGAGCCTTTAAGAAGTACTGCATTGATATAATAATTATTTTTCCAAGTCGGTCAATAATTTGAAATGACGTAGATTATATGTTGATATGAACTTTTATCGGACTATATATTAATTATTGACTTATATTTATGTGTCTGGGGATTAACAAAACCCTGTAAAACTCGTATCAGTAGAGGATCCTAGTCCGTTTATGCATACATACCAGTGTTGAAGCTTGCATTCCTCCCTCAGCTAGACTGTTGAAGAAAGCAACAACTGCTGCTTGTGAAAATGTTGTACTGCAAAAACATTCAGGTTTCACAAAATTTGTAGCAGAAAATTAATAATTTGAATTTGAAATCCTAATTAATTTGAACTAATTAAAACATAATTAAACTTACCTGCTCTTGATCAGACAAGTAAGATCCCTTAATGATGGGATTTTTTTGTATAGTGATGACGATATGATCTTCTTTGGTTGCTGATGATCATCCTGACCATCATCATCATTTTGATCATCATTATTAAAATCTGGATAGGTCTTGTTGATTATCGGCTGCGATAAACTATCATCATCGATTCGTACACTTTCTTTTAAGAAAACTCTCATGTATATGGCTGCAAGCATGGATACTAGTGTAGCAACCTGTAAAAAGAAGATTAGTTCATCGAATTTGGATCCTCTGTTGATTTGAACTCTCACTAAAGTACTTTTAAAGGTTCTACAAATTGACTAGAACAAAATCATCTATTTGCTCGGATTAACAGAGGATTCAAGTTCAAGTCAAGTGAGCTAATTTGAACGATTTTGCACGTAAGTTGTTATTATAGACCGATCTATATTTATTCGGATAAAAGCACAAATGGGATATATTGTAGCAAAATATTGGAGATCAAACCTGAAATGTGGCAGTAGTGGAGATGAAACGAGTCACCAAGGTTCCGAAAACGAACGCAGCTGAGCATATACCCGACAGGATCCCGAAAGCTGACCCTCTTTGTCCTTCCGGGATGGTATCTGCCTGAGAGAGGAAGGACATTGCATCTCTAATTTAATTCGAAAACAAAAGAATTGTACCTAGATCGCAAATCAAAGAAGCTAATTTCGATTTGTACTAATCTTGTAGTATGTATATATACAAGTCAGAGACACCAAATCCCACGTCGCTAACTAGTAAAGTTTGTGACCGGTTTATTATACGTATACCGCCATATCATGAGCTCGTTAAAGTATAGATGCTTTTTGGGTTGTAAAATTCGAAAACCGAACTATTTGAAGAAGTATTTACCACATAAGCAAGAGCAAGGCAATTAACACTGCCTTCACAAACCATGGCAGTGAGAGTCCTGAGCACGAAATAAGCATAGAAGAAGTTCGTTGTCCTGCTATATGCCAATATAGCTGCAAAAAAAAAAAAAAAAAAAAAAAAAAAAAAAAAAACATGCAAATTAATTAATTAATTTTTGTATAACTCATGAGCATACATAAATCCAATGTTTTAAAACGCGAGACGAGGCGGCAGTCTCGAGATGAACGAGACGGTAGCTTTAGCTGGAAAACGGAAAAAATAAATAAAAATAATAAATAAATAATAATTTAATAGAAAATATTTCATATCATTTAATAAATAATAAAAGACATATAATAAGATATTCCATAACATATATATACGAAACAAATGAAATAGGAATTGAAGGGCCCATTTGGCCCAAACCGCATATTAGGTTTTTAATTTGATAATTTGTTAGGTTTTCAAGTGTTTTAAAGTCTAATTGAATGGCCCATTTAGCCTAAAATCCATATTAGTTTTTTAATTTGATAATTTGTTGGGTTTTTAAGTGTTTAAAAGTCCATCAATAAAAAAAATGCTAAGGTATTTTTTTCTTCGCCAGTCCCTTCCAACACACGTCTCTCTTTCTTCTCTTCATCTTCTTCTTATTCATCCTCTCCTCTTTCTTTTTTAAATAAAAAAATAAAAAACTTGAAAGGACCGTCTTTTGTAGCCTCAGACCGAGTTGAGACGATTCGGTGTTGAGGTGGCAGCCTCACCAACAAAAGGCGATTTTTTTGTAATTTCTTAAAGAGCGGACACCCTAGGGTGTTTTCGCCATTGAGGCTGGTGAGGCGGCAGTCTCAATTCTAATTTTGAAACACCGCATATATCAACCCAAAAATAAATTAAATTCAAAGTCTTAATTGTCAATGTATAGATCACATGTAAAGTATATAAGATACCAAAATTAAAAATAAAAAATAAATAAATAACTGAAAAATACAAAATATATATTATTAATTAAATTATTAGGGTTGTGTTGTCACGTGTGTTTTTAAAGCTCTTATTAACAATTAAAAAAGTGTACAAAATATCATCGTATATATGTTTTCAAGATATAGATACAAGTATGTACCTTGATTTATTAAAAGAATAAATACATATATTTAAGGGCAATTACCAATTGGGTCCTGGACTTTTTTTAAAATTCCAAGTTGTTTGCGACTTTTACAAAAATGATCAAATTGGTCCTTACATTTTTTCCAAGTGTCAAATTAGTCCCTCTAACTAAGTTATATCCGTCAACTTTAACTGTATAGGGGTAAACTTGTATTTTACTCCTAAACAATATAATATTGACACATGCACAGTTTTTTTAACACATTTTTATTTTTGTTTATTTTATTTGTGTGTTTTGATTTTTAAATAATTTTGAAAACAACACTTGTATAATATTAACAAAAAAAAAACAATATTATATAAAAGTGATAAAAGACTAAACTGAGAATGAACGATAACTTTGTTTAAAAAAATAAATGTATAATTGACATTGTCTTATTAAAATATTTTTAGAGTTTTTTTAGAGAATTTTAATTAAAAAAAATACAAATGATGTTTCATTAATCATATGTTAAGTTTTTATTGTAATTATAATGGAGAATTTAATGCACATAGACAAAATAACTTTACTATAATATGACAAATAAAGGGTATTTACGTACTTTAACTAAAATTATTACAATCAACTGTTATATTTAACACCATTATTATAACACCATTAAGTCATTAGAAAGACCAATTTGGTTATATCTAAAAAGAGATGGACTAATTTGACACTTGAAAAAAATGTGAGGACCAATTTGGTCACTTTTATAAAAGTCGTAAATAACTTAAAATTTTAAAAAAAGCCCCGGACCTAATTGGTAATTGTCTTATATTTAATAAACATTTATATTATTAAGAACAATGTTTAAGTCCTGACCGATCAGTACCCAAAATATTGACATCATTGTGTAGCACGTGATCTTTTTTTTTTTACTTTTTATATTTATCTCACAAATTAAAAAAATCACGTGTTACACTCGTATTGATGGGGTCAGTATTTTGGATACTGATTAATTAATAACCAAATATTTTTTTATTATTAATATGTGTTTTTAGAGCACGCAATTAAAGGACCGTCATTATTATGTAAAGTTCCGGGGGTACAAAGTTACAAACCTAAGGGAACGATGGAAAGAGTGAGAGGTGGTGTGAGCAAGGCTTTCCGGCCGTATTGGTCGGACAGATTCCCGATCACCGGCATCATCACCAACGTTCCCAACCCTATCATCTGCATAATCATCAAGTATATATGGTCTTTTCAATTTAAATAAAAAAACTTCTTAATTAATTAGTAATGTTTTTATAGGTTCTAATTTCCATCTTCTTCTTTTTTAATTTCATTCTACAATAAATCAGAAAATTAAGATCCATCTCACCAAATAACAAATTTAAATGTGTTTAGATAAAATCTTGGATTGTGATGAGAATATAAATAAAAACAGTCATGATTTCTGGCACCTAACAAATATACAGAATTCCTCACAGCTCCGGTATACATGAAAAGTTTAAAATGACAGCGGTAGAAATCAAACAATCGATTGCTATCAACTATCAACTGTCATGTCAACTTTAAATTAAGTTATATATGCAATATTAATAATATGTCTATTATTAATTCTATGGTTTATGATCTTGATGAAAATCTAGAAATTGTAACGTGTAAGACAGAGAAAAAAGAAAGAATCGTGATCACAAATTCACAACCATCCAAAGTGTCTATTTTTTATTCTTAATTTTATTTTGTTTTTATTCAAAACTTTGAGGAATATTAAAATAAATTAAATTTTGAATTATAGGCAGAGGCTAGAGGGAGAGACTGTTAGGTTGTCATGGCACGTGTGTGCGCATTTTCATAACACTTAGTCAACATCCAAATACTTCAAATAAAGATTAAAAAAAAGGAGAAAAAGTAATATTATTTAGTATAAAATGAGTTTTTTCAAACCGGTCGTTTACTTATAAATGAAGATATCGGTCCTGTGATATATCTCTTGCATTTGAAACCATTAGTGTCGTAAATTCGAGTCGTATTCTTGTCTTATGAGTCACAAATTAATTGAAATATTTAAAAAACGGCCATTACCATAAATGCATGATTTAATATAATACAGTATAATAATGTTCTATATTATATATATATATATTCCAAACTTCAATAAATAAATCAACTATGCACATATAGGCATATAGCAGAGAGAAGAATCTTGATTCATGAATGAGTTAACTGATATATATATATATATATATATATATATATATTATGATTCACATGGGTTTCTCAGAATCAAGAAGCGTACTATTTTAAAATTTTCTCCCAAGCACTTTAAATTTTTTTTTTCTTTTTTTCTTTTTTTACTTGTAATATATTATAAAAATTAAGTTCAGTTCTGAGAAAAATAATTCAATAAAGAGAGGAAGAAGAAGAAGAATTAATATATATATATATATATGTATATATAACTGATATAATATTAATGTTCTTTTAAGTGAAATAATAATTAAAGCAAAATAAATAAAGTAATTAAGTTGAATGAGAAATAAAATTGAAAATTGGAAAATGAAAAATGAAAAATGACATACAGCTTGTTGGAAGCCGGAGAGGTAAATGGCAAGTGAACATTCATCTTTTCCTGGGCAGAGAGCGGTCATGGTGACGTCGATGATCGCCGGAATCACCATGAAGCTCGAAAACACGGAGAGGAATACCGTCACCAAGAGGTGGCTCAGTCTACTTAGCTTCTCCATCTCCATCATCATCTTCTTCTTCTTCTTCTTCTCTACAACTAACTAGAAGCAACGATTCAAAAGGCTATATGATGGGAATTGGGAAAACGTATAGCCAATCCAATATCTCCACTATTATAAGTAACCAACCTTTGAAACGGTGCCAAAAATAAAAAGAAATGAAAATGACTTTATAATAGCTAGATTGTGGTGCTTCAAAAAAAAAATAGCTAGGGTGGGGTGCTTCAAAAAAAAATAGCTAGGGTGGGGTGGGGGGGTCTCTATCGAAAAATTCACTATTCACCCAACATTCATATATGTAGTTATTGTTATTTTAAGAGTTACAAGAATTGTCGAGATCAAATATCACATATGCGGTTCGGATATCTATTATGATAACAGAAGATAACTACTCCTAACATGTTTATAAAATACGTATGGTGAGATTTGAACCCTCATCACTTATGTAGAAGGGATGCACACTATCAACTCTACTAATAAATAATGGACTATAGTTGTTTGTTTATTACTAAAATATCTGTAAACAAAATTGAAGTACTACTTAAAAGGATATTATTATCAAACTAAATTAATAAACTAAGGGGTCGTTTGTTTTTTTATCTGAAGACTGAATAGTCCTGAATTTTTCTGAAGACTGAATATGGACTGAAATCTGAACTTGAATGACATGTTTGTTTTTTTTTTTTCTCACATCTGAATATATTGTCAACACGTTTGTTTTTTAAAAGTAAAACTGTCTGAAACTAAACACTTTTACATTTATACCCATGTTAAATAATTAAACATATAATATAGAATAAAAACAATCGGAAAATAATAATTATATATGAACACATATGATCATGATTTTTTTCTTCGATTACAAATAAACTTCATTTTTACTAAAAAAAGAAAAATGTTTTTTTTTTCAAAAAATAAAAAGGGCAGCAGGAAAACTCACACAAAACACTCTAAAAAAATAATATATAAATGCATCGCCCTAATATTATAATAAAGTATTGATATTAAACACCAATATGGGAAATGATTAGGGTTTTTTTTATTTTTAAAACTATTTAAAATAAGTAATATATAAAAATAAAGATTTGTGTACCATATATAATTATGATAAAATTATAAATATGTTATATATGGGGATAGTATCGGAAGAAAAGATTTTGGATTGCATTTAATGCAATTCAGTGATTTACAATTAAATGAAAAGTCAGGATTTTTTACTTTTTATTTTAAGTTGTTTTTTGGTATTTTTAAGTTGTTTGACCACTTATAAAAACAAACAAAACAACTTAATAATTATGATTCAGACCTATTAAGTTTTAAGTGGAAAAAACAAACGACCCCTAACTCTATAACCATAAAATCTAATAAATTTTATTTCTCAAAATCAATAAAATGGAAGACAATAAGTGTTTTGTTCGGTGATTTACCTCTCATATCTATAGCAAGACGTTATGAGTTCGAGTCTGTTTCCTTTCCTAAATATTGAATTATTGTAATATTTTTAACAAAAAAAATAAATCAATAAAATGGATATAAGAAATTTGGCATTGTGTATACATGAGTTCACCACCCACAAGATATTGTCCACCTTAACTCATTGGACCTTATGATTTCATCCTTAAAAGGGTCATTGTAGGGTTAATGATAGAAAGACATTTAGCAATTTACCCAAGTAGATATGTAGTATTTAAGACCGTACATCCCACTTTAGGCTTCATGTTGGAGTCCCTCACCTTTGTGGACTTGTTTTGTGTAACATGTTGCTGTAGTTTAGAGATGCCAATGTTTATATGAACAAGTCATGACATTAGGGGCTGTTTGTTTTTTTTCACCATAAGGCTTATTGCCTTTTATATCTTAAATTAAAATAAATTTGTTTGTTTGTTTTTCCAACTTATATCTTATTCTATGATATATATGTCTTTTATAAAAAGTAAAAAAATTTGACTTTTATCTTATTAAAAAAGTACTATAGTAGAGTTTTTTTAGTAAATTTTCACAAATATCCTATAACAATACATACATTTACAATTTTATCTGCACATAATAAAACCCTAAAAATCAATTTTTTAAAAATTCTCAATTTTAAAGAAACTCTAACATAATCTAATCAATTTTATATTTGTAATAAGTCATCCAAAATGAAAAAGCAAACATATCATATTATCTTAATTCGTAAGCTTGACTTATCCATATGTCTAAGAAATTAAGGTTTTATAAGACTTTAGATAAAAAAAAAAAAAAAAAAAAACAGCCCCAAAAGTGATGTATCTATATACTCATAACTTATTTACTTGTTATGCTAATTATATGCCAATAATGCCCGGATTTAAACAAAATGTGTACTTTGATTTAATAATTGAGATCTATTTTTATGTTCAAGAGTTTATGAACATATCTGAAAATAAGTTATTATGCGGGGATCTCACGCGTTATCCGTATAAGATTCTAATTCTCAGACCCAATAATTCTTTTTGTAATGATATGTTTTGACAATCTATAAGATCTGTGAATGCTCTCTCACTTAACACTCGCTAGATATTTTTGAGTCGTTAGTGAGTTGTGAGTTGTGACAAAGAAAATAATTGCTCATTGCAAATTTTGTAGAGATTGATAATTCAATTGATTGTTTTGTGAAAAAAAAAAAGGAATTCAATTGTTTGATTGATGTAACAAGCATAAATGACTTTGATAAATGGACAAAAGAAGAAACAAACCAGAGAATTAATGTCGATTGTATTCATCTAACACGAAGATATCCGTGTGTGTATGAGTGGCTTAGAAATATACAGCATATATATGTACACTGCCTTTGGAATTTTGACAGAAATTATCCAAAGCATTTTCACACACATATGACATATATTATATATAACACTTTTTTTTTTTTTGTCTCTGTTGTTATATTTTGCTGAACATTTTTTATCGCAAAATCGCAAATATCTTCTTAACTCGATCATGTGATGTACACGGTCGTCGATCACTTTCATATTTATAGTAGAGGATTTGAGCCTCTATCATGCATATTTTAATATATATATATATATATATATATATATATATATATATATATATAGTCTTTCTAACGTCAGTTCGTCCTTATATAAAATATATCAAGACGAAGAATGTGAACCACAGATTATAATGAAAAAGTTTTGAAAAATGCATACACTTTGAGTCAAAGTATGTAAATCTAATAGCCCACATTCTTCGTCCTGATATAAAATATATTAGAACGAATTGACAATAGAAAAATTATATATATATATATATATATATATATATACAGAAATTTTCAAGTCAGTACGCACTGATATAACTTTATCAGTGCGTTGAATGTGGACCATTAGATTTACATAGTTTGACTCAAAATGTATACACTTGTCAAAATATCTTTATAATCAGTGATCCACGTGTATCGCATTGATATAACTTATATCAGTACGCATTAAAGAGAAAATGACTATATATATTAATATCGGTATTTATGTTTGATTGTGTAACAAAATAGTTAGGTAATGTATATTCAAACGTTCATGTATTTTTTTGATTTTGTAGGTCCCTGTAGACCTCTTACTATACCCATGTTTTTACCCAACCTTTAGCTAAACACATTCAATATCTGTGACTGTTTATCGATAAAATACATTATTTGAATTCATAATTTTATCAATATGAATAAAATTAATAGTTTTTAATATATTCTATTTAATGCTAAGTATATTTCAGCCTAATTACGATTTTGACTTAACTTACCATATCTTTCTTTATCTTAATAATAGCCCAATAATTTAGTAACAGGCATTAAACTTATTAAAATTCAGTGTATTTCCTTAACCAAGTGAAATATCAAATTGAGAAATTTTAACTCTTTATTGATTCAAAAATCAAATTGGGAAATTTTAACCCTTAACAACAAACCAAAAGAGGTAAATTTGCCATATAAATTAATCTACAAGTCTCCAAGAATTTCAATTTTATGAGTTTTCACAGTTTTTGGATTTATGGAGGTATACTGATGTCGGTATGATATAACTGTAAGTTTTATTTTTTATTTTTATTTTAAAGTTTATGTTGTAAAATTAATTATAAAATTAAGTTTTATTTTCGGCTTTGAAACTTGTCAAAACTTCTTTACGCAACAAGATAGATGACGAGTTTTCTTAAAAAGTGTATGATTGTTTATATTGAAAGATAACTTGTTTTTACGATTGATTCGGATTCAGTAATATATGCTTTTACTTCTTTGAAGCCTCATAAGTCAAAATTTAAGTATGATCTTATTATATTTACATTATATGCGTATTTTTTTTTTTTTTTGATTAAAATATGTATTTAAGAGTAACCGAATAAGACTTATTATGTTCCCTAACTAGGTATAATTTTTTATTTTAACTAATAAAAATTATCTTATACTATCAAGATTCGCCATCAAAATAATTGTTTTTAATTATATATTATAAATTTTTATCCATATAAAATTGTCCAAAAACTTACCTAGAAAAGAAATTTTGGTTTCAACCCGGCCTAAACTTGATATATTATGTGTTTTCATCAAATAAAAGATTCTTTCTTGGAAATTGGAATTTCAAACCGACAAATAAAAAGGCAGAGGCACGCCCAAGCCAAATAAATTGGGAAAGCATTCATTGCACAATTTGTAGGCAACATCCCCACAGCTCTCTCTCTCTCTCTCTCTCTTTATTTATATATATATATGTGGGTAATTTACACTAACCCCTTGAGGTTTAGGCAAGTTAAACTTAGATGGAAAAGTTTCTTTATTATACACTAACACCCCCAAAACTTAAATTTAACTTTTAATATACCTAAAATACCCCTAGTTATATTATTTTATACTTTTTTTTTACCTTTTAACCAAAAACTTTATAAACTTTAATAAAAATAAAAAACTAAATAAAAATATGATTCAATAAATAAATAAATAGTTTTAAAAAATAAATAAATAAATAGTTTTAAAAAATTAAAAAAAAAATAAATAGTTAACATAAATAAATAAATAAATAGTTTTTAAAAATAAAATAAATAAATAGTTTTAAACAAATAAATAAATAGTTTTAAAATATAAATAAATAAATGAAAAAAATTCAAAAAACATTAAATTTTTTAAGGATGTCCATTAATAGGGACAAGAAAAACTTTAAATATCCAAACTTTTATGGTAAAGATGATGGTGAGAGAAGCTTTAAGGTTCCCAACACTCCTTGGAAATTTAGAGCTTATCTTGTCCCTATTAATGAATAATCTTAAAAATTAATGTTTTTAATTTTTTCATTTATTTTTTAAACTATTTATTTAAAACTATTTATTTAAAACTATTTATTTCTTTGATTTTTTAATACTTTTTTATTTAATTTTTTAATTATTTATTTACTTAATTTTTTTAAAACTATTTATTTATTTAATTTTTTTAAACCATTTATTTATTTAATTTTTTAAAACTATCTACTTATTTGTTTTTTAAAAACTATTTATTTATTTAATTTTTTAAAAACTATTTATTTATTTAATGAATCATATTTTTATTTAGTTTTTTATTTTTATTAAAGTTTATAAAGTTTTTGGTTAAAAGCTAAAAAAAAGTATAAAATAATATAACTAGGGGCATTTTAGGTATTTTAAAAGTCAAATTTAAGTTTTGGGGGTGTTAGTGTATAATAAAGTAAATTTTCCTTCTAATTGTAACTTGCTCAAACCTCAAGGGGTTCAATGTAATTTACCCATATATATATATATATATATATATATATATATATATATATATATTCTTTCCTACGCATTGATATAATAATTTCAATTTTTCGACTATAGATTATTAGATTTATTTATTTTAACTTTGTTAATGGAGGAGAAAATTATTAAGGGCATATTGCACTGAACTCTTTGAGGTTTGGGCAAGTTACACTTAGATGAAAAAGTTTCTTTATTACACACTAACACCTCAAGACTTAAATTTGACTTTGAAAATACCTAAAATGTCTCTAGTTATATTATTTTATATTTTATTTTTTTTACCTTTTAATCAAACACTTTATAAACTTTAATAAAATAAAAAAAACTAAATAAAAGATATGATTCATTAAATAAATAAATAGTTTTTTTTAAAAAAATAAATAGTTTTTAAAAAATAAGTAGTTTTAAAAAAAATTAAATAAATAAATAGTTTAAATAAATAAATAATTTAAACAATAAATAAATAGTTTTTTTAAAAAAATAAACAAATAGTTAAAAAAAATAAATAGTTTTAAAATATAAATAAATAAATTAAAAAATTAAAAACATTAAATTTTTTAACAAGAAAAACTCTAAATATCCAAACTTTTACAGTAAAGATCATGGTGAGAGAAGCTTCAAGGTTCCCAACACTACTTAGATATTTAGAGTTTATCTCGTCCCTATTAATGGATATTCTTTAAAAAAATTAATGGTTTTAATTTTTTTCATTTATTTTTTAAACTATTTATTTATTTATTTGATTTTTTTAATTTTTTATTTAATTTTTTAAAACTATTTATTTATTTGATTTTTTTAAAACTTTTTTATTTACTTTTTTAAAACTATTTATTTATTTAATTTTTTAAAACTATTTATTTTTTTAAACTATTTCTTTACTTAATTTTTTTAAAACTATTTATTTATTTAAAACTATTTATTTATTTAAATTTTTTAAAACTATTTATTTTTTTAAACTATTTCTTTACTTAATTTTTTTAAAACTATTTATTTATTTAAAACTATTTATTTATTTAAATTTTTTAAAACTATTTATTTATTTAATGAATCATATATTTTATTTAGTTTTTTTATTATTAAAGTTTATAAATTTTTTGGTTAAAAGGTAAAAAAAATAAAGAATAAAATAATATAACTAGAGGTATTTTAGATATTTTAAAGTCAAATTTAAGTTTTGAGGGTATTAGTATATAATAAAGAAACTTTTTCATCTATGTGTAACTTGCCCAAACCTCAAGGGATTCAGTGCAATTTGCCCAAACCTCAAGGGATTCAGTGCAATTTGCCCGATTATTAAAATATACACGTACGCATGCGTGTATGGGGTGTGTATGATATTTAAATTAAAGGAGACAATGAGAGAGGAGTGATGATGACTGAACCGCCCGCAGTCCATTCTCTTTATCTTTAGTTCATGACATTCAATTTCAAAGCAAAGTAACTGCAAAAAGAGAGAAGACAAACTCATTTCATGCATGTGCTGAACAATATACAATACTGGCTTAAATTAATTTAATAGAGTGAGTTTCTATATTATTTGGTTTGAACTGTCTAATGCGGTTCAGTGATAAATAAATGCTGCTCATCAAAAAAAAAAAAAAACATAGTGATAAAGCCTGAGATGTTTGGTGCTGACTGTTCCACTCAAAACATGTTTATTATTATTATTTTTTTATAATTTCAACTTAACCAACTTCTATATATCTTTTTATTTGCTTTTTAACCATACGAGGAACAATTGGTTTTATGTACTTAATGACAGATTAATATCTAAAAATGGGAAGTGAAAATTTCTGTTTTCATAGAGTGACTACTCAACATGGGTATGGCTACATTAATGGGGTGTATTGGTTCAAGATTTTATTAGACAATTTGGGGAAGTAAAAGACTGGTGGTATTGGATTGAGACTTTTTAACAAGTTAGATAAGTTCACTGGTATTCGATTAAGACTTTTAAGATTTTTTTAAAAAGTCCATATTGTCTTGTGGTATTTGATCTAGACTTTCAAGGGGCAACAAATTGTCTGGTGGTATTGGATTGAGATCAAGATTTTTAGGATTTCATGACAAAATGGATTTTTCAGACTTTTTAGTGATTTGTATAAATAGCTTGAACCCAAAATTGTCTTGCCTTCTCCCTCAATACTTTCCCGACTTTTCTCTCACTCAAAATCATCTTCACGACTTCACTTTATCTCTTGTTTCGCTCTCTTTGGTTTCTGAGTTGCTGTCATAACAATTCTAAAGACAATTTCTTTTATTCCAAAATTATCCATTTTATCTTTTAGCAATCATATTTCAAACACTCAATTTAAAAAAAAAAAATCAAAGACACTCCATTTTATTTTAATATTATCAATTATTATTTTTGAATTTTATTTTTAATTTTAACATATAGCAAAAAAAATTTTAATAGTTCAAAATGATATATGCATTATTTAATTTATTCAAGTATATACGATAAAAGTGATAGGCTATTGATGATCAGTTGAAAAGTGTGTTGAGCAGAGCATTCATGTACATATATATATAAAAAATAATGATATGAAGAAAATATCAAGTCGACATCATCACGAGCAGCAAGTGCTAAGATATCAGCGCAGGAGACGACAACAGGGCACAAGGCTTCTAGTTGTGTTTTAGCATCATCGACACTTCTAAAACTTGGGGAGAAAATTGAATACTACAATCGAATCTTGAAAGTCCGTATTTTTAAAAGTCTAAAAAGTATTAAAATAAAGTCTAGATAATCATAATAGTCTATAAATAAAGTCTAAAGACTCTTTTAGAATCCTAAAAGTCTAATCCATATAATCATAATAATCTTAAAAGTATAATTATAACAATCATAATAATCATAATAGTCTTGTAAATCCATAAAATCCTTACACTTCAAAATTGTCTATTAAAATCTCAATCCAATACACCCCCAATCTCAAAAACGTTATTAAAATTTTATTACAAGATTCATCAAATATTTGGTTAACATGTGGCAGCCAAACACTTTAAAAATATGAAGTTACTTCAAGTTATTTTATTTTATATTTTTTAAAACTTATTATAAAAATATAATAATCTAATTTAATTTAATTTAAATAATCATGTTAAATAATTTTAAATGATAATTAAATAAAGATTATGCATATCCTCACAATAATCTTCTGTGATTTAAATAAATATCTGATATTTTTTATTATTTGAATTTATATTTAATTTAATTAAACATTTATAATATAATATATTTAAAATGGTTGAGTTTTTTTTTTATATTTTAACTTATTATTATTTTCAGAAAATAATTTTTTTTTGTTTAGTTTTTAAAATATTTTTGATATATTATATTTTTAAATTAATATTTATTTGATTTAATTTTATAAAATATTTGTAACATAATAATTTTTGAATTAAGATTTCATTTTAAATATTTACAAACATTTTTATTATTTTTTATATGATAAATTACGTGTAACCTAATTTTTGTACATCGTAACAAAATTTGGATAAAAAGTTGTAATTTAGATGTGTGTGGTAACAATTTCAACTTTGTAACAAATTTTAAGCGATATGTAACAATAAAATCATAGTTCATAACAACTTTACTGTAGCATGTAACAACTCCGTTTATATGGGTAACAAAATATGTGTGTTTTGTAACAAATTTCACATAGAAAGTTGCAATTAAAATGTTTGTGGTAATAATATCACGTTGATTTGACGTATAACGATAAAGTTATAGGCTGTAACAACGTTATCGTATTTAACAACTCATTTTATATGGTTAATAAAATATTCGTATCATGTAACGGGTTTTATATAAAAAATTGTAATTAAGATGTATGTGGTAACGGTTTAATGTTGTAACAAATCTAACATGATGTGTAACAATAAAGTTATAGCTCGTAACAACTTTGACGTAGTATGTAACAACTCGATTTATATGGGTAACAAAATATATGTGCCTTGTAACAAGTTTCACATAGTAAGTTGTAGTTAAAACATTTGTGGTTACAATTTCACGTTGGTTTGATATGTAATGATAAAGTTATAGGTTATAACAGCATTGTCGGATCATGTAACTACTCATTTTATATGGGTAACAAAAAATTCGTACCATGTAACAAATTTTACATAAAAATTGTAATTAAAATGTATATGGTAACGATATAAAGTTGTAGCAAATATGCCATGAAATGTAACAATTAAAATGTACATTGTAACAACTTTGTGGAAGAATGTTAACAACTCATTTTATTTTATTTTTTCAAAACAAAATATTCATATCATGTAACATGCTTTGCGTATAATTGTAAACATATTATTTATGGTAACAATTTCATGTTGTATAAAATAATGTTATTATGTTTTTATTTAAAGAAAAGTAAAATAATAATATTTATAGGTTCTGATTAATATTGTAAATTTATAATGTAAGTTTCTTTGTTTTTATTTAACAATTCATTTTTTATAATAGAGTTGGTAGTGCACCTCCCTTTCATATAAGTGGTGAATGGTTCAAATCTCACAATGACGCATTTTACAAGTATGTGTGGAGAGTTTTCTTCCCGGGTTATGTGAGTAGTTATCTCCCGTTGTGAGAGTATATATCTGGACCGCACATATATTGTTTGATTCCGTCAGGTTCCTATTGTAATAGTTCTTGTAATACTTAAAAAAAAATACCGACAAAATAATTTATTTACATTGTCAAATTATATCCAATATAAATATAAAGAAAATATATCCAATATAAATATTTTGACCTCATTTCAATGAAATAGTTCACATTGCTAAAAATTTATAAGGCTAATAGAGCCACATTGAAATTGTTATTATCAATTCTATTATTAATAGTGCCTAGCTACGAAATAAAAATAAATTATAACTAATTAATATAAATTCTTTCATTCTAATCATTAATTCTCTATTATTTGTTCAATATTGTATTTTTAATTTATATATTATTATTATTATTATTTATTGTATACGGTGAATTTGTATATCGCGTTATTGTTTATAAGAAATTATCAATAAGTTTGTATTTAAATTCATATATTATTCTATTATATACATTATTGTAATATACTTACTATATCATATGGATGAAATTGTAGTTATAAATCATTTCCACCGATGATATATCTTATTTTGTGTTATGGGAATGATTATAGTTACTGCAATTGAAATTGTTACTATTAATACTATTGTTAGTGTAACAGAAGTGCTAAGATATGAATTAACAAAGTGTTATTGTTTTTAATAAGGTGTTTTTTTACAAGATTATTGTTTTTTTTAAGAATATTGTTTTTAATAAGTTATTGCTAAATTTGTATTTAAACTCATCCATTATTAAATTATATATAAACATTAATAAAATATTTTTACTATATCATACATGAACAAAATTACAGATACACATTATTTCCACTAAAATTGTTATTTTTAAGAGTAATACATTTGTTATTTAATGTAATTTCTTATAATAGGTTATTTTTAAGAGTGATAATTTTTTATTTAATGTAATTTATTTTAATAGACGTATTATTGTAACGTCTAGTGATAAATAAAATATAAATTATAATTCTTTAATGTAAATTCTTTTTATCAATTAATTCTTTATTGAGTGGTGCTATTGGCACACCCCTACTGATCTATTCATGTCCCACTTTTTAAAATTTTGATTTAATTAAATAAATTTAAATGTTTTTATTAAATTTTTTGGTTTGTTTCCAAAACCACATATTTTACTTATTTTTCAAACTTAGTATATACCATATATGATTTCTCTATCTTTTATCTCTATATCTGTATACATCTCTCTCACCTCCATTGATTTATTTATTTTTTTTCTTCTTATTTCTTTTTTTTAGTTTTTTTTTCTTCTTATTTCATGATGGAAACGAAAAAAATAAAAAATAACAAGGTACTTCAACACAACGACAGTTTGATATCATTCTAAAGAAAAAATAAACTTCAAACTTATTTCCCGAGAATAAATTATTTCCAAATGCTTACTATCATTGTCAGACAATTCTTGCTTCATGTCATTCTCAGACAATTCTTCAAGATGTTTGCTATCGTTCTTAGATAATTCTTCCATATTCTTGATATTGTTCTGAAACTCTTTCATAATATTTTAGATGTATGTAAAAAGTAGATTTTAGGGTGTAAGATTTAATTTTTTTTTGAAGAAACAGATTACTCGGCTTTTTTTGTTTTTGGAAAAGGAATATGAGATTTTAATAGATTTACTTTGTAGAAGATTTCTTTCCTAAATTGTATGTCTGTTTAAGTAATTTTGATAAAGGAAAAAAAGAGAAGACTTTTGCTTACCCTCCATGATGGGGGGTGAGCATTACCTCCCTCCCCAATAAATGACACGTGTTCAATGAGGGGTATTTTTATCCAAAAAATCTTATGTGTTTGGACAAAACTACCCCCTCCCTGGACAAGTGTCATGTATTGGGGAGGGGGGTAATGCTTACCCCCTTGATGGGGGGTGAGCAAAAATGGACTCGGAAAAAAAAAGAATATTATATAATTAAAAAAAGTATGGTATTAATAGATCAGTAGAGGGGGTGTGCCAATAGCATCACTCTTCTTTATTACTTGTTCATTAATATTCAAATATTTTTTTAAAGTAATTTAAATCCTTTAAAAAAAATTTATATCCTTTATTACTTGATATACTTTGAAGAAAAAAAAACCTATCGAAAAGGTTTCAAGTTTTTACTGTAATAAAATATATTAATTTTAAATTTTAATAATATTTATTGGATTTGCTTTTATCTAATCTAATGGTAGTTATTAATTTCAATAATATTATTGAATCAATAAAGTAGTATGACCCATCTAACATATGTTTTTTTTGGGTCAATTTCAGACATTTCGTATTTCCCTTACTGTTAATCATGACAACATAATTTTGTCTACTACTGGACCCCCACTTTTCTCCGTTTTTCGGATAATTAAGGGTCTGTCCTGTAAGCGTTTTTCAGTGATTGTTTTTCGAAAATAAAAATAAAAATGAAAACAGTGTTTTTTTTTTCGAATTCTGAAAACGCGTCTGGTAGCATATACGGGAAACTGTATCCTGAAATTGAAAACAGTAAAAACGCGTCTGGTAGCTTCACTAAAAGCTGAATTTTGAAAATGAAAACAGTAAAAACACTTCTGGTAGAATAACTGAAAAATATCAAAAATTATAAATTTTCTTATATTTTTTCTATTGCAATTTTTAATTTGAATAAAAGGGAGACAATAATTCATCCTAAATAATTATCAAATAACTCATAATTTAAAAATTGTTGTAAAAATAAAGAGAAAAATATAATAATGAATCAGAGAAGAAAATTGATTCACCGAATACATACATATATACATATATATATATATATATATAATTTGAATAAAAGTGAGTCACCAGAACATTACACATGAAATTCAGAAAACTGGAGTTAAGTTAACAAAATCTGGAGTTAAACGTGCTACTAGTAAACTCATATCTCCACATTTAGCAAACATACCAACAAGACTAGTTCCTACAAACTGATTAACACTAACTTCACTCTTGATAATCAATGCATGGTATCTTCTTCCCAGTTCAAGACATCTTTCGTTGCTACAAAATTTTAAAACACCAATCACAAAACGCCTATCTAGTAAACTCCCTGAAGAAGAATATGTAGGGGCATCATTAGTACACACATCGTCACTGCAATCATCATGAGAAGTACCATTACCTGTAAAATAACCATTTTTAACCACACCATTTTCAACATCAATCACATATCTAGCGTAGTTAATTGGAATCAATTGTTGAAACACCAATTCGTTTAGAACTTCTATCGAACATTGTATATACAACTTTTGAAGGAATAGGTTCACTAGCCATAGATGTCATTGGGAGGCTGGAATTTTTAAGCATGAATGGGTCTTTTTCACTGGAAGTGGAAAGAAAGGAAATTGAAAAGCTGGTATTCAAACAAAGTTCAGTAAAATTTCAAGGAAATAAAATTTTTAACTTCGCTGGATGACTAATAAGTGGACTCGGCGAAGAAGAAGAAGAATAAGCAGATCAGCTGCGAAGAAGAAGAAGAAGAAGAAGAAGCGGATCGGTGAAGAAGAAGAAGAAGCCGATCGGCGGCGAAGAAGAAGAAGAAAATGAGTCAGGAAGAAGATGCACAAGAATAGTGACGGGAAGATGGAGAAAAGTACAAAAAAAATGATTTTTTTATAAAAAAAAAATAAGTGAAAAAAAAAACGAAAAACGAAAAACGAAAAACAACTTTCAAATGTTTTTCAAATTTTTCACTTTTAACACTAATTATGTTTTTCAATTTTTTTTTTGTTTTTTGAAAATAAAATGAAAAACAGTTAAACGAACGCGAATTCGAAATCGTTTTTTGGAAAACAAAAACGAAAAAAAAAAAAAAACAGCTACAGGACGGGACCGAAAATTCATCAAATTTGGGATCAGAAAAAACTAAAGAAATTTCCCTTTTTAACGTCTTTTCACAATCCAAGGAGGAAAACAAATTAATCATCTTTTGTGCATATAAATAGATTCGTCTAAAAAAATAAGTTAGTTTTGATCACCATTCAATATGGTCCGGTAATAAAATTATTTATTCGATCAAAAAATTTCTTAGGTTTGTGTCGTCGCTGCCATGTGGTATATATATAAAAAAAAAAATATGAGATTTGCATATCTTGTCTTTTAATAATCAAACGTATACAAATTAATTTATTTTGTGATTATAAAAAAAACAGATAGGTCTAAATAAAATAAGTGAGTTTTGTATATGTATAAGAATTCTGATTATCGAGTGTGGATGTTCAAAAATTTCAAAATGCAGACCAATCACGGTATACACAATATATATACTGTACTATGCAATTTTATTTTATATTTTTATATATAGGGTCGGTATTCAATGGTCATGTTGATCTTGAAAAGAAAAATAAAAGATTAAAATTATGTGACGTTATAAAATCAATTCCACAATACCATATATATATATATATATATATATATAACGTCCATCTTGAATTTTTTTTTTTTAAACTCACTTTTTTGTTTAAGGAAACGAGAACAGTAGCAAAGCTGCCAGCAGCAAACAAGCTAAGGAAAACCAAATTGCTCAAACTTGAATAGAGAACAATCTTAATTGCTCAAACTTGTTTATCCAAATTCATGCTTTAAATAGTATATTAATTAATTGTAAATGAGGCCATAATAAGCGTTGGTTGAAAAAGATTTGTCTTTTTTTTCTTCTTTCTTTTAGGGTTATAATATCAAAATTATTATGAGGTTGATTTGACTTAAATCAAACTCAAATTCAAGTCTATTAATTAGACCTACACAAAAGTAATAATCAACAAGTCCTCCCAAGAAAAAGAAAAAGTAAAAGAAAGTTGATCAAAAGTAACAATCAAAAATCCAATCGCGGTATACACTATATATATATATATATATATATATATATATACACACTCTACTTTACAATTTTATTTTATATTTATATATATATATATTTAGTATTTTATTATCAGGTTAATCTTGAAAAGAAAGATACAGGATTAAAGTTACGTAATGTTAAGAAATCAATTCCACAGTACTATATAACTTTTGTCTTGAGTTTTCTTTTTTTAAGACCGACTTCAATAGAGAACAATCTTAATTAAATTGAATCTTAATTGCTCAATTCTATTATTATGAGGCTAAAAATTTTCTTAGTTCAATTCTATTATTAAGATTGAATCTTAATTGCTCAATTCTATTATTAAGATCGAATCTTAATTGCTCAATTCTATTATTAAATTGAATTTTAGTTCACATTGCTTAATATTTGTGAGGCTAATAGAGCCACGTTGAAATTGTTAATTATCAATTCTATTATTAGTAGTGTCTAGCTACGAAATAAAAATAAATTATAACTAATTAATATAAATTCTTTCATTCTAACCATTAATGTTTTATTATTTGTTCAATATTGTATTTTTAATATATATATATAATTATTATTTATTGTATGCGGTGAATTTGTATATCGCGTTATTGTTTATAAGAAATTATCAATAAATTTATATTTAAATTCATATATTATTCTATTATATACATTATTGTAATATATTTACTATATCATATGGATGAAATTGTAGTTATAAATCATTTCCACCGATGATATATCTTATTTTGTGTTAGGGGAATGATTATAGTTATTGCAATTGAAATTGTTACTATTAATACTATTGTTAGTGTAACAGAAGTGCTAAGATATGAATTAACAAAGTGTTATTGTTTTTAATAAGGTGTTTTTTTTACAAGATTTTTTTTTAAGAATATTGTTTTTAATAAGTTATTGCTAAATTTGTATTTAAACTCATCCATTAATAAATTATATATAAACATTAATAAAATATTTTTACTATATCATACATGAACAAAATGAACAAAATTACATATACACATTATTTCCACTAAAATTGTTATTTTTAAGAGTAATACATTTGTTATTTAATGTAATTTATTATAATAGGTTATTTTTAAGAGTGGTAATTTTTTATTTAATGTAATTTATTATAATAGACGTATGATTGTAACGTCTAGTGATAAATAAAATATAAATTATAATTCTTTAATATAAATTCTTTCTATCAATTAATTCTTTATTGAGTAGTGCTATTGGCACACCCCCTACTGGTCTATTCATGCCTCAGTTTTTAAAATTTTGATTTAATTAAATAAAATTAAATGTTTTTATTAAATTTTTTGGTTTGTTTCCAAAACCGCATATTTTACTTATTTTTCAAACTTAATATATACCATATATGATTTCTCTATCTCTCATGATGGAAACGAAAAAAATAAAAAATAAAAAATAATAAGGTACTTCAACACAACGACAACTTGATATCATTCTAAAGAAAAAATAAACTTCAAACTTATTTCCCGAGAATAAATTGTTTCCAGATGCTTACTATCATTGTCAGACAATTCTTGTTTTATGTTATTCTCAGACAATTCTTTAAGATGTTTGATATCGTTCTTAAACAATTCTTCCATATTCTTGATATCGTTCTTAAACTCTTTCATAATATTTTAGATGTATGTAAGAATCAGATTTTAGGGTTTAAGAATTAATTTTTTTTTTAAGAAGAAACAGATTACGGGTTTAAGAATTAATTTTTTTTAAGAAGAAACAAATTATTGGGTTTTTTTTTGGAAAAGGAATATGAAATTTTAATATATTTACTTTGTAGAAGATTTCTTTCTTAAATTGTATGTCTCTTTAAGTAATTTTGATAAAAGAAAAAAAAGATCATTCTATAATTTAAAAAGTGAGGCATGAATAGATCAGTAGAGGGTGCCAATAGCACCACTCTTCCACAATACTATATATGTATATATAAAACGTCCACCTTGAATTTTCTTTTTTTTAAACTCACTTTTTATTTAGGAAACGAGAACAGTAGCAAAGCTGCCAGCAGCAAACAAGCTAAGGAAAACCAAATTGCTCAAACTTGAATAGAGAACAATCTTAATTGCTCAAACTTGTTTATCCAAATTCAGGCTTTAAATAGTATATTAATTAATTGTAAATGAGGCCATAATAAGAGTTGGTTGAAAAAAGATTTGTCTTTTTTTTTTCTTTCTTTTGGGGTTATAATATCAAAATTATTATGAGGTTGATTTGACTTAAATCAAACTCAAATTCAAGTCTATTATTAGACCTACACAAAAGTAATAATCAACAAATCCTCCCAAGAAAAAGGAAAAAGAAAAAGTAAAAGATAGTTGATCAAAAGTAACAATCAAAAATCCAATCGCCGTATACACTATATATATATATATATATATATATATATATATATATATATATATATTTAGTATTTTATTGTCATGTTGATCTTGAAAAGAAAAATGCAGGATTAAAGTTACGTAACGTTAAGAAATCAATTCCATAATACTGTATAACTTCTGTTTTGAATTTTCTTTTTTTAAGACCGACTTAAATAGAGAACAATCTTAATTAAATTGAATCTTAATTGCTCAAACTTGTTTATCCAAATTCTTGCTTTAAATAATATATAAATTATTAGTAAATGAGACCTATGAAGAGTTGGTTGAAAAAAGATTTGTCATTTTTTTCTTTCTTTTGGGGTTATAATGTCAAAATTATTATAAGGTTGATTTGACTCCAAATCAAACTCAAATTCAAGTCTATTAATTAGACCTACACAAAAGTAACAATCAGCAAGTCCTTCTCACATGAAAAAGAAAAAGGAAAAGATAGAATTTCGCTTAAGTTCTATATTTTTAACGATTTACCTCATTTATAAATATGTTTCGATATTCATTACTTTAATCTTTACTTTTTTTCGAAACTAATCACTTTAGTTCATTTGACCAAATATATGAAAAGTTAACTATTTTAAAATCTATGAACATACACTTTTAACTTTATTATTATTTAATTTAGCTAAAATGATTATATTAGCTTTAAATTAAAATGAAAAATAATAAAATTCTCAATAATAAAATCTTAAATAAATATATTATAAAAAAATATTAAATAAATAATAATAATAAATTCCATTAATTTTTTTTTTGTATTTTTGTATTTTTATCATAATAGATATTTATTTAGATAAATGATTATCTTAGTTTTAAATGATTTTTTCATAATTTTTTTGTAATCTATTTATTTAAGATTTTATTATGTGGTAATATTTACAATGATCCTTTTGATCAAGTTAACATATATACGATGATCAACTGGATAAATTTAATATTTATGATGATCTTTATGGATCAAATAATTTTGGATATGCTTAGATAATTGCCTCATTAAAACCTTGTCAGGAAAACCCAGTAGGATAAAAACCTGATTGAAAAGAAAAAGAGTACAATGCACAAATGCCAAAATGATTAATATACGTTATCTGATATGCTCCCCTTGGTGGGACGCTCCCCTCTAATAAAATTACTTTTGAAGCAATCTTCTGGATTATTGCACTGAAGCACACTGATGTTTATTTCATAAAATGAAATAACAACATAAATGATTGGAGGGAGTATCAGCAAAGATTTGCTTTATGGAGTAATATCCATATGGAATCTTTTCAGAATCCTTTCAACATATTCTGATTGATGGACAAACATTCCATTTGATCTATGCTCGACCTTCATGTTGAGACAATATTTTATTTCTTATTTCTTTATGAAGACACATGAGTATATAATATGATTATTACATCTTTATCTTTATCAGATATTAACTGAGACGGTTGTACCATATCCGTTCATATTGTTTTTAATCCATATAATGATTTTTGTATGTTCATCAAATACAGATTACGAGATCTCGATTTATATGCCTCTAGCATTTTAGAATCCTTCAGGATTTATAAATATCTACATTGAGTGAATCATATAGATAAATGATTACTACGTCTAAGAGACGTATTTCAAGCTTTTTAAAGGCAGCCAAATTTATCAACAATGTAACCTTATTCATCAATTGTGAATACCAAGTTTCTGTAAGAAACCTCGCGCTACGAGTCGTGTCTCATATCTCACGATCTCGTTTTTCTCATTATGTTTCCGTATAAAGACCCATTAGTATCCAACTAGTTTGACATCTCCAGGTGTCTGGAGTACTATTGGTCTAAATACTTTATGCCTGGCTTATGAAGTCAATTCTTCTTGAATTTCTTCTTCCATCTAGGCCAATCATGTCTTTTATCTACAATCATTGATATTATGAATATCATAATTATCATTTTATAATTTCAGTAGCGCTACTGTGTATAAAAATACATCATCAATAATTGTTTCCTTATGATTCCACATTTCTTTTATATGACTTATAGAAATGTTCTCAATTTCTATACTTTTATATCTCTGTTGAGATTTCTTCCATTTCAATGGATTTAGTCATTTCATAAACTCCGTATGATTTATAAAATTTCTCTCAATTTCTATACTCTTGTATCTCTGTTGAGATTTCTTCCATTTCAATGGATTTAGTCATTTCATAAACTCCGTATGATTTATAGCATTTCTCTCAATTTCTATACCCTTGTATCTCTTTAGATATATTAGACTCTTATAGAGTTGATTTAGAGAAAGTTGATTTATTCATAACTCGAGTTTTGTTTACTCTTGGGATCCCAACAACAATACCTTTCAAACGGTTTATAAGTTTATGATATGCATCAGATTATTTATTTGTTGCATTTTTCTCTGGTCGTTCTTCAAGAACAATCACCCGGCTGGGGTTTATGAGATGACAACTTATAAAATCATGAGACACACACACACACACACACACACACACACATATATATATATATATATATATATAACCAAACCAGTATCTCTGTTTTGTATATAAGTAACTTTCCGTTTACTTTTCTCTTCTAGAGAAAACTTTTCATGAGTAAGTCCCCATATAGAATTTAGTAACTATATCGAAATAATGAAGTTCTCGTAATTTACCTGGAGACGTTTTGATAAGTGATTCCCCTGATCCATTTTGATTATGAGTATATCTGAAAAACTGATAATCATTACAAGTAATATGGAGATGTTTGATAATAAACAAACATGTGATCATCTCGTAGATGTATCAATTAGAACCATATAATAATGAAAGGGATAATTTAGTGGAGAATATGTCCACATATTTCTCCTTGAATTCTTTGTAAGAATGATGAGAATTCAAAACCAACTTTTAGAATAAGATGGTTTTACTGTTAGTTTTCCCTGTAAACATACAGTACATAAGTTCTCATTGGATAAATAATCTTTTGATTCTTTAATGGATATCCATGAGAATTTTCAATGATTATATGCATCATTGTAGATCCATGGTGACCGATATGGTCACGCCAAAACACAAACATTTTTGGATATGAGAACTTTTGACTCATAACTGCATAAATATCTACACTCTTTATAATAGTGTAATATAATGCAGATGATAAAGCACATAGCTTTTCTATAATGAGTTTCTGACCTGAATCATGAGGAGTAATGCATACATATTAAACATTCTCATTACTTATCATTTCAATACGATATTCTTCCCCCGTATATCTTTGAAACTAAGCAGATTCCCTTATATTCTGCTTGAATGATATAAAGTATCATTGATACACAATTCAATACCATCTGGTAATAAGATTGTGGCTCTTTTAGAGCTTTTGATCAGATCCGCTAGATCTGATATGGTATTAACTTTATATGCTTTTGAACTGAGCATATTCTTTTTATGTTCTGCTTGAATATTATCAAGTATCACTGATACATGATTTAGTATTGTTTGATAACATTATCATGGCTCTTCCATAGCTTTCTATCAGATCCGTTGGACATGATACAATATTAATATTTGCTCAGATCAAAATCAAATTCATAAAATATATCTGACTCTGCAGAATTGTATGAGTCGTTGCACTCAAGGCAAGACATATATTTTCCTTCTGGGAATTTTATGGACATTATGTGTAATGTCATTTTATATCTCATCTGAAATGATAATAATCTTTTCAATAGGTTTATTCTATAAACCTTTTCTCTTGTCATTCACAAACATCCACTCCTAAGTATGTTTTGATATATCATGAATATAAATATATTCAAATTTACTCTCTTGATATTGCTCCTTCAAGGGCAAGTATAAAATGGATAAAATATCATTTACAATCTCATTACACGTGATATTAGGATCTTATATCCTTTTAAGATATTCACAACATCCTTTTGGTTGTGTAGACTTTTTTTCTCAATTGAATGACACGTTCGGATCTTAAATCTCTTTTGTGATAATCACAGCATCCTGCTGGATGTATATGAAATGGATAAAATATTATTTCCAATTTCATTATTCGTTAGGATCTTAAATATGATACTCACAACATCCTACTGGATGTGTAGATCCCCATTTTTTTTCTCAAATAAATGATACGTTAAGATATTAAATCTTTTTATATGATACTTACAACATCTTACTGGATGTGTAGATCATTCTCTCAAAGAAGTGACATGTAAACGTATCACCTTATATATATATGAGATAACTTCATATTATGAATGTGTTTGAAACCTCAGGTTCCAAATAATGAAGTATGGCATTCATGTATATAATACTGAATCCAGAATTCCAGGTTCTCATCGGTTTTCAAAACCGTACCAACTTAAATATCATAATTCCAAGAACTTTAAGTTCTGGTTAGTTGGTCTCGCCGATCTCATATATTACGTATAAATAATTTGAATATTTAACAATTTATTTGGAGATACAGCATAAACCAGTCCTGAGACACTGCATAAGCCAGTCCCGAGACACAACATAAACCAGTCTCATATATTGTATAAAAATAAATGCTGAAAATTTAAACAGTTTATTTGGAGACACAGCATAAGCCAGTCCTGAGACACTGCATAAGCCAGTCCCGAGACGCTGCATAAGCCAGCCTCATATATTGCATAAAAATAACAGTGTCAGAGTTATAGTCAGTGTCAGAGTTATAGTCAGAGAGTTATAGTCAGAGTCAGAGTCAAAGTCAGAGTCAGAGTTAGAGTTAGAGTCAGTATATATATATATATTTATATATATATATATAAGTTCCGTTGACGGCATAGCCATCTTGTACGTTAGGATATTAAATCCTTTTTATGATATTTAGAGCATCATGTTGGATGTGTATGAAATGGAAAAAATATTATTCCAATTTCATTATACGTTATGATCTTAGATTATTTTTATGATGCTTATAATATCCGACTGGATGTGTATATTTCTCTGAATATTGCATCAAACAAGTATATAATCCTGGATCAAGATCTCCAGATTCTGAATATTCCATCGTGCCCGAAAACAAAGTTAATAAAACTTAAATAAGTCAAAATAATACTTACAAGCGGAATTAGCTGAAACGGATGGCACGGTTGCGTCCGAAACGGTCGAAATAGCTGGAAACAAGTCCGAATCGGCCGAAAACGGACGAAAATAGCATGCTGACATGGCACTGACGTCACTCATGACGTGGCGCAACCATGGCTGACGCGCTGACGTGGCGCGACGTGGCACACACAGTTCGCTGACGTGGCAGCCTGATGCTGATGTGGCACTGACGCATGCTGACGTGGGGCTACAGTGTCGTCTTCAACCTTGGAAACCTGCAGAAAATTTCTTGAATTTTTTTCCAGGTTTGACCAATCTTTGACCGGGGCTAGAGGGTTCGTTAGAGCTCTGTTTGAGACGCGGTCAGCTGCGTCGGAATCGTATTTTCGAGAGGAACACAACGGTATCCTCTGAAAAGTGATTCAAGCCCTTTGATTTTTCTAGACTCGATCGAAAATTTAAAAAACAAAGCTAAAAACGCTCAAGAACTTTCTCTGAAAGTCCTAATCTATATTCGTGCTGATAACGTGTTATAAATAATCAAAGAAATAAGCTGAAAAATGAGAGATGAAAGCATAGAGTGAGAGATGGGAGACGAGAGACACGGAGTGAGAGAGAAAACTGATATATTGATATTCTTGGGCTTTTTCATACAGTGCACACATATATACAGAGGCAAAGAAAAGAGGGAGTGAGGCGGTGAGAAGGAGAGGATATTTATGTGATAAAAGAGGGAGAAACTTGTGTGTATTGTATAAGTGGTAAAAGCCACATATTATAACAATACTCTACTTTACAATTTTATTTTATATTTTTATATATAGATTTAGTATTTTATTGTCAGGTTAATCTTGAAAAGAAAAATACAGGATTAAAGTTACGTAACGTTAATAAATCAATTCCACAGTACTATATAACTTTTGTCTTGAATTTTCTTTTTTTTAAGACCGACTTGAATAGAGAACAATCTTAATTAAATTGAATCTTAATTGCTCAATTCTATTATTATGAGGCTAAAAATTTTCTTAGTTCAATTCTATTATTAAGATTGAATCTTAATTGCTCAATTCTATTATTAAATTGAATTTTAATTCACATTGCTAAAAAATTATGAGGCTAATAGAGCCACATTGAAATTGTTATTATCAATCCTATTATTAGTAGTGTCTAGCTACGAAATAAAAATAAATTATAACTAATTAATATAAATTCTTTCATTCTAACCATTAATGCTTTATTATTTGTTCAATATTGTATTTTTAATATATATATATATATATATATTATTATTATTTATTGTATGCGGTGAATTTGTATATCGCGTTATTGTTGATAAGAAATTATCAATAAATTTATATTTAAATTCATATATTATTCTATTATATATATTATTGTAATATATTTACTATATCATACGGATGGAATTGTAGTTATAAATCATTTCCACCGATGATATATCTTATTTATCTTATTTTGTGTTAGGGGAATGATTATAGTTACTGCAATTGAAATCATTACTATTAATACTATTGTTAGTGTAACAGAAGTGCTAAGATATGAATTAACAAAGTGTTGCTGTTTTTAATAAGGTTTTTTTTTTACAAGATTATTGCTTTTTTTAAGAATATTGTTTTTAATAAGTTATTGCTAAATTTGTATTTAAACTCATCCATTATTAAATTATATATAAACATTAATAAAATATTTTTACTATATCATACATGAACAAAATGAATAAAATTGCAGATACATATTATTTCCACTGAAATTGTTATTTTTAAGAGTAATATATTTATTATTTAATATAATTTCTTATAATAGGCTATTTTTAAGAGTGATACATTTTTTATTTAATGTAATTTATTATAATAGATGTATGGTTGTAACGTCTAGTGATAAATAAAACATAAATTATAATTATTTAATGTAAATTCTTTTATTCTTTCAATTAATTCTTTATTACTTGTTCATTAATATTTAAATATTTTTTTAAAGTAATTTAAATCCTTTTAAAAAAATAAATTTATATCCTTTATTACTTGATATACTTTGAAAAAAAAAACCTATTAAAAAGGTTTTAACTTTTTATTGTAATAAAAGATATTAATTTTAAATTTTAATAACATTTATTGGATTTGCTTTTATCTAATTTAATGGTAGTTATTAATTCAATAACATTATTGAATAAATATGGTAGAATGACCCATCTAATATATATATATTGTCAATTTCAGACATTTCGTATTTCCCTTACTGTTAATCATGACAACAGAATTTTGTCTACTACTGGACCCCCACTTTTCTCTGTTTTTCAGAAAATGAAAATTCATCAAGTTTGGGATTGGAAAAAACTACAGAAATTTCCTTTTTTAACGTCTTTTCACAATCCAAAGAGGAATACAAATTAATCATATTTTGTGCATATAAATAGATTGGTCTAAAAAAATAAGTTAGTTTTGATCACCATCCAATATGGTTCGGTAGTAAAATTATTTATTCGGTCAAAAAATTTCTTAGATTTGTATCGTCGCTGCCATGTGGTATATATATAGAAAAAATGTGAGATTTGCATATCTTGTCTTTTAACAATCCAATGACGTATACAAATTAATTTATTTTGTGCTTATAAAAAAAAACAGATAGGTCTAAATAAAATAAGTGAGTTTTGTATATGTATATGAATTCTGATTATCGAGTGTGGATGTTCAAAAATTTCAAAATGCAGACCAATCACGGTATACACTATATATATATTGATATGAACCATAATAATATTGCACGACTTGCACATGTTGCTTGGGTTCAGACGTGAAGCCACGCACGTGCAGACGTGCTGGTAAACGCATGGCTTGCATGCATCACTTGGACGGGTCACCTAGAAGATGTACACGAAGTGACCAAGTCAGAAGAGGCAAATGTGGTAATCGTGGGTTGTTCCAATTTGGTTAATGGCTGTTAGAGTCATTTTAGGATATTTCAATTAAGAGTTGTTTTAAGTTAGAAGAGTCTGTTAATAGTGGCAAGTGGTGTCCCTAGAATCATGGACCACTTATGATGGCATCCTATTTTCTTGTAACCATTTTGTTTACATTATCGTATGTTGTAGGTTATATAATCGCCGGTTTAAATTAAATAAAGGGGGAATTACTATTAAACCAAATATCTCTCCAACCTCTGTTATTCTCCCTTCCTCTGTTCTTCTATGTATTTCAAGCTAGAAATACTACATCTATCCTAAATTTCTCTTATGTATTTTCCAAGATCGGAAAAATACATAATATATATATACTGTACTATGCAATTTTATTTTATATTTTTATATATAGGATTGGTATTCAATGGTCAGGTTGATCTTGAAAAGAAATATAAAAGATTAAAATTATGTGATGTTATAAAATCAATTCCACAATATTATATATATATATATATATATATATATATATATATATATAACGTCCGTCTTGATTTTTATTTTTTTTATATAAAAAAACTCACTTTTTTGTTTTAGGAAACGAGAACAGTAGCAAAGCTGCCAGCTGCAAACAAGCTAAGGAAAACCAAATTGCTCAAACTTGAATAGAGAACAATCTTAATTGCTCAAACTTGTTTATTCAAATTCATGCTTTAAATAGTATATTAATTAATTGTAAATGAGGCCATATTATGAGTTGGTTGAAAAAAGATTTGTCTTTTTTTTCTTTCTTTTAGGGTTATAATATAAAAATTATTATGAGGTTGATTTGACTTAAATCAAACTCAAATTCAAGTCTATTAATTAGACCTAAACAAAAGTAATAATCAATTAGTCCTCATAAAAAAAAATGTTAAAGATAGTGGATCAAATGTAGCAATCAAAAATCCAATCACATATATACTCTACTATGCAATTTTATTTTATATTTTTATATATAGAATTAGTATTCAATAGTTAGATTGATCTTAAAAAAAAAATAGAAGATTAAAATTATGTGACGTTATAATAATCAATTTTACAATACTATATAACGTATGTCTTGAATTTTCTTTTTTTAAGTCCTCAAACTTGAATGGAGAACAATCCTAATTGCTCAAATAGTCAAACTTGTTTATCCAAATTAATGCTTTAAATAATATATTAATTAAGAGTTGGTTGAAAAAAGATTTGAAAGATTTGTCATTTTTTTTCTTTCTTTTGGGGTTATAATATCAAAATTATTATGAGGTTGATTTGATTTAAATCAAACTCAAATTCAAGTCTATTAATTAGACCTACACAAAAGTAATAATCAACAAGTCCCTCACAAAAAAAAGAAAAAGTAAAAGATAGTTGATCAAAAGCAGCAATCAAAAATCCAATCACGGTATACACTATATATATATATATATACACTCTATTATACAATTTTATTTTATAATTTTATATATAGATTTAGTATTTAATGGTCAGATTGGTCTTGTAAGTAAAATATAGGATTTAAATTATGTGACGTTAAGAAATCAATTTAAAAATATTATATAAGGTCGGTTTTGAATTTTTTGTTTTTTAAGACCGACTTAAATAGAGAACGATCTTTATTAAATAGAATCTTAATTGTTCAAACTTGATTATCCAAATTCATGCTTTAAATAATATATAAATTAATAGTAAATGAGACCCTATAAAGAGTTGGTTGAAAAAAGATTTGTCATTTTTTTTTCTTTTTTTTTGGGGTTATAATGTCAAAATTATTATGAAGTTGATTTGACTTCAAATCAACCTCAAATTCAAGTCTATTAAAAATCTTATTATTAAAAAAATTTGTGATTACAACACACAATCTAGTTGCAGAAGAGAAATACTTCTACAGTTCCACCACTAATACTTCCTACTCTCTCTCCATTTCTGCACATCCTAACTCCATCAATTGTATACTTCTAATTGCACAGATAATATTTCATACCCAAAAACCCACTTTCCTAATCCCTCTAAAAGAGTGAAGCTTTGATTGTTCTTTCTCAATTTTTGTGTTGGGTTTTGTTCTTTCTCTGTGTGCTGGGTCTCTTAGAAATTTTGAAGATAGGGATTGCCGGGTTTCTTCAAAAGTGAAGCTTTGATTTAAATTTTTTTGATTTACCTCAATTATAAGTGATGATGATCTTCTTGGTAATGAGTTAATTGGAAACATATTTGTGATTTGAATATAGATAATAAATAAATCTTATGCAATTCTTGTTGATATTTTAACAGAGAAAATATTTGAGTTAGAAGGGAAAAGGAGAAGACAGAAAATGGTTTATCTGGACAATTAAAACGACGTTGTACAAGGATAATAAATAACAAAAAGAAAACTAGCAAATCTTAGCCCTCCATTATTTTTAATGCCACGTGTAAATAGATCCCACAAAGGTCAGTAAAATTTAGCACAAACCAAGTTCATCAGATGATCCTTATAAATTAATTATACCTACACAAAAGTAATAATCAACAAGTCCTTCTCACAATAAAAAGAAAAAGAAAAAGAAAAAGACAAAATTTCACTTAAGTCCTATCTTTTTAATGATTTGTCATCTTTATAAATATCTTTTCATATTCATCATTTTAGTCCTTATTTTTTTCAAAACTCATCACTTTAGTTAATTTGACCAAATATGTGAAAGTCAACTATTTTAAAATATGTGAAAGTATATTTTTGTCCTTATTACTATTTAATTTAGTTAAAATGATTATATTAGCTTTAAATTAAAATGAAAAAAATAATAAATTCTCAATATTAAAATCTTAAATAAATATATTATAAAAAAATCTTAAATAAATAATAATAATAAAATCTATTAAATTTTTTTTTGTATTTTTGTCATAATGGATATTTATTTAGCTAAAATGATTATCTTAACTTTAAATGATATTTTTTCATAATTTTTTGTAATATATTTATTTAAGATTTTAATATTGAGAATTTTATTGTTTTTCATTTTAATTTAAAGTTAAGATAATCATTTTAACTAAATTAAATAGTAATAAGGGTAAAATTGTACTTTCACAGGTTTTAAAATAGTTGATTTTCACATATTTGGTCAAATGAATTAAAGTGATGAGTTTTGAAAAAAGTAAAGACTAAAGTAATGAATTTGAAAAGACATTTATAAACGTGACAAATCACCGAAAAATTAGTACTTATATGAAATTCTGACTAGTTGATCAAAAGTAGCAATCAAAAATCCTTTATATAAATTGAAACGCAAAAGCATATTCTAGTGAAAGTGAACCAGAAGAATATTGTAGATTTGTAGACAACAAAAAATGTGATCAACCCACCACACATCTTTTAACATAGATATTGAAATTATTGTTTGTACCTTCAAGAACATCCCAAGTATATTTTTTATTATTATTTGGGTCTCCTTTTTGACCGGCCCAACTTTTGTTTTTAACCCAAATATCCATGCAATTTTGGGATCTAAGAAATTGGATGTGTTGTGCGCGTGTTTTTATTTTATTTTATTTTATTTATTTATTTATTTTTAATATTACAATTATAACTTCAATTCTGACACCAAACAGTACTTAGGTTAAGGGATCTGTCGGGACATATCGATATCAAACAGTATATGTATGGTCCGGATATTCGCTCCTCTAATAAGATATATTATATATCTATTCTAAAAACACCGAGAAAAAAATAAAATTGTCTACACTCTGCACATGCTTGTACATGGAATGTCAGAATTTGAAAACAGAATATGAAAATCAATTTCTTATTTACAAATGAAAGTTGATAAAACAGAGAACGAAAATAGAAAACATTATCGAACATTCCCTTCATTTTTTATTCATGGAATTCTTGTGAAACCCATTAAGCCCAAAACTAATTGAACACCGGAATCCAAGTTGGGCCAAGAGACAACCTTGAAATACTCCAAGCTAGAACCCTCAGGTCCTTGGCTTTTTAGCCCAAATCAAATCAGCCCATTTATCAAACTTATTATTATTTTATCACAAGTTTTTCAGGCTGTGATTGATGACTCCAATTGAAGAATACTTAGAAATCAGGCATGAGTGCATGACTAGATTCATATGTATGAAGTGTAATCCAAACAATCTTTCAACAAACAAAAGACAAACTGAACAAGTTAACTTGCGAAGATAGGTTATATGCTACAATATTTCGATACTGCGGTGAGGTTTTATACTTTATAATTATGAATTTCATATAGATATTACGTATTTGTATTCGTATTTTTGAACACTAGAATTGCGAATTTCAATGTTACGAGCAATGTTTCGAATGCAAGAATTACAGATTTTTGAATTAGAAACTCAACTCCATATTCTCTAACTTTTTTTTACCACATCATCTGCATATTCAACTTAGATAATTGCATTGGAGAGTTTTTCTAACTTATTTAGTATCTATCCTATATGGCACTCTATTTTCTCCAAATACATAATAGCATTGGAGATGGTCTCAATTCATCAAAAAAAAAATCTTATTATTAAAAAAATTTGTGATTACAACACACAATCTAGTTGCAGAAGAGAAATACTTCTACAGTTCCACCACATCTAGTTGCAGAAGAGAAATACTTCTACAGTTCCACCACTAATAATTCCTACTCTCTCTCCATTTCTGCACATCCTAACTCCATCAATTGTATACTTCTAATTGCACAGATAATATTTCATACTCAAAAATCCACTTTCCTAATCCCTCTAAAAGAGTGAAGCTTTGATTGTTCTTTCTCTGTGTGCTGGGTTTCTTAGAAATTTTGAAGATATAGATTGCCGGGTTTCTTCAAAGGTGAGGCTTTGATTTAAATTTTTTTGATTTACCTCAATTATAAGTGATGATGATCTTCTTGGCAATGAGTTAATTGGAAACATATTTGTGATTTGAATATAGATAATAAATAATTCTTGTTGATATTTTAACAGAGAAAATATTTGAGTTAGAAGGGAAAAGGAGAAGACAGAAAATGGTTTATCTGGACAATTAAAACGACGTTGTACAAGGATAATAAATAACAAAAAGAAAACTAGCAAATCTTAGCCCTCCATTATTTTTAATGCCACGTGTAAGTAGATCCCACAAAGGTCAGTAAAACTCAGCACAAACCAAGTTCAGCAGATGATCCTTGTACATCAAGGGGTCGTTTGTTTTTTTTCACTTAGGACTTAATGTGTCTGAATTGAACTCATTAAGTTGTTTTGTTTGTTTTTTTTAAGTGGTTAAACAACTTAAAAATATCAAAAAACAACTTAAAATAAAAAGTATGAAATCCTGACTTTTAACTTAATTCCAAATCACTGGATTACAATTAAAATATTGTATTCCAAGTTTATCCTCAAAAAAAGATATATTTCTAAATTTATATTAATTTAATATGGTATAAAAAAATTTCTTTTAACATATTTCTTATTTTAAACATGTTTTAGAAAAGAAAAGAAAAACCTAAATACTTTTCATAATGAAATTTTTCAGAGATTGAACAATTGAATTTCTCTCCTGCCAAATCCCGGTAAGAACTCTTTATTTATTTTATTTTATCCAACTATTAGTATAGTGCTCAATAAAGTTATCTATCATATTAAGTAGATTTCGTGGCTCGAAAATGTTATAGAATTATTGTATATAAAAATTCAAGAACATTTTTTTTTATTTGGTTTCCCTGGCATATGATCTAGGAAACCAAAAAAAAAAACAAAAAAGATTTCATGAATTATATTCACCGAAAACGTGGACAACGTATAAAATTGAACTTGAATTTCAACTTTTTTTTGATAATAAATTTAACTTAAACTTTGTTTGCAGAACATGCAAAATTATATTCTTTGTTTAACTTTTTATTTTGTTAAATTAAACTTTGTTTACAAAAAAAAAAAAACCCATACAAAATGTTATAAAGAATGGTGCATGTTAAATTACTTCTTTTAATTAGTATGGGTATAAATGTACAATTATATATTTTTAGACAGTTTTATTTTCAAAAAACAAACATATTAACAGCACATTCAAATGTGAGGAAAAAAAAAACAAACATGTCATTCAGATTCAGATTTCAATCCTTATTCAGTCTTCTGAAAAATTCAAGACTGTTCAGTGTTCAGACAAAAAAACAAACGACCCCTGATTATACCTACACAAAAGTAATAATCAACAAGTCCTTCTCACAAGAAAAAGAAAAAGAAAAAGAAAAAGAAAAAGTAAAAGTAAAAGTAAATGAAAGAATTTCACTTAAGTCCTATCTTTTTGACGATTTGTCATCTTTATAAATGTCTTTCCATATTCATCACTTTAGTCCTTATTTTTTTCAAAACTCATCACTTTAGTTAATTTGACCAAATATGTGAAAGTCAACTATTTTAAAACCTGTGAATGTACACTTTTGTCCTTATTACTATTTAATTTAGTTAAAATAATTATATTAGCTTTAAATTAAAATGAAAAAAATAATAAATTCTCAATATTAAAATCTTAAATAAATATATTATAAAAAAATCTTAAATAAATAATAATAAAAAAATCCATTAATTTTTTCATTTTTTTATATTTTTGTCGTAATGGATATTTATTTAGCTAAAATGATTATCTTAGCTTTAAATGATTTTTTTTCATAATTATTTTTGTAATATATTTATTTAAGATTTTATTATTGAGAATTTTATTGTTTTTCATTTTAATTTAAAGTTAATATAATCATTTTAGCTAAATAAAAATCCATTGTGAAAAAAATACAATATAAGAAAAAATTAATGGATTTTTAATTATTTATTTAAGCTTTTTTTTGTAATATATTTATTTAAGATTTTATTATTGAGATTTTTTTTTCATTTTAATTTAAAGCTAAGATAATTATTTTAGCTAAATTAAATAGTAATAAAGGCAAAAGTGTACTTTCAAAGGTTTTAAAATAGTTGACTTCACATATTTGGTCAAATGGACTAAAGTGATGAGTTTTAGAAAAAATAAGAACTAAAGTGATGAATTTAAAAAGACATTTATAAATGTGACAAATCACCGAAAAATTAGTACTTATATGAAATTCTGACTAGTTGATCAAAAGTAGCAATCAAAAATCCTTTATATAAATTGAAACGCAAAAGCATATTCTAGTGAAAGTGAACCAGAAGAATATTGTAGATTTGTAGACAACAAAAAATGTGATCAACCCACTACACATCTTTTAACATAGATATTGAAATTATTGTTTGTACCTTCAAGAACATCCCAAGTATATTTTTTATTATTATTTGGGTCTCCTTTTTGACCGGCCCAACTTTTGTTTTAACCCAAATATCCGTGCAATTTTGGGACATAAGAAATTGGATATGTGATGTGCGCGTGTTTTTTTTTTTAATTTTTAATATTACAATTATAACTTCAATTCTGAAACTAAAGGGTTAAAGGATCTGTTGGGATTTATCGATATCAAATGGTATATGTGTGGTCCGGATATTCGTTCCTCTAATAAGATATATTATATATTTACTCTAAAAACACCAAGAAAAAAATAAAATTGTCTACACATGCTTGTACATGGAAGGTCAGAATTTGAAAACAGAATATGAAAATCAATTTCTTATTTACAAATGAAAGTTGATAAAACAGAGAACGAAAACAGAAAACATTATCGAACAGATCCTTTATTTTTTACTCATGGAATTCTTGTGAAACCCATTAAGCCCAAAACTAATTGAACACCGGAATCCAAGTTGGGCCAAGAGACAACCTTGAAATACTCCAAGCTAGAACCCTCAGGTCCTTGGCTTTTTAGCCCAAATCAAATCAGCCCATTTATCAAACTTATTATTATTTTATCACAAGTTTTTCAGGCTGTGATTGATGACTCCAATTGAAGAGTACTTAGAATTCAGGCATGAGTGCATGACTAGATTCATATGTATGAAGTGTAACCCAAACAATCTTTCAACAAACAAAAGACAAACTGAACAAGTTAACTTGCAAAGATAGGTTATATGCTACAATATTTCGATACTGCGGTGAGGTTTTATACTTTATAATTATGAATTTCATATAGATATTACGTATTTCTATTTGTGTTTTTGAACACTAGAATTGCGAATTTCAATGTTACGAGCAATGTTTAGAATGCAAGAATTACAGATTCGTATCGATACAGAAACATTCCTCCTTGAAAATACTTGGAAAACAAAGATGACTAGCTAGCTAGATTCATATCATATGTATATAGTGTCTAACCCAAATAATCTTTCAATAAAGCAAAGTATTAACTCTCAAATTCTCTCATAGTCTCTCTTTACTAGGTTTTTCCTCATCATACACACACCTAAGTAATAAAAAATACTTATCAAACTCAAGTACTTTTATAAAATAGTTCAATAAAAAATCAGATCAGGAAAGGATTCAAATTCTGAATAGTAACTCTAGGATTATGGATTCATACCGACACCGAAACATTACTCCTTGCAAAGACAAAAGGGCAACTACTGATAATACACACTAGGACAGCTAGGCTTACAATTAAATAAACAGCTTAACCGTTGACAATCAACAAATTCAATCAAGATATTGCAAACCGAAAACGGTGAGCTAACCAAAGTGTTTCTTTCGCGTACGTGTACGCGTTGTTGTTAATGTTTTTTTTTTCTTTCTTTTTCCGGGACCGACGCATTAGAAAATGGTGGCTTTGCATGTGAGGAGTCGGTGAGTTTAGTTATATATGTTTGTTAACATATATACTCTATATAAAATTAAAATTTGCAAGTAAACTAACAACATTCCTTCCTGAATTCTTTTGGAAATTGAAGCCCTATACGTTACGGGAAAGTTTAGAACACATCATATGCATGGTGTCACTTGACTATACAATTACCCTTTAAACTTTGAAATAAAATGAAGTTTGTTGATCATATAATAATTATCCAGTCATGGCCATCATGATTTCTTTTTGTGTGAATTCACTAATTAATCCATACGAAAAAAAATCAAGTCGATCCTAATTAATTGATATACGTTAAAATTTAGAGGATATACTAACCATCTGATACACCATAGACTTTTTGATACGTTACCGTCCATTTATTAGATTAAAGTATTAGTAGCAAGGCAGGAGGACAATAGTGGGTTGAATTCTAATTAACAAAGTCAAATCCATGTTAAACTCTCTCTCTCTCTCTCTCTATATATATATATATATATATATATATATATAGGACTCAATGTGCAAGAACTTCAATATATGAGTTATTGAGAGACAAGCAAAACAAGACAAACAAAACCAAACAAGCTAGAGAGAGTTAGAGAGAAGTATTAATTGGAAAATAATTAGAAAGATGGAGTTGAAGGTTAATTCATCAGGGGGGATAGGATCATCTCCCAAGAGATCAGACTACATGTTGCGGTCTATGAGAAGCCGGAATCAGAAGACAATGATGAGCAGTCTGATGGAGGCCATTGCCGAGATGAATAATAGTAGTAGTAGTAATGGAGGAGTTGTTTCAGAGAGCAAGGAGGATCATGGAGTTGTGAGGATGAAAATCAAGGTAAGGAAGGAAGATTTGAGACAAATGCTTCAAGTCATGAAAAATGTCAATACCAACAACAAAAGTATTAGTACAAATCATAACAATACATCATATTCTTCTTCGTCTTCGTCTTCGTCTTCGTCTTCGATGTCTCTAGAGCAAAGGCTGAATATTCTGAGGAGAAAGCATCATCTGAGAGGAAACAATATTAATGCAGGAGGGAAGAGTGGTGGTGGAAGCCGCTGCAGCCTCCGTTCTTGGAGTCCTGTGCTTCAGAGCATCCCTGAGGAGCTGTGAAAACTGAGATCAACTAATCATGTTTTATACATATATACTGAATTCACTCATTAATTGTTGAACAGAAGATAACAACTCCCTACATGTAAAATTGAAAAAATGTTTGTATTTGTGTTTTGTTAATGTAGCTATAGATTATATGCTGATAATTTTTAGTGAAACTGATTACATACGAAACAATATTATTAGTGTCTCTTCTACGCCTGATATGAAAAAAGGAGCATCAACAAACCGTGAATCTCACAATATTTCAGTTTGTGCTGTTTTAATTTTTTTTACCACAAGTCCTGTAACTTAATCGATCAAGAGAGTCTTTCTCTGGTGATCGGAATCTTGTCACACACACACATATATATATATATTTATGAAACTTTTTTACTCAGGACGCACTGATAAATATTTATCAGTGTTTTGCATATAGACCATTAGATTCAATTGCTTTGATTCAGTCTGCATACACTTGTCAGTGCTTATCCAAAATCTATAACCGATATGCAACAAATTGATATATTTTATATCGGTGCACACCAATGAGAAAATGACTACGTATATATATAGTTAAATTAAAAGTTTAAACTGATGAATTAGAGATCAAACAATAGTACGTAACCATTATAACATAAATATTTCTCTTTATAGAAGAATAACTTTTCTCAAATTTCATAATTTCAAACATAGTTATTTCTACTATCACGGTTTCTTAAGGTTAGAGAATTACATCTTTAAATTTATGTGCGTGGTTCCAATTTCCTAACGTTAAAGAAACATGATTCCAAATATAAACTAAATCCGGGATCTTAAAAGAATGACGTGTTACGCTTGACATGCTCACATGCCTAAGAAATTCTACTCCTAATTAACATTTAATCATGAAATATGAAAGAGAAGCACGTGAATAATAGCTGTTATTGTCAATTATTAAGCAGAAAAATCTTATAATAAAGCCCTTTCACACCTTACAATTCCACTTTTTATAAAGTGGAATACTGAGATGGAGAGAAAAATATAAAAAGAGATCAAAATCATGGAATGGAAGCATTAATTTTTTTTTGATATGAACCAACGTACTATAGTTCATTCCACTTTGATTTTTTATTGCAATTTTGGAAAGAAGTTAGGGCCTTAGGGGTCAAAAAAATTAATTACCAAAATTTAAAAGTTCATATAGTGACACCCATTAAAGTTCCTTTTCACTTTCTCATTTTCCATAAAGTGTCACAAGGCTAATTTGATGCGTGTGAAATTCATTTATAAGACGTTCTTGTAAGCATACACATAGTTAAGAATAGGTTATGCCAAGCTGTACTTGAGATTTCTGGTCAAATTAGTCCGGAAAAAAAAGGAAAAAAGTTTCGACAGAACTAGACGGTCGTTTTGTTATGGAACTAATTCTATAATGTTATATAACTCGAACATGAAGAATTATTATTATATCTCATAGTAAGTTATTGAATTTTTATCAAAATACCCATTGCATTTACATTTTTTTTTCCCAAACCAAATAATAATTGTAACAGACTAGTTAGATTAATTGAATACATACGCTTCGCCTCAATCTTGAAAACATCATTTTTCATTTATGGGTAGTATTAACTTATGCTCTAAGGGCACATGTTAACAAGTACATAGTTATTATAAAAAGAAAGTATTTATTATACAAATACATATATTGTATCGATTGAATCAAAAAAAATATAATAAATACCTTCATTTTTATAGTTGTTAACCTAGGGCACATGTTAACACTACCATTCATTTATTTATTTTATCAAAATTGAGCTAATTTTCTTTGTCCACATAAAAAAATTGGTTCAAATTACCTATATTATGGTAAATTACATGAATTTGAAATTTTTTTTACATTATTATTTTGAAATTCTAACCCACCTTGACATTCAATCCTGGTTACGTCCCTGCATCTGAGAACTACGTCTCTAACTTATGTGCGTGTTTTCAATTTCCTAACGTTAAAGAACCATGATCCCAAACATAACTAAATCCAGGATCTTAAAAGATTGACGTGTTGCGTTTGACTTGCATAAGAAATTCTCTTAATTAACCTAGCTTTGATCATGAAATATGAAAGAGAAGCACGTGAAATATTGTTAATGTCAATTTTTATGCAGAAGAATCTTATAAAACCCTTTCACACCTTACCGATGAATTTCACTTTTTAGAGTGGAAAACTGAGCTGGAGAGAAAATTAATATAAAAAGAAATCGAAAACTTGTACGCATTTAAAATTTTCGACAAAGACCAACCATAGTTCATTGCAAAAAATTTATTACCAAAATTTAAAAGTTCCTATAGTGACACACACTAGAGTTCCTTTACTTTTCACTTGTTTGTTTCCATAAAGTGTCACGAGACTCATTTGATGCAAGCGAAATTCGATTATAAAACCTTCATGTAACTGTACAAGAGCATGCACTTAGTTGAGAATAGGCTAAGCAAAGTTGTACAGGCTATTGCAACCAAGAGATATATATCACATGGTTCTTTTTCTGGTCAAATCAATTCTGAAAAAAAAATAAATCAGAGACCAAAGTTGCACAATATTGTGAAACCAATTTCACAACCACATGGTTTCATAATGATGGAGCTAGAGTGTTTGGTTTTATAACGTTGCGAAACTGGTTCCACAACATTACCTAACTTCGATCTTGATTAGAGAATTATTATTATATCTCCCAATTATCCAGCACTTGGAGCAAGTTAAGTTGAGATGATTCATGTAGTAAGTCATTCACGTCTATATCATTGAGATTGTGGTTTGAATCATCTCATTCATACCAACAACAACAACGAAACGGACACGTATGAGATATAAATAATATATTATGGAAAATATCCATGTTAGTATAGTAATCGAATTTGATCTGTTGAGGATTCTGTTAGGACTCAAAATTTTAAAAAAAAAAAAAATCAGAAAGACAGGCTATACACAGCTCACTAGACTGGATTTCAACCAACACTAATAAAATTAGAGGAGGAGCAGGTGAACACACATCTGTGATCTGTATACCATATCAATATATATCATCACCTGGGTCCTGATCAAGAATTTTAATGACCACCAATGTCGATCACATGAATTTTTTTATTTTAGTATATACAAAAGTCTAGTTTTTCAAAAGATGTTTGAAGCAATTAATCTAATCCAAAAACAAGTCCCAGTCATGTACAAACGTCATGGATTTTGCAAATTCCAGCGCAGTTATAGGGTTTGCATGTTAGTTCGTCCGACCATCGCTTTCGTTACATTTAAGGCATTGTTTACTTATCAGGTCAGGATTCCTGGCATGAGAAAGAAAACTTGATCCGTGATGTAATAATATTTAATATATTATTTATGATAATATTTAATATATTATTTATGATAATATTTAATATATAGTATAATATAATATAATATGTATATATATATATTATAATTTAATAAATGTATATATATATAATTATAATATTATATATTTACATTTATTATTACATTAATGTTTTGAGTTTGAGTTGAAAGTAAATTATTCTGATATGAGTAATGCTAGATGACCTAATTTTTTTTCCTAGATTCTATCATAAATGATGTGGCATGTGAGGTGTCAGCATCTTAAAGACTATGAAATTATGTGGTGACTGATGTGATGTTGACATCTCACGTACCATATCATTTACGACAGAATTTAAGAAAAAAATTTGGGATGTCTAACACTACTCTTTTTGTGTGTGCGTGTGTGTATATATACATATATATATATATATGTATATATATATATATATATATGTATATAAGAGGCACTCTGGTCATTTGAACCCTCTGTCCTGTTCTGTTCCAGTCGTACCAAACACATAACAATATATTTAACAATTCTGTTCCTGATATTCCAAACACCATACGGAACAACCGTTCCGTCCTATTTTCTCGTTCCCATACCAAACGCACCCAAAATGTGTGAATAAATTTAAGAAAAACACATTGACAAATTCATGATTCAATAGAGATATATAATTTTTTAAGCCTTTAAATTTAACTAAACATTCTCTTGAATATGAATAAATTATTATATATATCAACAATAACTGATTAGATCAGTAGCTATCAAAGCTTGAGATTCAATTCAAATATATATAAAATTAATTTTTGAAGTGCGTTGATTATGTATATTATATTCAGTCCCATTAAGAAAATCATGATCATGATCATGCCAATCTAATAAAAAAAACATAATTTATTTATGCTTCAAATTGCAATAAAACAATTTCTTGATTTGACTATGAGCCTCATCAGTTTAAATAGTTGTTGATCAAACATATAAGTACATTGCAAGAGTGTCACTTTTAAATACATTCGAGTCCAAAAATTAAATGACACTTTTTAAAGGTGATATTGTAAGAGTATCACTCTTTTAAAAACTTATATTTAAAATGCACTTATTATGGCGAACAGACAAAAATACCCTCAACAATTGTTTCACGTCAGCTTTCTTTCCCTTAGTTTAGTTTTATTTTTATATTTTACTTTTCATTCAACAGTGAGACTTGAAGAGTAGAGAGAGAAGTTACTGCGACTTTTCAGAGCAGCCAACCAACCGGATTTTGAAAGTAGATGGCGGCGATTTCGTTTAATGTTCGATTTCGATTTCGATTTCGGTGAAAAACAAGGTATGTAACTTGAACGATTTGATTTTGAATACCGATTTGATTGTGTTTTGTTGGGTTATTCATTCCGTTTTGTATGTATAATGTGGTTTCTTGGGTTTTTAGTTTTAGATATCGTTTCTGGTTTCTAGGGTTAGATTCGGGAAGACGATGAACAGTATAGAGGTTAGTAAAAGTCTCGAAGCAAGTTATAGTTTCTTCAAAAGTCTCGGACAGTGTTACAGAAGTCTCAGACAATGTTACAAAAGTCTCGGGCCGTGTCACAAAAGTCTCGGATCAACAAAGCTGTCCGAGACTTTTCTGTTCGAGACTTTTGTAACAGTGTTCGAGACTTTTGTTACACTGTCTGAGACTTTTGTTCGAGACTTTTATTACACTGTCCATGAATTTTTTCAGAGACTTTTGTAACACTGGCCGATGCTTTTGGATAGGCAATTGTGTCCAAGTCTTTTATAACAGGTCCCGAGACTTTTGTACAAGCTTCCCGAGACTTTTGTCCTAGACTTTTGAATAAGCTATAGTGTCCGTGTCTTTTATAACAGGTCCTGAGACTTTTGTAACACTGTCCGAGACTTTTGTTACACCGTTCAAAACTTTTGTAACACTATCCGAGACTTCTGTAACATTATTCCGAGACTTATTTTGAAAAATTTCCTGACATAAATTTTGTATGGTTGTGAATTGCAGATGATGAGTACGAAGAATTTGAGGGCAAGTTTAAAAACTCCCCAGGCTGACTGGTATGACGCCAAGATTACTCACCACAACTAAGGGTGTCAATACGGGTTGATGGGTCATGTTAGGACTAACCCAGACACGACACGATTATTTTTGGGTCAACCCGAACACGACCCGATTATTAAACGGGCCAGACCCCCTTGACCCAAACACAATATGAATAAAAATGGGTCAACACGAACAAGAAACGAATAACCGGTTTAATTAACGGGTTCAGCGGTTCGTGTCAAATGACCCGTTTACGCGATGCATTTAACCTGTTAATATTAATTTCACAAAATACATTAAAAATAAAACAAGTAATCAAATAAAATCAATTCACAAACCAATACCACAAAATACAAATGATAATCAAGTGAACACAAACAACGATAGTTATAATACTAATCAAATAAATCCTCAAAACGGAATTTCAAAACGATACAACGATACTTAAGAGTTATGATCATGCCAAATCTAAAAATACAAATCCATAATTAAGTCCACAAATGAAAATCCATAATTAAATCCACAAATACAGATCCACAAGTTCAAAATAAAATAAAATGCATCAAATATTCAAAAACCAAAACATGTTAACAAACATAATAGTTAACTCTTTCTTGATGCCTTGATCACTTGATGTTAAACTTCTTGCTGAATTGTTGTCCATAAACCTACAAGATAAATTTAATACATTAGATAATAACTTGAAAGTTTTAAGAAATAAGAAAAATACTTTTAACAAACAAGTGTATATGATTTTACCACTAATCACCAAATTGAGATGTGGCACTTTTGATAGACGGACCTGGACTGTTCTTGAGAGTTAATTTCAAAATATCTTCTGCAATTTCATCCACTTCAAGAGTTTCACTCACTACAATAACACGATATTAATGTTATTATACTTAAATATTAATCATGTAAACGCTAAGTAATAAAAAGCTGACCATTTTCTCATTGCATCCAATCTCTAGTGCAAACTATTGCCTCCACTACATCCGGTTTTAGTAAACTGCGAAACCGATCAAGGACTAGACCATCAACACTAAATGCCGATTCAGATGCCACTGTAGATACCGGGATGATCAAAACATCACCGGTCATGACCGAAAGATCAAGATAACTGATCATATTGACCTTCCAAAAGTCCACAACATCCAAGTTTGATGACATTTCAAGTTTTGGTTCATCCAAGTACAGCTCCAATTGTGATTTTTGGTTGCAAATAGTAGAATGTTCTTGTTGGTTGTAAGCTTCATACTTCTGTACATATAGTTTAAAGCAAAATAAATAAATAAACAAAGTTAATGTTATAAATAAAATTATAAAACAAAACATAAAATTAACAGCTGTAAAATAGAAAAATAACAGTTGTAAAACAGAAAAATAACAATTACGTGCATAATGTCTGTACTGAAGATGTCACTGCCCGTATCGGAGATGGTGTCACCACCTCCACCAGAACTAGGTAATGATGTTGAACTGGATCCCCTTTTACTCATTGGAGTGAGCGTGTACTCATTGAACAATGATAACAACTTGTTCCAAACAATGTCTAGCTTCGGTGAAGGAATGTCATAAACTTTCTTGTAAGCAAACTCCACAAACGTCATCTTATAGCGATGATCTAAAATCAAAGCTATTGCCAAGATAACGCTAAACTCACCCATATACTTGTACTATTTTTTGTACATTTGAATGACCATCTTTTTGAAGAACACATCACTATTTTCCATGTTTTGCTTCAAAAACATATAAGTTGAAAGCACCTTGGGGAAAACCAGATTTGAAGTTGGGTACTTTGTTCCCGAGAAAACACAAGTAAGATTATAGAAATATTCCAAAAAAAATGAAAATTTTCTGCACTTTCTCCCACTCACTTGGACAAGGGCAATGCTTGAAATTTGTATCACTCAACTCTAAAGAACACCAAGCAAGGCGATAATAAATAGCACTTTGAAGCATACAAAAAGTTGAATTCCATCTAGTTGGAACATCTTGCTTCAAACCCATCTTAGAATCCAAAGAAACTTGCTTACAACAACCTAAAAACGTTTGGTTTCTCACTTGTGCCTCATCTATTTCCTTCAAGCCATCTTGAACTATCAAATTAACAATGTGAGCACAACAACAAATGTGTAAAAAATCTCCATCACTTACAGGTGCCTTCTTTAAGTTCAATTGAGTTTTCAGAATATCAATAAACGATTTATTGGATGAAGCATTATCCAAAGTAATAGAAAATATCTTCTTTTCAATTCCCCATTCACATAACAATGTATATATCTTGTGAGCTAAGGGCACTCCATCATGTGGTGGTAACATTATACAAAAATTTAGCACTTTCTTTTGTAAGACCCAATTTCCATCAAGAAAATATGTTGTGAGACATAAAAACCCATCGGTATTTATAGAAGTCCACAAATCACTTGTCAAACAAATCTTACCGGGAGTATTTTCTATCATTGTTTTTATATATCTTTTGTTTTTCTCTAGAAAACAACCTTAACACATCAGCTTTCGCAGTGTTCCTAGACACCAAAGTGACATCATCACACAAGTATTCAATAAATCTTTTAATCCATGACCACTCCATAAATTTGAAAGGTAAATCATGAGAAACAATGGCTGCAGATATTATATCCCGAACTACTTAAGGATCCTTACGATTAGACACTACCATGTCACCTTGACTACCTTTATTCAATAATATTTGTTTTAAATCATGATGTGCAAGCTTAGTGCAAGATGTCATGTATCGTATCGTATTACCTGTGCCATGAACACTTTTGTAAAGATATGTCTTACTACAACCCTTGCATTTGCTCTGCAACCTTCCATTTGTACCTCGTAGCAGCTTTACAAAAATCTTTTCAAACCTTTGAAGTCTCCTTCCTTTTGCGAGAAGGCTTGCTCTGCACAAATTTCTTCCCTTTACCAGTATCACCACCGGTATTTTCTACTTGTGTATCACCATCATACTCATCTTCCATACTCTCTGACTCAAAGGCAAAATTATCGATATCAACTTCATTAGAATCCATAGATGTTTGATCTGCAAAATATGAATAACAATTAAAATCAACTAAAAATACGACTCAACAACCACCTAACTTAAACCACAAGAGGGAACAAGCTAAAGTAAGGCAACATCTGGCTGTCCACACCTAGAAAAATAGAGCAAAGACAGAAATAAAGCGAATAGAGCAACCAAACCCAAAGCAAAATAAGAGAGCAGAGAAACACATAGCCGCAAACAACCTGTCAACAGAACAGAAAAAAGGGACTGAACACACCCAAACCCACACATTTAACTCACACATTCTAGTATCCCACCCAAATTTTCTCTATTGTAATCACATGCATTACTCAAAATCACATCAATAAGCACAAGCATGGGCATATAATACATGAACACAGTACATGCATTGCACTTAACTACAAATAACTCATTAAATTAACAATATGGCATAATGTCACTCTCAAATTCGAATTCTTCACAATCCTACATACAACAACTTGAATAACTAAAAACCTAACCTCATATACATGCATAAACACATAATCTATCATTAAAGCACACATGCAACCATCAATTAGGCATTTCAAACTGTAAAGATGCACAAATTCGACAAAACCCAAACCCAAACTTGAAGAATAAATCAAATCAGATGGAGCAAAGATGTTTTTGTTCGAAATTTATGCATTAAACAATTAAGAACACATGTGATTTTCATCATGCATACGTAAAATCCCTTTTCCCCAAATTTCTACCCTAACCCTAACCCAAAAATCGAGTTTGACTAAGAGAGAGATGGAAAGAATTATATGAAATAAAAGCATGGAAAATGGTTTAAAGTATGGAAAAAAGGGGCTAAAATGTTGAACACACATTCTAACACCAACACTAACAAAAACCTAGAAAGAAAAACAAGAAATGAATCATACGTGTTATTACTGTTGACAAGAGACAAAATCGGCGGTTGTGATAGGAGACAAGATCGATGGAAGTGAAGATGTGAAGTTGTGAAGAGAGAAGGCGAGAAGTAGGGGTCGCCGAGAAGCAAACAGTTGCGGCTGGTAGAGAGGTTTAGGTTTTATTGTTTGACTGATGGTGTGTGAAATGAAATTTAGGTTTAGGGTTTCACTTTCACATCTTAAGTTTATATAGTATATGTAAAAATTACATAAATGCCACTCAACACTAAAATTACATATTTTCCCTTACTAATCGTGTCAGCCCGAGACCCACGAGGCATAACCCGAACACGACACGATTATTAAACGGGTTACACGGGTTGACCCATTTATTGACACTACCCGTTTAAGCTTAACCCAAACCAGCAATAATCGTGATCGTGTCGTTTCAACCAGTCGTGTCGTAACCTATATTGCCAGCCCTAACCACATGGAAAACCTGCAAGTAATTGATGAGGCATTTGATGGATTAGTGGAAAATGCTGCTGAAGAGCGAGATATGTATCGGAAGTCATGGTTTGGTCATTTTCAATGCATGTAGCGAGGAATGGCGTTTTCTGGCAGTATTATGCATCGGTTGTTACTGCTTGAGTTACACCACGACAGACCCAGTGATGAGATAAGATTTATGTTGGGTCCGCATATCGTCAGGTTTTCTAGGGTGGAGTTTGTTTGATTACCGGGTTGAAGTTCAGAGCCATCCCGGACATGGAGCTATACGAGGATGTCCCGGATGGCATACACCACAAGTACTTCAGTGGTCGAGATGTGGTCACTTTTGCTAAACTTGAAACTAACCAATCATATTTCTGTTGGATTTGTTGTAGGTTTTTGTCTATGAAGTTATTCCAAGCCTTGCCAAGCAATTTGTGACTCCTAGGGCAGTTGGCCAACCGTTTCGGTGTATTATGAGGTAGGACTTAACTCGGCGACCAATGGGAGATAAACTGGATAAGGTTTTCAACACAAAAGTAATAATCTAGCTAGTACACTTCTGAATATAATTCTCATTCTAAGTTTCTGATGTCACGTTTATTTTTATGATAAAATTTCAGATGTTCGTGGAAGCAAAATTGACCGCCACAGAAGCGGAGAGGGGTTTATGGTACTACCAGGGGATATACGAGATAGGCAATCTGTACCCTGATCCTTTTGATATGGAAACTATGCTAGGGGGTCTGTCATCGTCTTCCGAACATGTTGAGGGAGTTGAGAGAGCTAGACATAGACATAAGCACATCAACGGGATCCAGATCCTTTAGCCACGAGCATCAGAATACTGATGTTGCTGCACCGACTACTGTCCCTGATGCACCTGCCAGGCAGACCTATATCAGATTTGTGTGAGGTACGTAAATGGTGGGTTCTGATGCAAGTGGAGGCACCGCAGGTCATACAGACCGACGATCTCCTGTACGAGAGGTATATACATTGTTATTGCACGAGATCAATTTGAGATATGAATTTGAATTATAACTCAAATGCTTGATTTTCTCCTTCAGGCAGTACTAGACCCTTGGGAACATCGGTTTGTCAAACTCGTTAGTGCCGTAAACGTATTACGGGAAGAGGTCCGCAAGAGTGACAAGGACAGACTGGAGCAACACCAAGAGTTGGTCGGTATGATACGTAAACTTCAAGGGACATCTACTGAGGTTCATACGGATGAGCCGAGGGTTGCTCAGGTTATTGAGGTGATGGCCCAACAGGACATCGCCATACAGAGAGCCACTGCAGCTAATCAGGAGACCCCAAAGACAATTGATCAGGCGACCACGGAGACAGCTGTTCAGGAGGCCACAGAGACAGCTTTTCAAGAGTCTGTAGCTTTGTCCCTTACTGAGACTACTCAGCAGGATGTTGATGCAAGCATGCCAAATGTTGGTGCACATATTCAGCAGGGCACTACAGCTATAGATAGTGTTACGTATGACCATACAGCCGTGCCAGCTGCAGCACCTTCATGTATTGCTCAGCAGCAATTCCATGTCCCTACAGTATCATCTATAGCCCATACGGTGACTACATCCATTTCAGAGACTACAACCATGTCACGTGGGACTTTAGGTAATGGGGGCCCATCATACCCTAGTTTGCAGCTTGACCGACCATTGCGGGTGCGCAAACGCGGTTGGCAAATGCATACCCCGTACACTGACCCATGTAGACGGAAGAGGTCTAAGGCGGTGGGCCATAAATTCGCCCTGCTAAACCAATTGATTTGGATCAGCTGAATGCGTACGGGCGGTTTAAGAAGGACAATATGGCAATGTATACCATACTAACTTATTGGAAATATTTTAATACATTTCGATAACGACTTCTTAATTTTAATGTGTATTCTTTTTCAATGATACAGAAGCTATGTGGATATGGATTCTTTGGTCAGAGTCTCTTGGTTCGTAGATTTCGAAACCAACCATACATAGCTGGAAGACATGGTATGTATTTATACAGTGGCTCATTTTGTTGTCAGAATGTATTTTAACGTTAATTTTGACTCCTTTTGTCAACATATGGATGCATATTTGCAGATCGTGCAGAAGCGCCAGCGTGCTTATCCTGATGTCTACAGTCAGCGCGTAAAGATCATTGATACAAAATTTTATGTAAGTTTTTTGTTAATTGTTATATGGTTACAAAAGTCTCAGATATTTATATTGTTAATTGTTTTATGGTTACAAAATAGACATTTTATGTACATCCAGTAGGTGAATATGTTTGGTGATGTCGACGCACCACCGGCCGTGCTGATTCACACTTGGGCCGAGGACCCTCTTGTTTGGGCCTACAGACTCAGAAAATCTAGATGTCTACCATGGCACAAGGTTGACACGATGAGTGTATTGGACATGAAATTTGAAATTCGATTTTATTATTCAATATATCTTACATTACTCTATATTGCATTGTAGCTTTTGGTGCCATGCAACATCGGAGGGTGTCATTGGATTATGGCTGATATTGATCTCGTTAAGCGGTTGATCCACCTTTACGATCCCTTTATGCAAAAAGTTCCATTTCAGCATGCCTGCTTACAGTGGTTTTTACGATCGAAGCTGGTAAATGCCAGAATTTAAGCAAACAGAAGGAGTACTAGCCTAAGGGCAAGGTGGAGGCCGCTCAGATACATATGGCCATAACCCCGAAATCTAATGTGCCACAACAATCAAGGGGGTAAGTTAAAAGTGAAATCACATTTTTCATGTAATTGAAATCACATTGTTGATTTAGTTGAAATTGAATTTGTTGTATTTTCTTAATAGGGGTAACTGTGGTCCCCATACACTGATGTTGATCGAGCACACAGTGGCACGAAGGAAGAAGTTTAAGTGGAAAGATAATCAAATGGAGGCACTACGGTTGAAGATGGTCGTTGAAGTATTTTGTAACTCCAAGGCTGTCAATTGAACACTTGTTGTTATATTTTTTTGGATGTACCTACAACTCTACAAGCATACACAATTCTATATTTTTTTGGATGTACATGTAAATTTTTTTGGATGTACATACCGTTGGTATTTTATTTATTTATTTGGATGTATAAACACTGTTGGTATAATTTTTTAGATATACAGTGTTTTGTTGGTATAAATATTTTATGGATGTACATTGTTCAGTTGGTACAAAAGTCTTGGACATGTTAAATAAAAGTTTCGGATATGTAAATCAAAAGTCTCAGACATGTAAAATAAAAGTCTCGGAATGTATAAACAAAAATCTCGGAATATGTAAAATAAAAGTCTCAAAACGTATAAACAAAAGTCTCGAAACATGTAAAACAAAAGTCTGGACATGTAAAACAAAAGTCTCGAAACATGTAAAATAAAAGTCTCGGGCGTATAACCAAAAGTATTGGACATATAAAGCAAAAATCTCGGACAAATAAATCAAAAGTCTCGGGCATGTAAATCAAAAGTCTCGGACATGTAAAATAAAAGTCTCGGAATGTATAAACAAAAGTCTCGGAACATATTAATCAAAAGTCTCAGAACATAGTTAAACAAGGTACATGTAAATAAATAAAGTTTGCAAGATAAAAGTCTTCATTCATTCTGGATTACTGGGTACTTGGATTTCTGTCTCTTTGGTCGGGCATATTTGTTTTTTATTCCCGGCTTGGTGGCACACACTACACTTCCGACGATATTGGTAGGGACAGGTTGTCTACTGCTGCCTGGAATGTCAGGAGGGTTAGTACACCGCCTACTATTGTGTCTGGTTTGTCCATATCTTCTACACTTCTGTGTGGATGTCCTCTATGATACGAAGGGGAATAGATTTTCTTGCGGGGGACCCGGACAAGCTTGTTCTTTATCCTTTTTTGATTTTGGAGGTACTACCACACTCCGTTTTATGTCTGCACATAGGGAAATGTAATCCAAGTTATGCTCCTTGAAATAATGGAACAAAACATGTTAAATGAAAAACAACATATCTAAAACTTAAAAATAGTTGACATAATCTTACTTACATAGCCGCTGCAAGTGCATGAGTACATGGTAGGTAATCCATTTGGAATTTGTTACGTGTGCAAGTCTTTAGCAACAAGTTAACAGTTCACTGATCTCATTTCAATTTAACCAAGAATATGTTCTAATCAACATGAGAAACTGTAATGTAAATACATTTCTCAATACGTTTTGAGATTTTCAATTGTGTAGCGTCATTTAGTTGGTGACGCATGGACCGTGCTGCTCGATGACGGTCATAATACCAACGTTGCAACATATCCCTTATGAACTCAGCCAAAGTCATCATTGTCAGTTTCCGTGCAAATCTCGAGCATGAGTTCAGGCATTCAGCAGTATTAGTTGTAATCAACATATACCTTCGTTTGGGACAATAGACACGGTACCACTTTTCTGGCCAGGCATTGACAACATAATCGTACGCATTCTGTGATAGCTTACGTAACTCCTCTATGCGCCGGTTATATTGCAATTCTTGGTATGATTTCCCTGCTAAAAACATTATCTGTCCTACATCATTTCTATGGAAACATTTTCTCTTATTTTCATAAAAGTGCTAAGCACATATTATATGGGTTGCATATGGGAAGACGCTAGCTATCCCTGCTTCTATCCTTGGGTGTTGATCGGAAATGAAAACCAAATCTTCAATATAATCGAGAGCATCTTTCAAGCAATCCAAAAACCACTCCCAAGAAGCGTTATTTTATAAGTCCATGTAACCAAAAGCTATTGGATATGCTTGTTCATTCTCATTTTGTGCTGTTGCCATAAACATTGTACCCCTACATGTCCCTTTTAGAAAGGTACTGTCAACAGCAGTCATATGACGCATACACCGCCCGAAACCTCTAATTGAAACCTCAATTGCCATAAAGAAATACAAAAATTTATTTTTCTCCGTGTACTGTATATCTGTGATTGTGCTCGGATTTTGTTATTCCAGAACATATCCAAAAGATGGCAGTAGTTGGAACGTTTCTTCATACTATTTATAAGTCAATGCCAATGCATATGCATAATCCAAGGCTTAGTGAGCCTTACTGTACATAACTTTGATGTCAAACATTGTTTTCATATCCGTAATTATGTCTCTAGGTTGCATTAGACGACCATCGTGTTGTTGGAGTCTAGGGGATATTACTTCACCAATTATAACCGCACTAGCCTGTTGGTGGCGCCGATGGACCTCCTCCAAGGGATAACTGTGTTCACTTTCAAAACTTTTGACTTGAAAGAATGTGCCTTCGTCTCTCCTTATCGCTCTTAATTTCCATTTAGATTGGTCAATCTTGCACACCAAATGTAAAACCGACTTGATAGACCTTTTCCCCTTCTATTCATATTTCCCCCTCATTGTATAAAGACCTACTAACCGCTTTAAATCTTTTTTTTTGGAAAAAAATGACCTTTGTAAATCAAAGTGTTAGGTTCACGAGATCCCATAGTGTTGTTCACTTGACCAAACGAATACACTTCGAATCCGGGAATAACCCAAGTTGACTGATTATTGGAAGCTGAGAGATTAACATTTTTTGGGACATCACATGTCCCCGGCAGGTCCAGTGCACTACCATGGGGATGGTCACCTAAACGATCATAATTCGGCTTTATATTAGGCTCTACATTCGCCTCAAATTGACGCCCAAAGTAACCATCAAAATGGGGTTCAAAGTCAACTGCAAGGTCAACTGCTGGAAGCGGAACACTGCAAATGTTTTCTGCACCTTGAGGATTTCCATCATTATACGTCTCACTTTGTTGTGTGAACATTTGGTTACTACCGCTGACGGATGAATAATGTTGGGGATTTCCATGAAGAGGGATGTCATCACCCATCGCACCTCCACATCTCCTTTCAATTACGCCAACACTTACTTGAGGAATCGATCTATCTTCCTCTAGTATAAACTGAACATCATCGTCGTTTCTTATAAATGTGCGACATGTTGTGCTAGGAATAATTGATATTGACTGTAGATTAATATTGTATATGTTAGGATCATATTTCACAATGGACTGTATGTGCGCCAACAGCTCTTCAAAAGTCATATTTTTGTACACATATAATCCCTAATTATCGGAGCCAACAAACCTTTGGCTTCCGTCTGCTAGTTGCTCCCATCAACCGTTATAGGATATAACTATTCTACCCGATCCATTTTTCTGTACAAAAAGATAATTGCAGTGGAGATTATACAATAAAACTAAATAAAACCTTCATGCTGGTCATGCAATAAGTATCAAAAAATTGTTAATAAGTCTCAGAAAATTGTTAATAAATCTCGGCATAAAGTCCATAAGTCTCAGAGCATTAAAATAAAGTCTCGGACATCCCCAAAAGTCTCGGAGGATGAGACAAAAGTCTCAAAGTATCAATCAAATGTCTCAGAGGATTAAGTTTTCCGAGACTTTCGAAAAAAAATGTCTGAGACTTTTCTGTTATATGTCCGAGACTTTTGAAAGGATGTCTGAGATTTTTCAAAACTATATGTCCGAGATTTTTTAAAACTATGTCCAAAACTTTTCAATTACATTGGTTGTTATCCTTATATTCTATGGTTGCCTATATTTAAACATTTCCACTTTGCCTTTCATTGTGTGAAGTGACTCTTCTCTAAGTTCACTCATCTAATCAGTATAGCAAACTGACAGGATGAGTGAACTTAGAGAAGAGTCACTTAGAGAATGTATAACAAAATTCATACAATGGGAGGAACAGTGGAAACAGATTAGACAACCAAAGAAGATTAAAGTCTCAAAGTATCAATCAAAAGTCTCAGAGGATCAAGCTTTCTGAGACTTTTGAAAACAATGTCCGAGACTTTTCTACTATATGTCCAAGACTTTTGAATGGATGTCTGGGACTTTTCGAAACTATATGTCTGAGACTTTTCAAAATCATATGAGACTTTTCAAAACAATGCCCGAGCCTTTTCAAAACAATGTCCTAGACTTTTCACTTACATTGGTTATTATCCTTACATTGGTTGCATATATCTAAACATTTCCAGTTTGCCTCTCATTGTGTGAAGTGACTCTTCTCGAAGTTCACTCATCTTTTCGGTTTAACAAACCGACAAGATGAGTGAACTTCGAGAAGAGTCCCTTAGAGAACAAAATTCACACAATTAGAGGAATAGTGGAAACAGATTTAGGCAACCAAAGAAGATTAAAGTCTCAGAGTATCAATCAAAAGTCTCGGAGGATCAAGCTTTCCAAGACTTTTGAAAACAATGTCTGAGACTTTTCTATTATATGTCCGAGACTTTTGAAAATGGTGTCCAAGACTTTTGAAAAGGATGTTCGAGACTTTTAAAAAGGATGTCTGAGACTTTTGGAGACATTTTTCGAGACTTTTGAATTTTCCAGATTGCAACTCAACCTAACTACCTCAACAGCCTTAACAATGGAAGAAACCCTTAACCCTCCACTAGTTTTAGAAATTGGATTACCTTAGCTTGATTTGTACATAAACGAAGGAAGACGACAATAGACGGCGAGGGAGATGAACTTCAAACAATCTGGAGACGGAGATGAACTTCGAACGAGCTAGAGAAGGAGATGATCTTCGAGAAGTTGGAGTCTTGGAGATGTAGTTAGATCTGTATGTTTCAGTTTACAGAGCTTTTAAAGTTAGAGAGAGAAAAGTAAGTTTCAGACAACAACATAGAAGTAGTAGAAAGTTAAAGTGAAGTCAGAGATATAATTTCAAAATGTGTAAAGTAAGGGTATTTTTGGAAGTCAATTACTGTGGTCCATTTTAAACATAAGTTATTAAAGTTGTGCCCATCGTGCAACACCAACTCAAAAAAGTGCCAAAAATCCCTATTTCCTCAGTTTTCTTCCCGGGTTGTAGGAGTAGTCATCTCATGTTATGGGTGTAGATATTCAGGCCGTAGGGTTGGTCCTAAGATTTCATGGGCCCAAGGCGAAATGTAAAAATGAGGCCGTCGACCAACCATGTATATTTGCTTGGTTGTTTTTTCTCTAGTCAATACTTATAAAAATCAATATAATAACCCAAAATCAAAACTGTAACACAATAAAATAGCAAATAAAAAATAACTAAAATAAAATTTTTATAATTGCATCAAAGAATATATCACTTAACCTTACTTGTCTCACATTTTAGAAAATAAAACAAACTAGAATGCTTTATGATTCATGACTCCTAAATTGATTGAAAACAAAAGATCAAATTTTATTAGAAAATGTAAGTTTGATATATTTCCAAAACCTAAACTTTATTCCTAGTCAAACTAAAAAAAACCTTCCTAAATTGAAAAAAAAAACATCAAAATCCTGTCTACAATAGAAACCAGCAAAACTAATGTCAAAATGATCTTTTATGGCAAAACAACAGTCATAACAAACGCAGAGCTCGTCAATATGATTCCAAGACATATTATGGGTCCAAAACAGACGTCGTTTAACCCTCCAACAGCCTTCAGAAAGTTTCATACATCAGTTTGTTAAAGGGATTTGATGTGTTGTTGTCTTTTGTAATAATTATGAATGTGTTTCCGGTGGACCTTTTTTTAAAAGAAAAAAACACGTGTAAATGGTGGGTCTTTAAGTCATATAATGGTGGGTCTTTAATTATAATTGTTATATGGACCTCCGACCTTATATTCATGAAATCACAGTGTTTTGTTAATAGAAATTTAGAAATTTTGGGGCTCATAACAATTGGGGGCTCTAGGCGGTTGCCTCTTGGGCCCACGTTCGGGGTAGCCCTACCAGACTGTACATGTATTGTTTGATCTCGGTAGGTCCCATCAATCATATTGTAATAGTTCTGGTAATACTTATATATATATATATATATATATATATATATATATATTAACCAAAAGATTATTCTATGCAAAACCCTATTAAGTGATCAATGGGCACATTAGTTTTTGATTATCTAACAAAGAAAGATAAATTTCTAAATCAAGAAAAAAAAATTATTAGAGATGGGGTTGAAGATTTTGCAAGAAAAACACTTTCAAAGAGAAATCAAAATCAAAGAGGTGGTGGTGGTGGTGGGGTTGTTGTGTCTAAAACAATAAATGATGTTCAGGAAGGTGTTGTGAGGATGAGAATTGTTGTGAAAGAACGAGATTTAAAGCAAATGCTCAAAGTGATTAGTAATGCTGATCATCACCATTATCATCAACAACCACCATTTCTGCCATCATCGTTGATGTCGATGCAATCATTGTCATCGAAGAAAGGTTGAATATTTTGCGGAGAAGGCATAGGCATGTTCTGAGATGAAATGCATCCAAGGAGAGACGCATGCGTACTTGGTTTTAAAAATCAAACAATACATGTACGACTTGTATATCTACTCTCACAACACCAGAAAAAACAAAAACCTCTTAACATATGTTTATAAAATACACATTGTGGAACTCTTAACCTCAACCACTAACTACAACTTCAAATAATAAAAATCCTACAGTTTTGTACCTTTTTTTATATATAAAAAAATTTCATTTTCGCCATCTTCACCATCATCTGTCCAAGAAATGCATCCGAGGAGGAGGGACGCAGGGTTGCTTGGTTTCCTGCACTTCCAATCATCCTTGAGGAGCTCTAATGGATAAATCAGCATATTAATTCTTGATATATATAGTTAACTACAACTTCACATAACTTCTTGTTAACATCAATCATATACTCTTATTTTGTTTCAATGTAAATCTTACTCAAATCATTTTGTTTTTGTTTTTAATATTTAATAATAATACAAAAGAATGTTTTATTTCCTGTTCTCATATTGTCATCGATCTTGCGCACTTACGAGATAAGGAGATAAGACCGGTTTAGTGGTACGTCTCGAGGTTGGCTTATTGGTTAAATCTCTCATACCTACACAGTAAATTTGTGGGTTCGAATCCTAAATTGATTATAGTTAAAAAAAGATACTATAAAATATATCACTAATTGTTTCAAATGGTTTATTAAAAAAAACCCCTTGAAATAAAAGACCATTGTATATCAATTTAAATTTATGATTTAATTTTTTTAATTCAGTTTCAAACTATCAATTTGCTATTCAATAACCTTTTGAATCTAGAATAAATATGTAGTTGATTATTGAAATTAAAAAAAAAATCATAAATTTAAATTGATATAACTTCACCCTTTATTTATTTATTTGAAATACCCTACTGTTTAAATAAATGGAGTTAATTAGTAAAAGTAGAAACATATAATAATAATAATAATAAAACATTGATCCTCAAAGCAATTATTTATGATAAATTGATAATCGATAGCTAATCAAAACACAACAATTCTATTTAAAAAAAAAAACACACACACAACAATTATACATGACCAAAATGCATGTGTATGTGGTTCTACAAAACTCTTCAAGCTTGTACATTTTGACAAAAAAGACAGAATTGCTCAATTTCTGTCCCTCCACAGCTTTTTTACTTGTATAAGGATGAAAATGGCTTTTAATGTTCATATAATTAATAATCTAACTTTAAGACCGATTCTTCATGCCACAAAAATGGCTTCCACACTTGCACTCGAATGCTTTGATTGGATGAGTATCATCATCAAAATCAATGCCATAGTCCTGCAATTATATATAAAATATAATATAATTAACATACATTTAATTTTTTGTATATAATCATGAACAATAATTAACCCCAAACAAATCCTATTTAATAAACCTTTTGACTCATTAAAATACAATCAATTAGGTGAAAATATGTACTTACCCATGTCAATTCTTCATTCGCTTTCACCTTCCTGGTTGTGAAAAATGCAATCTGCATAAAAAGACCGGAAAAAATTACTTTAAACTAAAATACAGATAGACTCGATTGGTTTTCATCAAAAATGTTTTATGAAATTTTGAAACTTTTGAAATTTGTCAAAAACCGCATCTATAAAGTGGAACAATGGGAAAAAGAAAATTAATAAGTATGACAAATTTGTTGGTATTTCGGTCAACCTTCAATAGAGAAATTGAATTTTATAAAAAAAAAAAAAATTTAGTTGAACAAACATTACAAAAAAAAAATGTTGATTTGCATACATGATAATAGTGATGATCTGGGGTCTCCACTTCCACTGGGATCTCAATCAAATTAGCATCATAACATCTGAAAGAAATATATAAATAGTCTAATTAGACAATTAAAACAATGAATATATTTGCCACCACCCAACATAATTTGGTGGTAAAAAACGTTCATTTAGCCTGATAATGTCTCAAGTTCGAATCACCACCACCACAAATATTATATAAATCAAATATGCCACCTAATATGATCCTAAGATTCAATCCTGAGATTTCTTATACAACTAAAAAAGTATATATGTATGTATGTACCTATGGTTGATAAACCTGGCGACGTTTCCAAATGATGTGGCATCCAAGCAAAGCGCTTCTTCATCCTTCAAGCGACCTTCAGATGCCCAATCTGCATCAAGTAGAACCGGGTATGTATGGCGCTCGTCGTTAGTAGTTCTTTCTTCATTTCGTTCGTATAGTTCCATATTCGTCACAATTTCTCCGATGTACTCGCACACAAATGTGCCTTTCTCCAATTCCTGAAGCGTTCGAACCCCCCAGCCTTTCCCTTGTGGTGTTGAAAAAACCTGTGGCATAGCAATAAATCGAATTACTAAGCACTTTTCCCATCATCAAAGACATTTCAAAATAACTCTGATCAATACCGAAAAATTTTAACCAAAAAAGATATTCTAAATAAAGTGACATCTGATCTGTAGCTGACCTGCAATTTCGCTGTAATCCCTCTCTGAACGACACGATTTCCACAATTCCGACCACACCCACATTTGGTCCAACACTCCTTGATAAATTTTCTCATCAAATGACCCTTGCACATATACTTATTTGATCTCTTTCTCTTTTTTTGCAAACTTTTTTTCTCAACAACATTTTCTAGTGGGCAGTTTTCACAATAATAGAAATAATCGTTCTTGGTTTTACTCTTGTTCATGGCAATACATTCATCCAAAAACTTCTCCTCAAGTAGTCCTCCCGGTGTGTATGCGAATTTGCCCCGAGTTTCTCTAGTACACGCACAGTTTGCAGGCTCTGACAAACAATCTCCAAAACAGTTTGAACAACAATTGTCATCCGAAATTCGGGCAAGCGAAAAGTTCACATAAGCATTCTGGTAGACTGTGTTCTTTAAAATGTAGAAAAACTTGGGCAGTTCTAGAGAACCGTCCTCGTTTACCAGGGAAATTGGATTCCTTTCCTCTCCACGCGTCATATCTTCTATAAAAGTCGGATTCTTCTTGGTAACATTCGTAGGAATTTTGTGCTTTTGATCATCTGGAGAAACTTCTGAATCCGATTTCTTCGAACTATCATACATTGGTAATAGAATAACATCATTGTTGAAATAACTGGTAACTTCAAGGTAGTATTGGCAAAATTCTTTCATCAGATTCTTTATTGAGAACTCAGGATTTGTGATTCCATATCTTTCTCGGAATTTTTCTTCAACCACTTCTAGAACTGCATCTACGTTTAGTCTTCGAAAATCGAATTTCCTGGAAGAGTCACAAACCAAAGTGATTTTCACCTCTCCATTGTCAGATGAAGCAATGTCTACCTGAGATGATTCTGAAATGCTGCCAGCAACTCTATTCTCCATATCTTCAGGTTTGAATTCCGGGATTTTTGTGCCATCTGCTTCAAAAGTTAAAAACAAAATATGATTTTGATTCAATATATATATATATATATATATATATATATGATTTAAAGAAGTATAAATCTCGTACTCATGATATCATTACATCCAACAAATCATAGCTATATATTGTAAGAAGTACTAATCACATAAACCTTTCACAAGTTTATGAAATTTATTAGAAATCCCTTGTAATGTTTCACATAATTTATCTAGAACGTGTCAAACAAGCTTATATATTAAAAAAAAAAATTAAAACAAGTATCGTAACAGTTCAGTAGAAGTATACTGAGTAGATATTGTCATTTCGGGATCCATGAAAGCGTTCTTCATCATATTGTGCAAGAGTCTTTTACCCATTGTGGAAGTGGTCTTGGGCGAAACTCAACCCCAAAAGAGAGCTCACTCGGTAGCTCATGCACCCGTGACAGGCCTGGGACACCCAAGAGGCAGACTCGATACCATGTCAAAGTGGTTTTGGGCCTAATTCAACCTTAAAAGTTAGTTCACAGGGTGAGGGTTGCCCTCACACTTATCAATTGCATTTCTCCTTAGTGCTTAAGCGATATGTGACTATGATTCGCACTCATAAGCTAACAAACACTATAATTTAGTTAAAGCACCCAAAGCTTATATGCTCACCTAAGATCTCAATATATAGCAATATGAAATTTGACAAATTCTAAAGGACATCATACTTGTGAGAGGCCAATAGCAATCACAACCCATACACTAGGTAAAAAGTATTCTCTCATCCATATCTACTAAGTAGATATTATTTATTTTGGGTTTCATACAAACATCATTATACCACAATTCACTTGAAAATAGGTTTTCCCACAAGCAATATATTTTCTCAAAACATGCAATATTTAAAAATTCAAATGAGGTGGCCTGCCAATGACCGAAGCGCCTTGAGTCGGCCCCTCAACCCTTCAATGGGTCAGTGCCGCATCAATCCGATGAGGTGACCGAGTCGAGCGAGGCTGTATGTGCAAAATTTATAGCATAAAGTCTAACCCTTCTATTCAACCATGTGTGACGTTTTTTGAGGTCGTTAGAGAGATCATAGGGTTGTCCAGGTTATTGGTGAGGTTTGAGTCTGGCCATTATGTTGCCAAAGCATGGACGCCGCTGTGAGAGGAAAATAGAAGGTGAGGTTTGGCGGTGGTTGAAAATTTTAGGGCTTCTTTTTGTTAGGGGCTAAATGTATGGTGGTGGCTGGTAAAAAAAATTAAGGTTTATTTTTAGGTAAATTGCACAAACACATCTAACATTAGGCATAATTGCACGTATATGCAACTTTTACTTGATATTGCGCAAACCACCTTTGCCGTTAGTGGTGCACCGATAGAAATTAACGGTTGAGGGGCAAAAATATCTTTTGCATTTTGATGAGACAAAATAATTTTTAATTATTTAAAAAAATGACCGAAGGAGATACTATCTTCTCTATCAATTAGACGATATCTATTGTTGAAAATATAAAAACAAATAATATATATTTGGAAATTATAACGATTTGTATTAATTTTGATCTGATTTTTTTGTGTAGATGATAAGTTTAATGAAACCTACTTATGAATAAAATTTGAGAATATTTTAAGTATTAAAACTATTTATCCCGATTTTGTTAAATGTGAAGGAATTGGAAAAGTGAGGGAAATATAGGAAAATTTTAAAAAAATAGTTCTAGTACCTGAAAAAATTCTTAAATTTTATTAATAGGTAGATTTCAATGAACTTCATCCACACAAAAATTTAGATCAAAATTCAAAAAAATCGATGTGATTTCATCAAGGACCTTACCGAAATTAAAGGGATCCCTCACTTGAAAGTTCATCTCTCTCTCTCTCTCTCTATATATATATATATATATATAAACTAAGATCTCCATTAGTTTAAAAAACAAAACAATTTAAAAAAAAACGTAAAAAGAAAAAGACAAGGAAAGAGATTTGGAAAATTCCATATCTCTATTTTCCGGATCTCTCTCTTGCATCTTCATTAGAGATGCTACATCTCAAGTGGAGATCACCTCCATCTCACTCGATATGAGATGGAGAAGAAGGCCCAGATCCAACGAGAAGCACATCACTCTGTCCTTCGTGTGCAAACGGAGCAGATCGCTCCTCCATTACAATTCAAATATAACCACGTGGGTGACTCAAACACAAGACTTCTTGATACAACAATGCTATCGTGTTAGTAAGTAGTAACCATCAAACCCAAAAGTTTAAGCAGATAGAAAATAACCCAACATAAGTATTTAAACTTTCTAATAGATATTAAAGTACCTGAATGGGTAGTTGCATGAGGAGGCTCGTATTTCGTTGAACCTTTTTTTAGGAGTTCGCGATGGTTATTCCGATAAGATTCCAACACATTCCTCTTAATACTAATCGTAACTCCATTTTCCTGATCAACCATCGCCGCTTTCTTTCCTTGGACATTTCGCGTTGTTCCAAAATTCAAGGTCTCTCTCATATTTGTAAGAATCCTATTCATGTAACCGATATCCGATGAATTTTAAAACCATATAAAGCAATTAAGGGAGTTAAGAGAAATTTTGAAGTATTAAAGGGGCCTCAAATACAAAATTTTTGTAAGAGAATACTTCCATCAATCAAAATGTGTCGAAGGTAATATCATCTGAAAAATCAATTCGAAAAACTAGCTAGTTAGATTCTGATCTTGTTTGTAGAATTGAATGCAAATCACTTTCTCATACTCAAATTATATATATTATAGTTTTTAGAAGAACAAAATGTATCATAAATCAAAAGATCTTATAATAACTCATAATACATTCACTTAAAAGATACACAAGTAAAGAGACAAAAGCAAATGTAAACAAGGAGATGAATGCAATGTGAGAAAACAACAACAACAACAATAGGTATGAGATAATTATCACACCTAAAAAGAACATGATTCACCAGTCTATTTATAACAAATAAAGCACACTCCTAAACAAATTTAACTTGCTAAAGAGATAAATCTTACTTAAATAAGTAAAGAGATCGTGTGTGTATATATATAGAGAGAGTAGTGATCAGGTATGACATCTCACACATTTTTTCGTGCTGGATTCTAAATAGATAATAGTATCTGTTGGATGAACAACGATATCTATTGGGAACCACCCCGTAAATTTTTAGGCGATCCCATACCTAGTTATATATATATATATATAGTATTTCTATTGTCAGTTTGAATTGATATAAGATATATCGGTTCCTTATATGTGGGTCATTGGATTTAAAAGATGTTTTGACAAGTGCATACAGTCAAGTCAAAGAATTTAAATCCAATGACCCACATGCAATGAACTGATATATCTTATATTAGTTCAAACTGACAATAGAAATATATATATATATATATATAAATTATTATCTGAAAAATTCTTACGGAATCCCGCATTTGAAAGTGTGTAAATATATATATATATATATATATATATATATATATATAGCTTCTCGGATAGAAACCCTCTAGAATAAGTTGTAATAATCAGTTTTGTAGCACTATACACTAATTTCAATGAGTCCGGGCATAGTTTTGACATAAGGTATGTCGAGGTTTTGCACCTGAGAATTTATAAATATATATAACAAAACAAAACAAGTAAGAAACAATTCTTTCATAATATCTACATAAGAATATATAATATAGACCAAATATTAAACACAAAATCATGTTGATCAATATGCTTTTGCTAGATGATATATGAATTCATCAATAGTTTGGATATAAACAAAAAAGCGAACCGCAGACGTGTGTATATATATATACACAAACTTACCAGAGAAGAGCTTCAAATAAATGAAACTGTTTCACCAAGAAAGTTGAAAAAAAAACTTGTTATATATATATATATATGATTACCTAGTTCACGCAAACAGTAGAAAGCAATGGATTTTGTAAAGTATATTTCTGGTAACAAATTTCTAGGGTTTCTGATATAGGGTTTTGGAACTCTTTAAACTCATCCTATGCTTTTTATATATAGAGAGAGAAAGAGAGAGATTGCATAGCCTTCATAACGAAAAAGGTAATCACCGCTCAATGCAGCTTGATGATAAAGACATTCAATATCTCCAGTTCGAATGACCATGTCTTATGTTCGAATCGAATCAACAGACAAGGTTTAAAAATAAATAAATAAAAAAGGTAAGGGGGTTTCACATTGAACACTGAAAGTCTCTGAAATTGTTCCAAAAAAAAAAGTCTCGAGAATTAACAGATGATAAAGTGTGATTTAAAAGTACGGTACTAATGATGATTTGATAGTTAAAATAAAAAATACATGATTGAAAAAAAAAACACTTACATGGTCATGTGTATCACAAAATTCTTAAGCAGAAGACCGATCCTTTATTCCCTGGTTTTGTTTGGTTTGGATTTGTTTTTTCAAGATTGGAGGATTTTCATCTATATTTACAAGTGAAAGATATATGATGCTAGCTAGGGTTTAGCTATTATGATACTCCGTATATAGATAGGTCAATCTATAGAATCAAAAAAAAATTCAAAATTTGATTTTTATGACTCTTTAGATTACAATTCAATGACTAATAACTACACCTATAAAGACTCCATATGTTATTGAGTCTCTTAAGGAATACAAGTTCAACTAGGAATAGAATTTGTGAAATTAAAAAAATAACATGTTAGATTAAAAATTAAATAAAAACCTCATATTTATTCTTTCTTTCTTTTTTATACTCGAATCAGGGTTATTATCGGGCGGGGAGCGCTATTTGCACCAAGTCACTTTGGGCGGTGGGACACATTTATCCTCATAGCTTCAAAAGTGAATTATGTAAAATATGGGAAAGGTAGAAATATAGATTTTGGGTCTTCTTGACAATATGTACATGTTATTGATAATAATAATAATAATACTAATAATAATAAAGGTTCGGAGACCTAGTGGCAAGTCTCTCACACTATATTTATGCAATTTTGGGACCGAATTATATCTCTCCATCCTCCAATATATCACTAACACTCTGTTTGGTTCATATGAGAGATGGAGGGAGGGAGGGAAAGGGTTAGGAGGAGGGCTCTAATCCATTGTTTGGTTAGAGAGACAATAGAAAGGAGAGGAGAAGATGAGGGATCTCAGCTCCTTTAAGGCCCACTAAAATGCATCATTCCCTCATGGGACGGATGAGAAGGAGGAGAGACTTCAATTCCCTTAGGGACCGGCCACCAATATAGTAAATTTATAATTATATATCAATCCATCCATTCAACTCTCCTCTCAATACCAAACAAAGGAATGAAGACTTATCTTCCATCCTTCTTAACTTACCAAACAACATGAAAGATAAATGTTATTATCTCCATCTCTCCTACTCTCTCCTTCTTAATTCATCTATTCATTCTACTCTCTCTCTCTCTCTCTCTCTCTCTCTCTCTCTCTCTCTCTCTTCCTCCTACCAAACATAGTGTAAATATGTGTCTCACCACCCAATGGTAGTGAAGGACGCTTATTTAGCCCAATAATGTTTTGAGTGTTGAGTTACCACCACCATAGTATATATAAAAAAATGTATTAATTTGATGTTGAGTACTACCCATTTTGTTAAGGATTTCTATCTTTTAATGAATAGATTAGGTTAGGTATTTACTAAAAATTAAAAATTTGTTACTAAATGAATAATGACATACACATCAACTCTTAATCGAGTGATTATGCAATCCTCTCTCTCCATATTAGTAATAAAGATTGCACTTTCACTTTGCTCATAAAAAGAAAAAACAATTGTGGAAAAGATCGACGAGATGAGGGTGGTCTGGTATATACCCCTCACACATGCACCACGGAACGGGATCGAGTCATTCCCCCTCCTCAAAAAAACTCTGAATTTATGTAATATTGCAATATTTCAAAAAAATAATTGTAGAAAAGATCTTTTCCTTACGTTTCGAGAGAGTAATAACTATTCAAATCATGTTAATAGTAATTAATTTCAATATGCCCTGCAACACACTTGATCCGGTTGTGTTTGTGGTCTTTGTTCTCGATAAGTTCTTACATATCCCTAACCTAGTCTCCGTCTGACGACTGAACAGTCCTGAATTTTTCTGAAGACTGATTAGGGACTAAAATATGAACATGAATGAAATGTTAGTTTGTTTTTTTTTTCTCATATCTGAATGTACTATCAACATATTTATTTTTTTAAAAATAAAATTGTGTGAAAATAAATAATTGTATATTTATACTCATAATAATTAAAAGAAGTAATTTAATATGCATCATTTTTTATAGCATTTTGTATGTTTTTCTAAGAACAAAGTTCAATTTAACAAAATAAAAAATTTATCAAAGATTATAATTTTGCATGTTCTGCAAACAAAGTTTAAGTTCAATTTATGGTAAAAAAAATAAAAAGATTCAAGTTCAAGTTCAATTTTGTATGTTGCCCACTTTTCCGGTGTATATAATTCATGAAACCATTTTTGGTTTTTTGGTTTATTAGATCATATGCACCGAAAACCAAATAAAAAAATTCTTGAATTTTTTATATACAATTATTCTATAACATCTTCAAGCCACGAACTATATTCCATATGATAGACAAATTTATTGAGCACTATAAGAATCGTTAGATAAAAATAAAAAATAAAGAGTTCTTATTGAGATTTGGTAGAGGAGAAATTCAATTGTTCAATCCTTAAAAAATTTAGTATGAGAAGTAATTAGAATGAGAAGTAATTAGAATTTTCTTTTCTTTTCTAAAACCCGTTTAAAATAAGAATTATGATAAATAAAAATTCATACCATGTCAAATTAAGATAAATTTGGAAATATATCTTCTTTGAGATAAAAGACTTGGAAGATAATATTTTAATTGTAATATATCAATTTGAAATTAAGTTAAAAGTTAGGATTTCTTACTTTTTATTTTAAGTTTTTGTTGTTGTTGATATTTTCAAGATGTTTAACCACTTAAAACAAATAAACAAAACAACTAAATAAATTTAATTCAGACCCTTTAAATTTTAAGTGAAAAATATTAAACTAAGGGGTCGTTAGTTTTTTTGTCTGAAAACTAAACAGTCCTGAATTTTTTTGAAGACTGAATATGGACTGAAATCTGAACTTGAATAACTTGTTTTTTTTTCTCACATCTGAATGTATTGTCAACATGTTTATTTTTTAAAAGTAAAATTGTCTGAAACTAAGTAATTTTACAGTTATACATATGTTAAACAAGTATACATATAGTTAGGAATAAAAACAATCCAAAAATAATAATTATATATAAATACATATGATTATGATCTTCTCCTTCGATTACAAATAAACTTCATTTTTACTAAGAAAAGAAACTGATTAGGGTTTTTTTTAAAGCTATTTAAAATAAGCAAATATATTAAAATAAAGATTTCTTTACCATATATAATTATGATGAAATTGGAAATATGTTATATATGAGGGATAGTATCGGAAGAGAAGATTTTGCATTACATTTAATGCAATCTAGTGATTTGCAATTAAGTGAAAAGTCAGGATTTTTTACTTTTTATTTTAAGTTGTTTTTTGGTATTTTTAAGTTGTTTGACCGCTTAAAAAAACAAACAAAACAACTTAATAATTATAATTCAGACACATTAAGTTTTATGTGAAAAAAACAAACGACCCCTAACCCTTAATGCTACACAACCTAAAATATTAATAAAAAATCAACCTATTTGTCACATCATTGTATTTAAATTTTAGATTAATGGTTCGGGTTATACGACACTATAACCTTTATATAAACAATAGAAGTCCTTCACAATGCCCGCCAAAATGTTTCTAACAGATTACCGTTGATCCCCGCCAAAAACAGAGAACTCTTCCACTCTATGAACTTCAACGGCGGCGGTTCCTCCGAATCTTGAAAACCGTCGATAAACGATTATGGCTACAACACTGCTTGTTCAAAATAGCTTCTTCAACAACAACAACTCCAATAACACACCCGAAAACGCTTCGCAGAAACATATCAATACCCCAAAAACCCGGAACCCTCGTGTCGAAATTAGCTCCGGAAGCTCAAATTATACCCGTCTCCGAACAAAACAATCGAAATCTTCGAAGACGGTGATCGAACCGGGAACTCTCACGCTCACGCGTGATCTTCAGTCATTAGTGGATTCCGGGTCAATGGATGATGCACACCACCTGTTTGATAAAATTAATTGTTTGGATATTTATATATGGAATGTCATGATAAGAGGGTTTGCCAGTAACGGGTTGTTTCGCGAAGCTGTGGATTTTTATCGGAGAATGGAAAGCGAAGGGTTTAAAGCTGATAATTTTACGTACCCGTTTGTGATCAAAGCATGTGGCGGGTTGTTGTGGTCGATTGGAGGAGAAATGGTTCATGCGAAGCTGTTTAAGTGCGGATTGGATTGGGATGTTTACGTGTGTAATTCGCTTATTGTTATGTACATGAAGGTGGGGTGCGTGGAGTGTGCAGAGAGGGTGTTTGATGAAATGCCTGTGAGAGACTTGGTTTCTTGGAATTCTATGATCAATGGGTATCATATAGTTGGTGACGGTGTGAGCTCGTTGATGTGCTTCAAAGAAATGCAAAAACATGGTATGAGACATGATAGGTTTAGTGTTATAAGCTCTCTTGGTGCGAGTTCGAGCGAGCGTTTTCTAAAAAGTGGTAAGGAAATTCATTGCCAAGTGATCAAAAACAGCCTTGAAATGGACGTTATGGTTCAAACGTCACTTATTGACATGTATAGTAAATGTGGTATTGTGGATTATGCAGAGAGGGTGTTTAGTAGGATCTTTTCTAGAAATGTTGTTACATGGAATGCTATGATAGGTGGGTATGTGCTAAATGCTCATTTTTCTGAGTCTTTTACTTTTTTGAAGAAGATGCAAGAGGATGATAAGTTGAGTCCGGATGCTATTACGATGATTAACTTGCTTCCTTCTTGTGCTCAATTGGGAGCTCTCTTAGAAGGTAAATCTACCCATGGTTATGGCATTAGAAAAGGGTTTCTCCCTCATTTAGTTTTTGAAACCTCTTTAGTTGACATGTACGGAAGATGTGGGGAGTTAAAAATGGCAGAATGTATATTTGAAAGTATGACAGAAAAGAACTTGGTGTCATGGAACGCCATGATTGCTGCTTACACACAGAATGGGCGGAACAAAAAAGCATTGAAACTATTTCAGGACCTATGGAGCAACAAGTTCCACGAGCCTCTTACACCGGATGCAATTACATTTGCAAGCATCTTACCTGCCTATGCTGAAATGGCCACATTAGGTGAGGGTAGGCAAATCCATGCTCTTATTACAAAACTTGGGCTTGTTTTAAATACCTGTATTTCAAATTCAATTGTTTACATGTATGCTAAATGTGGAGATCTGCATATAGCTAGAAAACTTTTTCACGGCATTCTGTGTAAGGATGTTATATCGTGGAATGTGATCATTATGGCTTATGCCATTCACGGGTTGGCGAAAAGATCAATCCAGCTGTTTAACGAGATGAGGGAAAAAGGCATAAATCCAAATGGAAGCACTTTCGTTTCCCTGTTATCATCTTGCAGCATTTGTGGTATGATGGATGAAGGATGGGATTACTTCAATTCGATGAGAAGGGACTATGGTATTGAGCCTGGAATCGAGCACTACGGTTGTATGATTGATCTTCTTGGTCGCAGTGGGAATCTTGACCAAGCCAAGCATTTTATCGAAGAAATGCCATTGGTCCCAACTGCAAAGATATGGGGTTCCTTGCTGACTGCAAGCAGAAAAAACAATGACATAGTCTCAGCTGAATTCGCAGCAAGGCATATATTATCGTTAGAACATGATAATACAGGTTGCTATGTCTTGCTTTCTAACATGTATGCGGAAGCTGGAAGGTGGGAAGATGTAGAGAGGATTCAAGGTCTTATGGAGAAAGAAGGATTAGAGAAAACAGTTAGCTGTAGCGTGGTTGAAAACAATAGCGAAGCTCACCGGTTCATCAATCAAGAAAGCTCTCATAATAAACTTCACATGATATATAATGTCTTGGATATTCTCTTGAGGAAGATAGGAGAAGACGTTTACGTTCATACTGTTACCAAGTTCAGACCGCCAAACCTGTTGAGGAAAAGAGCGAAATCACCGGTGAATCACAGTGTCAGATTGGCTATATCTTTCGGTTTGATTTCCACAACCGTAGGAAATCCCGTTCTTGTTAGAAACAACACTAGAATATGTGAAGACTGCCACAATGCTGCAAAGAAGATTTCAGAAATCACCAAAAGAGAGTTAATAGTTGGGGATCCTAAAGTTTTTCACCACTTCAGAGATGGCTACTGCTCTTGCGGAGATTATTGGTGAATGGTGATTATTGCAGCAATTCACATACACTTGCAGAAAAAGAAAAAAAAAAGTTCAACAATCCTGGTAGATATCTTTTGAGCCCTTATGGGGCATATCTGTGTATATTTACTTAAGCAGGTGTAAATTCCATTCAGGAGCAATAAAATTTCAACTTTGTTTTCTGTCTTTCTTCTCATCGAATAGATGTCAAGTTTACGGTATGGCTTAGTGCACCAGAGACCTCTCTGATGGTGATTGTAATTGTTGGGTTGTGAAGCCTGAACCAGTATTGTTGCTTTCGTGTGTTATTGGTTTTGGGTTTGCTTCGTGTGTGATTACTTTTGGGTTTGCATATTTTGTATTGGTAAGACATATATTGATGGAAAGCAAGGAGGGATGGTTGTCACTAGGAGCTGTAGTGTAAGATATTGATGGAAAGCAAGGAGGGATGGTTGTCACTAGGAGCTGTAGTGTAAGATATGAGATTTACTGGCTAAATATGTCTCGTTGGAACACATTTATGGGGTCTATCGGAACATGCTGAATGAACCACCGTTTATTTAAATTTAACACGTTAGCAATCTGAACAAGTTGAATAAATCACTATTAATTAAAACTTGACAAGTTAAAAGTCTATCGAAACATACCGAATAAACCACTTAACAGATTAACAATCTATCGTAACATATCAAATGAACCACTATTAATTCAAACTTGACAGTTTAACAATCTATATTAGGAATACGTCAAAACATACCGGATGAACCGCTCTTAATTCAAATCAAGCAATAGTAAAAGTCCATTTGATAAATTTCAAAAACCAACTCAAATTGTACAAAAATTTTGTATAACGACCCCTTACAACTTCACAATTAAAAAAAAAATTAATAATTAAAAATATTATATGAAAATAAAAATCGATGAGAAAAAAACAGGTGGCAAGTGTTCATTGAATTTATAAAAGTTTACTTACACATCAAACATCATCACCCACCCAAAATATAATTTTTTTTTCTTAAAGAATGAGACATTTACAAATTGTACCCCAATCTAAATTCTAAGTCTATCTACCAGTCAAACCGAAACGTCCCAAAAAAAACAAAAACCAAAAAAACGTTTTTTTTTCTCAATCAGTCAACTTTCTCGTCGTCTTCTTCTTCGTCGTCGTCAACCTCCCAACAAAACACTTCTCTCAAGTTCTTAAACAAGACGTCTTTTATCCACGAGAAGCACTGGCATTGCCGCCTCCACCACGAGCAACCGTCCACGAGTTTCCCGAACACCCCCTTATCGCCGGCGTCCGGCTGCGGACTCGACATCGGCTGCAAATACGCCAGCGCCGCTTGCTTCACCAGCTGATTCCTGATGGGTATCTCGTGCCAGCTCGAGTTGTGCGCCGGCGGCGACGTCATCCCAGCCCTCGGAGACGACGGCGGCGGAAGCAGGTCCTTGAGGCTCGTGTAGGTGGACACCCGCAACGCCATTATATCCAAGTCGGAAACCGCCGCCGTCGAGTAGACCCCCTTGTGAAATCCTCCGCCGCCGACGTTATTGTATAAGAGAGAATCAGAATTCAACCATGACAAATCATTATTGTTGTCGATTTTTGCTGATGGGTTTTTGTTTTTGTCTGTGTTTGTGTTTGTGTTTGGTTCTTCCATGAATGGAAGATTCAGTGATCGTCTGATCGAGAGAGAAAAATAAGAAGAAAAAAAATTAAATAAATTTGGAATTAGTTAATAATAATTATTATTGTTAAAAATTGTTTCTGAGAATTTGAGGTTAGAGAGAGATATTACTTATTAGTTAGGTGGAGTAAGAGTTCATACTATCCGATTCGAAATTTTATAGGATTTAGATTCTTTGCTGGACTGGGTTTTGTTTATAAGATAAAATATCGACAATTAAGAATATTTATCCAGGTTGTAGTTGTATCTTAATAAATCACTAGTGATTAGATATTAATATAAGATATTTGGATTCTAATTGAATCATTATAATTTTGGCATCAATGATGGATGATTATGATTTATTTTTACTTTTTTTTGGTATTTTTTTTAATGATAAGAATACATATCAATAAACCTTATCATGAAATACCTATTCAAGATTGGATTGAATTTTTATAAATCTTATGACACGTTAACAATATTAACTATGAATAGTTATAATCTTGTTTGATGGGGGACTTTGAAATAATGGAACACAAGTTGTCATTCTAACATACAACTATTAACCAATAAATTGTAATAAAGAAGGAATAATAGGAAGGAATTGTTTCCAAACTAGAAATTACATTTTGGTTCTAGAGAAGAAAAAAAAAAGAAAAAAAAATAACTCTTAAAATATAAATATATCAATCAGTATATATATTCATGATCAATTATTATTTTAATTATATTTTAATATTAAAAAGTTAGAGAGAGAGAGAGAGAGAGAATGAGTTAGGTGGAGTAAGAGTTGATGCTATCCGACTCAAGACTTCCATTCTCTTTCTCTACTAAACTGAGTTGTTTATATGATAAAATATTGGTGATTAAGAGTGTTTATCATGTGGTTAAATCTTAATAAATCAATAGTGGTTAGATATTAATCATAAGATATTTGGATTCTAATTGAATCATTATAATTTTTGCTACAAGGATGGATGATTAGGATTTTATTTACTTTTTTTTTGGGTATTTATTTACCGATAAGAATATATATTGATAAAACTTATCCTTCGGATTGAATTCTTATAAATCTTAAGACACGTTAACAATATTAACCGTGAATAATTATAATTTTGTTTCATGGGAGATTTTGAAAGAATGGAGCACAAGTTGCCATTTTAACACACAACTATTAACCAATAAATTGTAATAAAAATTCAATAATGAGGAGGAATTGTTGTCAAATTAGAAATAACATTTTGATTTATAGAGAAAATAATAAAAGAAAAAAAAATAACACTAAAAATATAAATACCCAATATAGCAATCACTATATATATTCATGATCAATTATAATTTTAATATTATATATATTGATATATCTTATTTTTGAAACATATATTAATTTATCTTCTGCGAATACGGTATTATCTGTCCAATAACATAATTTGTATGGCTTTATATGTAATTATCAGGCAACTAAAATATTTTATCTACTTCAAAAAAAAAACTAAACTATTTTATCCTTTTTTATTCAAAACAAGTTTTATCTTCCGATAATATTAAAATCCACGTCAAACTTTGACTTATCATGATTACACAATCTCACCAAAATCGAAGTTTACATGTTAAATTATTAAAAAAGTTGTTTGAAAAAGATCTTAAGAATAAAAAAAGAGATACATTCTTCCAGATTTAATATAAATTTCCAAAACGTATACCATTTTCTTTAGATGTATTGAAGGGATATTTTTTTTTATTAATAATCCTTTGATTATTTTATGCGGTTGTGCATTTCTCGATTTGTGTTAATAATCGTGTTTTAATTCAACATTATTCATGTCTACAGGACACGTAGCTCAGTTGGTAGATAGACGAGCTTAAAAATTGGATAAATGATTCTCGAGTCGGCTGTTCAAATTCTACCAATGATAAAAACCTACAAAAAAAAAGTAATGTTATACAACCCAAGTAATTAACTCAAATATCAACCCAAATGATATGGTAAGTGAGTTGTCATCACCACACACAACATAAGAAACATGGGATGATGTGATTATTGAAAAACCAATGCCACATTATTTTGATTGAAATTTAGGTTAAATTTTTTTGTTGTCTAGCATCAGTGAAAAAATAAATAATTATGAAAAGAGTTTTCCTTTATATTGTGTGGAAGGACATATTATGGATAAGTATGAATAAGTGAATTGAATGTGAGTCATAGATTATGGATGAATGTCTGTTTGGAAGAGTTTGTCTATGGGTTAAAAGAGCTTTTTTAATTAAAAAAACTCTTTTCGAAATTTTTTATATCGGTTGGTTATCAACCAGTAAAGTTTTTGAACGATTAAAAAAGTTGTTTTACGTCAACTTGGAGAAGCTTAAATTTTAGGCTTTTAAAAGTAGATCTTTTTAAGCTTTTTTAATACAATGGTAATATAACCCTATCAATTAAAATAGTTTTTGAATATTTTGGTAATCCTACTATTTAAAAAAGTTTTTTTCTAATTGACGACCAAGCGACCAACATTTTCTCATAAAAAGCTCTACTTGTAGAAGATCTACTTTAAAAGATCTACTCCTAAAAGATATACTAGAAGAAGCTCTTCCAAACGGAGCCTAAGGGCTCATTTGGGAAAACTTTTACTTTTGACTTTTGACTTTTGACTTTTGACAGTAGAATAAGAGAAGTAAAAGCCTAAATTTTTCAGTTATCGTTTGGATGGTATATTCCAAAAGAACTTTTGAGACTGTTGGGTTGGAATGTTTTAAAATCTCTTATGATTATGATAGGACCGTTTTACCCTTCCAAATTACTTGTCAATTCTGAATTCTCTCTTTCTTACATTTTCTCAGCCCCCAAACACAATCCAAATTTCTTCAACCAAATTCCAGCAACAAAAACCAAAAATCAATTCCACAGAAAACCACAAAATCAATTCCACAAATCCAAATAAATTAGTTCCAACTCAATTGTAATAATCCAAGTATTCTCCTTCAATAAAAAATTTAAAAACACATCAATTTTTGTAAATAAAAAAAATTTAAAAGAAAGTCACGGAGTAAAAATGGAGCAAATCCACATCTAGGGCGAAAGAGATTTGGATCAGATCGCCCCCATCCTCCATCTCCACAGCCCGTTCTCGTTCCCATCCTCTCTCTCCACCACCATCGGTTCGCCGTGCACCTCCACAAATGATTTGATCCAAATCGGACCTTCATCATCTCACTAGAGATGCGTGTGTAGATGCGGTGTCCACACTAGTCGTGGCCGCTTCAACGCCCTCGCCGACGACGGGTTGTCGTTCGAGTTCTCCACCGTCCTTATCATAATCGGCGCCAAGTCGGCCTCCTCCGACACTCTAGCTGCTTCCTCGTCCTCCTCATCTCGGATCTCGGCCCATTCTCGTCCCTATCATCCTTATCCATCGCTATCGGAAAGTCACCGCGCACCTCCACGAACGACTTGATCCAAAATCTGACCTCCATCATCTGCCCATCTGCGTCAATCGCACATCACTGGAGGTCTGGAGCCGCTTAATTAGCAAAATAGATTTGTCACAATTGGTTGGTTGTTAAAAAGGGCAAAGTTGGAATTATGAAAGTCTCATTAAAAGAAATTTTGGCTTCCCGGTCTTCTTAGAAGAGTTTCCAAGAGAAGCATGGTGAGGGCTGCTTCTAGTAAAAGAGCTTTCAAATGGGATAAGCTCTTTTGTAAAATTATCCAAACATGTTCAAAAGCAGTATGGATAAGTGTATACATATTGAGTGCTTGTTTTGTTGGACTTTCTACTATCTCAAAAGCTCTGCAAACCTTTATTTAAGTTTTGTAGAATTGTTTGGTTGAGTTTTTGAGATTCTCTATTTTAAATTCAGTAGAGGCTAGTAAACTCTATTCATGGGGAGATCCTTATCCAAAAAGATTTTTTTAATTAAAGTTCTACCAACCAAACAACTATAAACATTTTTTAAAAAACTCTATTTCCAATCAGTACATATTTTATAAATAAAGGTTTTTCAAAAGTCCAACCAAACAAGCTATAGATCAAAGCAGTTGAATCTAATGACCCACATTTATCAGTATACATTGAGAAGAAAAGTTTCATATATATATATATATATATATATATATATATATATATGTATGAGGTCATATGCTCAACGCTGTGTAATATTTTACACACTTACACCACGTTGTGTAATATGTATCATTACTTTATATAATTATTACAAATGCAACGTTGTCCAATCAAATATTGTACGAAAAAAAAATGCAGAATTCTTCTCACACCCGACAATTTTCATATAAATGAAGCGCTCATGATCAATTGTGGGAATCCCACACGTACAAAATTAGTTGCACAATGTAATGTAGAGAGTGCCGACTTGTATAAACTCTTAAAAGTGATTATTACGTTGTGCAATATAATTTTTTAATATAACTTCAGAGAGAGGTATCCATATACTTTACATTTTAATAGATAAATATGAATGTGTGTATATATATATATATATATATATATATGGGATCGAATGCACAATGTTGTATATATGTTAAACGATATTGTGTAATATTTTTTATAAAATCATATAATTATTATTCTGTTCAAAATAAAAAGTTATATAATTATTATACAATGTTGTCCAATCAAATAACGTACAAGAAAAAAAGTGTAGAATTCTTCTTATACTTGACAATTTTTATATAAAATCGATTACGGGAATCTTATACGTTTTTTCATATAAAATTGGCCATATAATGTTATGTAAATATATAACACATCTCACAATGTAATGTACACAGCGCGGACTTGTACATTGTATAACATGTTACATAAAGCGAAGCAATTCATCTCTTACGAAAAAGACGTGTAGAATATTTGATGATAATTTAGGACATGTTGGTTAATGTTTTTGTTTTATATAATTTTCGTATTTTTAAAAACCGAAAAGCTTCTTCTGATACTAACAATTTCTTGAGTTTTTTAGGTTAAAATTTCTTACTGAATTTACAAAATCGAATTCTAACCAGATCCCAGTTTTCAATCTCTCTCTCTCTCTGTCTCCTCTGTTTCTCTGTAACTCTGCCACTGCTAAACGGCTTGTCGTATCGGGTGCTGTGTTGGACACCGAGAAACAGAAAAACACGTGGAACACGACTCAAGTTTCTCCTGTCTTCTTCGTTTGACACATCAAGTAAATATCACAGCTTTTGACACCTCACTTCTGCTTCTCGATCTCACACACACGTCTGATACTCTCTCTCTCTCTCTCTCTCTCGTCGCGACTGCGTGAGATATATAGATGAGACCCATCAAATGGTTAGTACTGTTTTCTACCCACTTGTCTTCTTTGTTTAAGTTTCTCTTGCTTTTGTTGTTCATAACAATTTTTGTTTGCTCCATTGATTGCAACATTTCAGGTATTCTTCTCTTTTTTGTAAGGAAGCTTTTGAACTGTTTGTTGAAATGTCTGTTTTTGTTTTCTGGGTTTTTTCGTTTGCGTGATATTCATCGAGTAAGGAACTGAAATTTGGCCGCTTTGATTGACTTTTCAAGTGGGGATCAGGACCTCAATTTTAGTTAATTTATTTATGGTAACAAGAACAGTATTTTTACACATACACAAAAAAGGGTTTCTTTTGTTTATGATTGTTAAAGAAAAACCCATCTACGGTTTGTCAATTATGTAATCGAATCTAGCTTGTGATTTTCAACATTTTTCCTTTTCTGTGTATGTGTGTATGCATGTATAGCTTTATCCCCCCCAGCCCCCCCCCCCCCCCCCCCCCCCCCCCCCCCCCCCCCCCCCCCCCCACACACACACACACACACACAAAATAAGAAGCTTTTTTTTTTTAATATATATGTTTGTTTTTTATTGTTTGAGGGAGAATTTGTCAAATTTGTAAGCTAATCTAGCTTGAAATTTGCAATGATTTGTGTATGTTAAAGAACCTGGATCTATTAATTGTTTGGTTTGAACATTTTCAAGTTATTTCCTTGCACTGGTACTTGAACTTGTTGAATGGATGGAAGATTCTCTTTTTATCATGCTTTTTTTTGTAATCATCTTTATTTATCTATCATGTTATATGTATCTAAATGTATGTATAGATTCTGATGTTACATGCAGAAACAGAGAAATCCTGTAACTAAGCAAGCTGCTTCTGGTCCATTGATGGGGTCCAATAATGCTGAATATGTGGAATTAGGGGAAGGTTCATCTCCCAAGCTAAATAAGTTTCAAAAGGTTTCAATTTTACCTCTTGTTTTCCTCATATTTTATGAGGTTTCTGGGGGTCCATTTGGTGTTGAAGACAGTGTGCAAGCAGCTGGCCCTCTTTTAGCTCTTGCAGGGTTCTTGCTCTTTCCAATTATATGGAGCATTCCTGAGGCCCTGATAACTGCTGAAATGGGAACTATGTTTCCTGAGAATGGTGGGTATGTGGTTTGGGTTTCATCGGCTTTAGGCCCGTTTTGGGGTTTCCAACAAGGTTGGATGAAATGGCTTAGTGGGGTTATCGATAATGCATTGTATCCTGTTTTATTTCTAGATTATCTTAAATCAGCAATCCCGGCCTTAGAGGGAGGTATGCCGAGAATAATAGCGGTGCTGTTTTTGACTGCAGCTCTCACTTACATGAACTATAGAGGTCTAACCATTGTTGGTTGGGTTGCTATATTGTTAGGTGTTTTTTCCCTTCTTCCTTTTGTGTTTATGGGGCTTGTGGCGATTCCGAAAATAGAGCCTTCGAGGTGGTTTGTGGTGGATATGAGTAGTATCGACTGGGGTTTGTACTTGAACACTCTTTTTTGGAATTTAAACTACTGGGACTCCATTAGTACTCTTGCTGGAGAGGTGGAAAATCCGGCTAGAACTCTTCCTAGAGCTCTATTTTATGCTCTCATATTGGTTGTTTTCGGGTACTTTTTCCCTCTGTTGATTGGCACTGGAGCAGTTCCTCTTGATCGCGAGCTGTGGTCCGATGGGTATTTCTCTGACATTGGTAAACTGGTCGGGGGTGTCTGGTTGAGAACATGGATTCAAGCGGCTTCCGCTTTCTCAAACATGGGAATGTTTGTGGCTGAGATGAGCAGTGACTCTTTCCAACTTCTGGGAATGGCCGAGCATGGAATGCTTCCCGAGTTCTTCGCCAAAAGGTCCAGTTATGGAACCCCTCTCATTGGAATTTTATTCTCTGCATCCGGGGTGGTATTGCTCTCATGGTTGAGCTTTCAAGAGATTGTGGCCGCAGAGAATTTCTTATACTGTTTTGGAATGATAATGGAATTCATTGCATTTATCAAGCTAAGGATAGACTACCCTACAGCACCTCGTCCGTATAAGATACCTATGGGAACAACCGGAGCAATTTTGATGTGTATACCTCCAACCCTGCTAATTTTAGTTGTTTTAGCTCTTGCTTCTCTCAAAATCATGGTTATTAGCTTGTTTATGGTGGCATTGGGGTTCATTATTCACCCTTGCCTCACTTTCACCGACAAGAACGAATGGCTCAAATTCTCTGTAACTTCAGACCTCTCAGATTTCAATTCTGATGCTGCCTATCAGCAATATAATAGCCAATCATGACTACGCTTCAACTGTCTATGGCCTTTTCTGTTGTTTCTCTACCCTCAAATTGTGAATGTGCTACCACTTTTCCACTGCCAATATCTGTAAGTATGTCACTTTTGAAAAGCCATTTGAAGTCTACTGGAAAGCGGATAATTTGCCTATTTATGTCAAGATTATGGCTCCACCAGAAATAAAATGCTTGTAGACATGTGGGAACTGAATGTTTCTGTGGAATGAAAAAAAAAAGGTGTTCAAATGGATGGACGTATTACGTCATTCATACGCATTTCGTTATGTATGAATGTGTATTTAGACTATGTAGCAGTATTTTATTGGATGGACAATACCACAATTCACTTTACTAATTCATGTACTTTATGTTTGATTTATGATTAGCTATGATATTTCTAGAAGCTGTGATTTTTTTTCTTCATTTTTTTGGTTCCTTGAGAATGAGATTCCTTGTCTTTTGGTTTTTATGAGATTTTATGTGGTGAAGTATTAGAGAAGACAAACGACTGTTGAGTTGAAATTAGATCATAATTTTAGTAATTGCTTGTTTTGAGTTCAGGTAACTAATCCAGGAAATGTTTAACACGGCATTTTCCTTTTGTTTTCATGTTTGCATAGTTTTCTTTTTCTAGTTCTAGTTCCTCATCTTGATAAACTGCAAACTCATGAGATATATTGTGCGTCATAAAACGTAATCAGGAAGTCGTGAGATATATCTTGAGGGATTCAAATTTTAATGGTTGAAACTGTCTTTTAAGGGTATCAAAGCCCTGTACTATTGGGTTATGACGTCTGAATCTGTATTGTTGTGTTCCGTTGCCACTTTCGTGTGTTTTGAGTGTTGCCGTAACAAGCCCAATAATGTAAAACCAATTAGAATTTTGTGTGGTAAAATTTTTCCAGAACAATCTTTTCTCTTCTATTAATATGATGTCCAAGTTCTAGAACTGATGGATTGGTGAAGCACTTGTCCATTGCATTGGATAATTTTGAGAAGCTTTTTTTTTTATTGTCGTTTTGTTTATTATCCTCATATGAGTTTGCAACAAGCTGTTCATGTCACACCAAAGAGAAAACTTACAATAGCCATAGATATCCACGTGGCATCAACCCAGATGAGATGACTAGCAACAACTTTATATAGAATTCTACACAAGATCCACCTTGATAATTTAATTAGCCTCCAAACCAGTCAATTCAATAGCTCCATTTTCGGATTCTACAACATTTTATTTGTCTATAGAACATCGCTGTCCTTTTTTGGCCTCTCTCTCTCAGTAGAATTTGAGAAGATAAACATCAAGACATTCCATTTTTTAGTATGTGAAAGACTTGGTCAATCAAAACAGGTCTCAGTTGTTGTTAGTTGGTTTAGATGGGTGTGATAAGAAACGCACCTGAAGCATCTTCAAAGAAGAAGAAATCCACAACTCTGCTGTACTTGTTTGAGCTGGAATCAAGGAGTTATCATAGCACTAGTACTCTTAGCAGTCCTAAGAATGGCAAGCTGCTGCCTTCTTTTGAATCCGAAAACGACGAGATCCTGTCTGCAATCTCTATCTGCAACACTATCTTCACATTCACTGATCCTTCTGAGTCTCCCTCGGAGCAGGACCTCAAAAGGGTGAAGCTGAATCAGTTGCTTTCATTTACAAAGTCCTTGAAAAAGGCCTTGGATGACCGGATTCTGTCACGTATGATGTCCATGTTGTCGGCTAATCTTTTCAGGCCTCTACCTCCACCTTCAAACACATCAGTCATCTCAGACTTGCCTGATGAACTCGAAGAGCTGTTTTTTAGCCCTGGACCTCTCTGGCCGCACCTTCAAATCGTGTATGACATTCTCCAGAGGCTGGTAATTAACTTGGATCCCAAGATTCTCCGGGAATACATTGATCATCGGTTCCTCTTGAAACTCGTCTCTCTCTTCCAATCCGAAGATCCAAGAGAACGCGACAGCTTGAAGAACGTGTACCATCGGATATACGCTAGGTTCACCTTCTACCGATCATCCATGAGGAAATCAATGAATGATGTGTTCCTGCATTACGTTTTTGAAACGGAGAAGCACTGTGGGATTGGTGAGCTGCTTGAGATATGGGGGAGCATCATCAACGGTTTCACGGTTCCACTCAAGGAAGAGCACAAGCTGTTCCTGATGAGAGTACTGATTCCACTGCACAAGACCAAAGGAATGCAAGTCTATCACAGGCAATTGGCCTATTGTGTGTCCCAGTTTGTGCAGAAAGAGCCTGCTATCGGCGGAGTTGTCGTCAGAGGGATCTTGAAGTACTGGCCTATCACTAATTGTCAAAAGGAGATCTTGCTTATCGGAGAGCTCGAAGAATTGGTTGAGAACATCGACCCTGATCAGTTTCGAAAGCTGGCTCTGCCTTTGTGTACTCAGATTACCAGATGCCTCAACAGTTGCAACTCTCAGGTAATTAGCTCATCTGATTAAGTTTCAATGAATTGCATACTAGGCCTTTCTCTAGTCAGGACAAGACTTGAAATTTTTCGTACGGTCTCACATACACTTTCTAGTCTAGTCCTGACCAGAATATTATTCTTGCATATAATAACAAGTTTTGTATTGTTATAGTGTTATTAATCCTTGGACACATTTTGATTCAAATCCAGGTAGCTGAGCGTGCGCTATACGTATGGAACAACGAGCAGTTCGTAAAGATGACATCAACAGCAATTGAGGAGGTGTTTCCGGTGATAGTCCAAGGCATGGAAAGGAACCTGAAGTTACATTGGAGTATTAGTGTCAAACAATTGACACAGAATGTCAAGGTTATGGTTGAAGAAATGGATCCGAGTCTGTACTACCAGTGCCTCCAGGACATCAATCTCTGCGAATCCGAAGCTCGTCGTGACGAGAGTATGAGGAAGGAGAGATGGGAAAAGATTGAAAATGCAGCAGCAGTAAAGAATCAGTTCCTCCAACAAACACAATCTATATGTGTTTCCCATTGATGAAAACACAAAGCTTGATGTTGTGTGCTGGTATATCAGTATTTTCAAGCACCATTTTAACACCATTATAGAAGAAACTAATATACACTAATATTATATATGTATATGTATGTATACATACAATGCAAGTGTGCCAACCAAAGGAAAACCAGTATTTGTCTGTTTGTCTGTCTGTTTGGTAGTCAAGAAAGTAGAAAAATGAAGTGAAGATGGTGGTGTATGTACATTATTGATTACAAATGTCAAAAACAGCAACCCAATTCTTCTGTTCTTGGTTCAAACCATATGATTTGCTTTTTGCTTTTCCATCTCATTGATGTAAGTTTGTGTAAACTATTACAATAAATTTTGACACCGCCTTATGTGTTAGGGGTATCAGGATATGTTAAAACTTACCGAAATCAAACACTATATATGCAATCCGGATACCTTAAAGAAAACTTCTTACATGTACTTACGAGAGAGTGTAACATTACTCGAGCAAGCACATTGATATAATATTATACAATCCAGAAACTTTTTCAATTTTTATTTTAAAATTTTCTTACTTATTAGTTATTAATAATAATTACACTGAAATCTAATAGATATTTTAACAAATCAAAGAAATTACAATCATAAAACCAAATATTACCCATGTGAGATTAAAAATATAATAATATTACTTTAGTTTTTTTGGTAATTAATAATCAAATAAATATTTTTCAACATATATATATATTTTACTATTTTATCCTTAATTAAAAATAAAACCCATAAAAAAACAAATAAAACAAAAAGAATTAATTTTGTATTTATAAACCAAAAATTTTATCTTTCAACTTTCAACACATCAAACTCTTCTCTTCTCACTCACCGCCAAAAACACCGACTTTTATCAGTCAATCGCCACCGTTAATTCTTTAGCAGCGCCGCCGCGTGACGGCCGCGAAGGTCGACAGTTCCGGCGACAGTAGCTGGTCTTTCTAACGCCGGCTGAAAGATAGTCTGTTCTGCTACTACTTGATTCGATTTAGAAATTTCTTTTTCTCTATTGTCGGTGATTCGAAGACGTTTTTGAGCATCGAAACACTCAAAATCTGACGCTCTAAACACAAGGTATGTAATTTCCATTGAACAGTTTTCAAGCCGACCCATAATCACATTGCAAATATAAAATTTTGATTTTTATGACAGAAGTTGTGGTGGTACTTTGATAAGATTCTAGGTTCAAATTTTGTAATTAGATAAAGAAAAAATGAATAAAAATTTTGCAGTAATGTCATTATTATTACTGGGTTTTTTGTTTTAATGAATAAAAGTCTATGCTTTATTTGTTTGTTGATTCTGTTTAATATATATATTGCAGTAGCTGTATAATTTGATTGAGTTGGTTTACAATGGTGGTTACTCAATCTGGGTTGCTAGCAAATTGTCCAGGTTCGGTTTCTTTGTGCTGCTTTGCTTTTTTGAAATATAAAATTTTGAATATTGTTGATGATGATAACATTGTCTTTGTTGTGTTCATGATATGTGTAATTTGATTCTCTTATGTAAAACTACAATGCAATAGGTCTGGTTCTTTTTCATCATCATAAAAGACCACCATTTCGAATTCAGATATGTAATAAGATTTCTTCATTCAATGATGGCTGCAATGCGGTTTGGTCTCCATGTCAAAGGGTGATTGATTTTCCTTTGCTTTGTTTCTTGTTTGCTGTTCCTTTCCGTATGGAGATTTTCATATGCAATTGTTGATTGTAATTGTAGTAGTGCTTAAGTGTTCGTGGTTGGATATTAGAATTCGTTCTTGTAGGTTGTTTCTAGAGCAGGAATTCGGTGTTTTCCCGCAGGGAAACGTCTGGAGATAAAACGTGTAAATTCTGTAGGGAGAGATGATCAGCAATTGAGTGTTGACGATGATAGCGTACATGAGGAATCGTTTTGGTTAAGTCTCGTCAAGGAAGCTATCTGGTATTGCAGTTGTTATTAGACTTATCATAATTTCAAACTCCATCTATCATAGTTTTGTGGAATGATGTAAAATTTGGATGAAACTGTTTACATCCGAGGAGTTACTGATGTTTCATCTTCGTTTTCAGGGGATTGAAATTTTTATTTACGTTTCTAGTTGAGCAGCCTAGTCAGTTGAAGTACCTAGAGTGGCCCAGCTTCCAAAGCACGGTAGGTGGTCTCGTTAATTTAAGTTTTTTTGTCTTTGTTGTAAACCAATGATTTCTATGGATTTAAGCCGATTACTGCCATCAAAATATACATTTATCCGAATGTTCATACTTTGCAAATTTGAGTCATCTATGTATATAATATATGTTTTGCCATTTCTAGTTGAAGTTTTGGGTTAAATTATGAGGTGATTGGTATTTTGTGGTAGTAATTCAAGTTGTTCCTTGTTTCTATTGTGCAGCTGAAGACTGCTACTCTCACTCTTGTTCTTGTAGCAATGCTCATTGTTGCACTATCATCAATCGACTCCGTCCTATGTTTTTTACTGGCTTTCCTTCTCCGGAGAACCCCATAATATTTGAATTGAAATATGCTCGAGCATTTATTGATGTCGTTGAGTTGATGTCATGGTTCCAGCTCCAGTTACCTATCATTCTATGCCCCAGTTAAGCTCAGAATGTGCTAATATTATGATAAGCTTGAACCACCTGGGAAAATCTTATGCTGAAACAACCAAGTGAAGAAATTACTGATGGATTGTTTAGTTTGAAAAGAAACTTTACTTGGCTTGTATTGAGTTCTTCCGATCTTTTATCTCTTACCGTGCCAGTAGTGCACACGTTAAAGTTTCATATTGAAAATTGGAACCTTTTCTTTTCCAAGATCTAAGAGAGTAGGAATCTCTGATATCCTCCTTAATGTGGAGCATGCATGAACACAATCCTTATTATTGCTACCATTGAATATCAATCAATAGCTTTGTGTAAACAGAGAATCGATTTCCATGAGATAGACTACAAAAAAGCAATGATAAGAATTATTCAAACAAATTTCATTTCCAAGAAAATCCAACGCGTTTACAAGTATTTTATTATGCCCAACACCACCCAAAATTTCAATCATTTAGTGCACAAAGAATCACAGCAACTCTGTTAACAAGTTTTAAGTTACAAACTTGGAGATACAAGACATGGTGAAACTTCTAATAATTGATCTCAAAACCTCTTGTACAAAATCTATAGAAGACCAGGCAGAAACCTATCCCACTGAATCTAAAAATGGAAAAATATGACTGAGAACGAAGAATTGAAAAGATTGAATGACATGCTATAACCAACTTTTAAGACACAATATGAGAAAAAAAAACTCTTCCAAAGCTTGACAAGCTGTGCCTCTGTACACTATATCCACATTCAAATCCTCAGCTTGATTACTTCGTCTTTCCGAAATTCACACTGTCCGGACAGAACCAGTCAACTTGAAGTTTTGATGAGGATATTAGCTTCAAGCTTTAATGAATAATGACGAAGGGAGCATTGATGATGTGCCTGAAAATTTTAAGGCTGACAAAGTGCCTCAAAAATTTGTGACCAAAACTTTGATGTTTTGCTTCAATGAATAACAGCTCTAGAATGACTGATAGTAGCAATGCAGATACACACGGCTCCATCGAACCAGATACTGAACACAGGTGACAGCAGAAAAAACGATATTATACTTGATATTTCGACAGCCTGTCCTTCACAGGGGGTTCCAAAGCAGACATACACTGGTCCCAAGCTCCATTCCTAAGCATCTGCAAAAATAATTATTTGTAGGACTCATTAATTTCAGTAACCATTGGGAAATTATCAACTATCGGAAGCTTTCTCTTAATAGAAATGAAATGGTACGATTTCAGTACCAGGACTGTAATGCTAGTGTTGTGGATTTCAGTTTCGTCAGTGAGTATTTTTATGTTATAATTGTGTATAATACCAAGGGACTTGTGTTTTTAACGCCAGAGTTGAGCATTTTAATGTTGTGGATGAGGTTTTAAACAATGGAATTGTGAATTTGTAATGGTATGGAAACGATATCATAGCAAATTCCTTCTCTTATTTATCCAAAATGAATTACTGACAATTAATAGCAACTGCACTTGATATGCTTATTGCACTGTATATTTGTACGGTTGTACCTAGTTGTCAAATGACACTGACAAGATGTCTTTTTTTCAACAAAATAATCAGATTCAATCATTCTGTCAACTGAAAATGATTGAAAACTATCTTTCATAAGAGAATGATAGAGTGCTTTCAAAGAGGAAAAATTTGAATGCAGGCACTGAAAGAGAGGAGGGAACGAAAGATGAGTTTGCTTGATGTCATGACACTAAGAAAAAATTGGTATGAAAATCCAACAGAAATTGTTAGTGGAATGTGTTTAGTTAAATACAACATTCTTTTGAACGGAAAACGATTATGCATGGAAACAAAGAGCTACTAACCTGTTTATAACCATGCAACACCTGGCAAACTTCATTATGTAGCTCTTCACTTCTTATTTCCTGTAAATGAATATGAAGTTAATCCAAAATCGTAAAAGCCATAACTCTCTGAATAAAAGATATGCAATGCCATTCTTACATGCCAACTTGCAATAGCTCTGCACATGAAAACAAGTGAACTTAGAGCCCCTGACGGATTTGCTTTGACCTGAAAAAAAAAAAAATTGAACCAAGCATAGATTTTTATTAACCTCCCTAGCCAATAATATAAGAAACAACAATGAATATGAAAAGAGACAACAACCCATTTCAATGGTCATTATAAAAGCAAATGCATACCATTGCACATAGGCCCCGGAATGCATCCTCCTTCTCAATATCATCACGTATCCTGCCATAATTATAAAAAGTGCTTGTAAGAAACTGTAGGCACAGAGGAGTATAATCCGAGTTTATGCACTGAAAGCATATCGCAACCCATGTCCCTGACCCTTGTTATTTTATTTTATTTATTTATGTTCTTGATAAGAAACATAAAAACTATATTAATAGCAAAAAGTTATAGAAAACAAGCATATAGGTTTTCAAGTAAAACAAGCATTCATATTCATCAATGAGATAGATAAGTGAATACTTACCTAGACAAGGCAATGCACCAGGATTGCATGAAATGTTCCATGTGTGGTGATACAAGTTCTGGACAAACCCACGCAAGCCTTCCAAGTGTGATTGCACTATTTTCTACAAGTGACTTGTTGTTGAGCTCCTGCTCAGAATCCAGAGAAGTTTATGAGCATCCAGAGCATTTATTATTGATATCATATAGCCGAGTAAAATTCACATGTACTAGTACTACACAGTACACATGCTACAACAAATGAAAGAGACTATTACCTCTGAATGTAGAAGAATTGGGACCAAGTATGAGATCACTGCCACTACAATTGGAGAAACTTCTTGACGAACCTGAAATAAGAAAAACACACTACTCACAAATCTAGTCTATCAAATGCAAAGTGAATAATTTCATTGCAGTTGGCACAAAAATAAATAAAAAGCAAGCATAAAGCCAAACAAGGTGTTCCAAAATATTTAAATCAAATTATAGATATCTTCTAAGGCTAAACTATGCACCAGAAAGTTGTTTAATACAGCCTGATCAAACAGCAGCCTGAAGAGCTTACATACCTTTACAGCTAATTCTCCAATCGCCCAACATGCATTATTCGCTACTGAAAGAGTTTCTTTCAGCTTTGATGTGTTCTGCATGGAGCACATGTCAGGTTAACATACATACAGCCAAAAATAATGTTTGAAATCAAGGAATGAGTTTCACTTACCAGTTGCTTGGCTGCAACATCAAGAAATTCGGACAAACGAGGATGCAAATGAACAGGGCATACCTAGTAATCAAAAGCATAGATATACAATCAGCATCAGAAAAGAAAAAAAAAATGAAACTTCTTAAACAACATTATAAGCTTTCAGGTGGCAACTCTAGGTGGCTACTGCAAGAGTTGTAAACCCAGTGGTAATAGATGTTTCTCCTTAACAGGTTTACAAGGTTCAACCCTTCACATCTTAGTATCTTACCAGCCGTTAAAGGACTGGGAGCAAACTTAACTTACAGGTTTGAACTAAATTAAATAGTCTGACAGTTATAGTTTCAACTTACTCTGGCAAGGTCCCCAAGAAGAGCAAAAGCACTTTGTCGAACATCATAAGCATCATCCAAACAGCATTGCAGAAGCAGATCCTTCAAATTACTTTGTGCAACCTGCATAGAAAACAATGTAAGAGCATATGATCGAGCATGTTTGTTTACATGATAGTCTCCTTACTTAATCCTAGGGAAGCATCAGAAGCCCAAGGAAAATTCCTGTGTTTCAGTTCAAAATGCAGTTAACCAAGACATAAATAAAAGTAATTATATGAAAGCAAACAGGGGATTGCATTGAAAAATCCAAACAATTATTTTGACCAATGAACAGTTCCCTTCATAGGTATAATTCAGGGATTTTTTTTCATCAAAGCGCAATATTTCAGTATACATGTTTATTTCCTTTCTTACTGGAGGGGAAAGGGAAGAGACTATTATAATAGAAGTAAAACAAGAAATGTTAAGTAGCTTTTTTTCTTCATATATCTTCCTAATCGGTAAGTTTTAAAGAGAGGAAATTACCAAACTCTCTACTCCACTACCAAGCCCCTCCACGAGTCCAGAAAGCAGATCAAGAGAGCAAACGATAAACTCTTTATCGTACTGAACACCAGCTGAAGTAGGATCGACCTGCAATAAACATTCCAGTCAACATCTATAAGAAACCGAGCAAAAATGTCTTCAGAAAATGATAGTGCCACTAGTATGTATATATCGGAGGACATAGACACTTCCTTAAACTATATGATATGTGATGCAGCCAGCAAACAGACCATAATACTGGTGCTTATAAAAGATGGAACATCAAGTTATGAAGGATAGATATTCCATGACAGCTCAGCTTAATTTTAAGATGATAACCTAACATGCATTTTGCAGGCAAGATTCCAAATACAAAGTCTGCTGCAGCATACTAATTAATTCATCATAAATTGATAAACTGAAAGCTATGTGATGCCAAAGAAGACATAAAATTTCTGAAAATTTATACACAAATTCAACGTGTTATCTTGGCAGCTATTGTGGCATGGATATTAATTTTATCAAGATAACTGCATTGTGCAGCTGTGACTTGAAAGTGAGAGATGTCTTAAAATTTAGCAAATTCACAATTCATGTAGCCAATATCTTTGGAGCCACCACTAATGAGAATAAATGCTGGCTAGGCATCTCAAAGATGAGAGCATGAAATTATATAGTAATCCTTCTATCACTTACTAAAATGGTGTGGGAAAATATAACAGAAGGTTATGAAACATAATGAGTATATAAACATAGGTGGTGACGCATGTAACACTAAATATAGAAGTCAATGACATTGTGTATAGAAAGGAAACTTCAAACAAGGAAAAAGACGTAATAAATATCTATACGTAAATCAATTGAAACCTTTGCCGATTGTTGGATCCGGATAATATCTATGCACCTCTGAAATACTGGCTGAGCAAATTGAGTGAATCCGCTACCCAATGCCTGAAAGAAGTAACCCACATTTTAGTAGTCCTTCATATCATCTGATAGCTCTTCATTCTATTTCAGTTAGTAAGTCCTCATCATTAATTGTACAAAACAAATTCATATTTTTCAACACACCATACTGAAATATATATATATATATATATATATATATATATATATGTATCAGGTAAAAGTTTTAGAAAATCAGCAATTCAACACACTGCTTTCTAACACCTAACTTCAAGATCATCAGTAAAAAAAATTCTTAAGGCCTAGCACCTCGTAAATTTTGACAAAAAATCAGGTTAAAGTTTTAATGAGAAACTGAGATTCAAGTTCATGCAAGGACGCATAAACATAACCCAGAGAGTGCTCAGACATATGCAGGCTAGAAGAGCTAACAGTAGCTGCATGAAAACAAGGCTTTAGGATAATGAGAAGTAGGTTTCTGAATTTGAAGCTCCATCTTGAAAGCCTGTGGACTTCCAACACTATAATGCTATTTATACTGTGTAAAGAAACATCAAACCATGGCTTATGTTTCACATATTTGCTGTGTAATAAGATAGTTTATTCACATATTCTATTGACAATCATCAAATTTGTGATTCATAAAGTACATACAACACATTCACAAGCTTCTCATCTGATATTTTGGATTGTCAGGCCACACCAATTTTCACTGAGAGAAAATTTTATTCAATTTATTGGCTTTAGCATCAACTGGATCATAAGCCAGAATATTAAAATTTCATAGTTTATGTTTCTGTGCCCCAAGTACCATTTCCAGTTAGAGTTGTTATAAGAGGTGGTGAGATCCTATGGAATAACAAGAACATACAATTCTGCTAATTATGCATTGAAGCAATGTTTATAAGATGCTGCTTATAGTTATCGAAATGTATCGTGCAGAGCAACACTCCTTAATCAGATTCCCCGTCTCTAAGGCACTTGACTTCGTCAATTAATTATTACCAAAGAATCTGCATACTGATAGATGCCTTTCCCGTCATTATTATGTACCTTAGAACCTAACAACAAACTACTTAATACATTCAATATAAATACAGCTGGGCAGATTACCAATATTAACATACAACCCATTATTTCGAATCTAATTGCCAATAGACACAAAATATTGCTACATGTCTCCTACTTGATTACCTCAAAACTAGTGAATCACAAAAGAAATCAACAAAACATCAAGTTTAAAACAGTTGAGAAAGTTTGGGGAAAAAGAAAAGAAAAGAAGGGTCCAAATATAAATATTAATACATACCTGTGCTATGGATGTAAAGCACTCAAGCAGTGGAAAGAGGTCTTTGTCTGAATTGGGAAGTTGCTGCCACTTGGCAATTAATGGTGGCATCAAAATTTCAAGACAAACGGGCTGCATCAAGGTCGTCACTCGTCAGTTGGTACAGAATGCTTTTTATCAGAATTGTAATGTAAAATAATATTTTTGGCAGTCAAGACAATACAAATTCTTGAGAAAATAATAGGAGAATGGAAGGAAGGAGAGAAGGGCAAAGGAACAGTCTCAACACAAAAATAATACCTGATTTAGTGCCTCTCCGACAGCATCAGCCAGAGTTCCAATAGCATCATATACAATTCTGAGGTTCCGTCTCTGGATGTAACAGCACACATACAAATGAATTTAGAAAACAAAGGTACTGTATGTTAACGTATGTCAAATTTAAAGGGCAATCAATTGGCGCTGCAACACATTTTTGTGGCATTAAATGGATTTTATTATATGGTAAAAACCATCAAGTCACCTGATATTTTCCAAAAGCACACATAAGGTGCTGTAAGATAATTTCCAAATGTGGAGCCAACTCTTCTGCGGCCTCCTGCAGATTAATTAAATCATTAAGATCTATAAAGATTTAAAACCAGAAATGAGATAATCAAACTGCAGTTATAAAAAGAACCTCTTCAAGTGTGGCAAATGCTGAACAAGCAGCCTCTTGGACCCGCTTGTTAGTATCCAGAATTCTCCGTAAAAGACCCATAAGAACCTTTTCAAATTGTTCATGACCATTCTACAATGACATTAAAAGTTGTCAGCCACACAATCCATCCCAAAGAGCAACACCAAGAAATTTTTACAATGGAGCACCTCTAGTCGAAAATAAAAAGGCATGGCTTTTTCGCGCATAAAAATAAAAGCAGAATATGCAAAAAGATGAAATAATATATGAATCAGGAGCACCTCACTGAATTTAACATTTGATGAGCGGGATAAAATTTTAATGTGATAATACTCAAACTGGTGCAAATATGCACCAATTTGCTCAAGGATATGCAAAAACCATCCTTGAATTGCCTTTCTAACTTCTCAAAATTTCTCAAAATAAGAAGCCGGTTGTTTACAAAACATTCGCTGTTGGAATATTTTATCCGGTCATCGGGAAGCAGGATAACGAATCCGCCATTTGATTGAGGCAGTTAAAAGCTCATCTTGAAGGCTAATCTCAACCTAACCCCGCATCACTTTCTAGGCAGCTAGAGTAGTCAACAAGAAGGGGATATGCTTTTTTACCAAAGACAGCACAGACGGGACCTAGAAAAATGGTACAAAATTATTTTTGAGCTTTAGTGCCATCCCACTGTTCAGGATCATTAAAATTTCCCTAGATTTTATATATCTCAAATACTTTGTGATGTCCGTAGTTCAGAAACACATTTTATGGACATCCACCCAAGTAGTCTGCCATTAACTTAGCTGGAGTCTGCCATCATATAAACCATTATTTTCAATCTAATTGAATTTCATTGACCATATAACATAGCAGAAAAACTTCTCCACTTCGTCCATACAGCTCTGGTTCTAGACAGAAAATTTCCTTCAAATCTTCAATATCCCTTGATAAAACCAAGGTAACAAATACAAAAATAAATCCATATTGGGTTTCTCTAACCCATCATTATTCACCATTTCCGCATTCTTCCTAATTCAGAAAACTAATATCCAAGTATTCTAACTCTTGCATATCCGAGAACCACTTATACAAATATATCTCCACAACTCCAAATTTAGTTTATCCTGACCATCCTAAATAAAGCATTAACAATGAAAAGACATCAAACAGAAGCAAACAAGCCTGGAGAGGACAAGCAGACATACCTGAACAATGTATTTGCTGAATCGAGAAAGCGTCCAGCAAGAAATACTCCGTATCAGAGGAAATTTATCATCTAAAAGAGGAATGAGAAATACCACGATCTGCACCATTGATTTTGATAAATTCAACATTCTGAATCAGTAAAACATAAGCAAATCCAAAGAATATAAATCCGCCATTAATTTGACACAATTTGCGGATGAAGGTACAGTCACTACTAATTAGGGGAGGAGAAAAAACAATACAGCAGAAGCAATGTCAAAAAGAGGAATATGAATAATCAGAACTGGATATAACTTAAATCGATTTTCAAGAGAAGACTAAGCATCATAATTATATGGCCACACACACCCAGTAATCTACAAGCTAATTGTAATATAATAAAAAACTTGCTAAACAAGATCATACAACAAAGGATTACCTCAGACAAATGAGGATAAAGACCACTAATGCAACCCTCGGCTATGGCACCAAGAGCCAAAACAGCAGCTTCCCTGTCTTTCCAGGCTTCATCACCACTAGCAGACAACTTAGCCTGCAAAAGTTTTAGAGAACTGAAAACAAGTTTTTAAACAACAGCAAATGGCTTGCTGCGAAATTGTACAAAATAAAATACAGTTCCAACACACAACACCTGTGAGTTACAGAACAGAGATGCTACATCACTCCTATTAGATCAGTATGATCAATGGGCCCATGTAACAACCTATAATTCCAAGCCTGCTGCTTTTGTGTGAGACCAATAAATGTAGGTTCAGTACATTCAATGTGATTCATGCATCATATATATATATATATATATATATATATATATATATACACTTTTAGTAATCATGCAAATCATCAATAGTTTACAACAGTACCCAAAAACTTCCCAGTTCTAACAGCTTTTCTCACAGAACCAACAAAGTCCCATGCCAGCTCTGAATTTTATTTAAAACACTATAGCAAGAGGAGAGGGAATGGGGGAGCATTTTCTTAAACTAAAGTTCCAATAAAATAAACATATGAACTTCATTTGCATGTAATAACATTAAAAACCAACACAACACTTGCAGAATCTGATGAACCACAACAACCAGCAGCGCCTACTTTTCACTAATAATAAGGAAATGATAATAAATAGGAGGTGCAATGGGGGTCACCTGAGTTAAATAAGCTCTTGGCATCCCTCTTATGGACCCAAAAGATGAAATAGGCAATAAAATAAATTCCTAAAATTAAATTTTTCCAGCATTGAAATAAATTTAACTTTACCTGAATAATAGGCATTAAAGTTGGAAGAATATCATCACCAAACACATTTGACAGGACATCAAGAGCAGCAGCACTGCACTTCCTTAAATTCCATATATTAACTATGTCATCATCCTGCATGCCAAATGGGTCATTTAGAAAACCAAATGTCTTCATCTTCAAAAGAGTGACTAACCACTACATGATTGGTCACATTTTTTTTTTTTGACAAGATTATATTTTTTTTACATTCACATTAGACTGATTGACCAAACATTTTAAAAGTGCCAACAGAAGTGAGATGATGCGATAGCTTACGTCTTCTTCCAAGTTATCTGATCCATGAAGTCGTGATGAATGAAAACGAGGTTTTATATCCTGTGGTACAAACATTAGGATGTATACATATGCTCAAACTCAATAAATAAAACAAACAAGCTAATACGAGTCCAAAATAACAAACTAAAAAAATAGCAGGAATTCAGCAAAAAGAAAAGGGAAATAATATATGAACCTGGTCCCGGTCTGGAAGAGACTCGTCATCCTGCAACAACAGATTGATGCCATGTAAATTATGTGCAACAATATTCTGAGTCTTCCTAAAACACAAATTAACTCATAAAAGCTAACCTCCGCATCAATAAGAGACTCATCATCGTCAGCATAAGCCATGTTTGACAGAAGAACCTACAAAGTTGTTTCAGATATATGAAAAGAGATTGCAAATGGCTTTGGAAAAAAATAGCAAGAAAAAAAAAACAATAACACAAAGCCTTGTCAATACCGGAATCAGACGAGGCAAGAATTCTTTTAAGTTCTCAGGTGGTAAATGAGCATCAAAGTATGCAGACCTGTCAAGTAATCATCAACGAAAAGGAATATTGAAAGGTCAAGAATAAAAAATATGGGTTAGCAGACAATATAAACCTCAAAATTATAAATTTCTACCTCGTATTCAATAAATACAACTAAGAAAATCCTGTGTTTCATTCATGAATGACAACAGTGAGGGAACCACAGCATTCAAGATCTACATAAGTGCTAAAAATTATTCCAGTAATGTAGTTTATCTTAGTGTACAAAAGCAAGAATCTAGCACCAAGAAAAAGAGTGCTGAATCTGAAAGTGGCGTAATTTATCAAAGGTAGCTTGCCTCACTACAGAATAATCCACTTCATTAACCACTTTGTGTAGTGAAGAGTTTCACTAGACAAAGAATAGCTCGGAAAATAAAATCACATGTCATCAATATTCTGCTAAAGACAAATTAATATCAAACTTTTCATAAAAATTCAAGAAGTACTGGAACAAGCACCTAATTTATTTACACCATGTTATTAGAGAGACTTTTAAATGACATCGAACACTGGTGTACTATGCTTCAAATTTCCACCAACAATTCTACAACACATAACCTAGAAATTTACATACATCACATAGGTAAAAGGATAATATTTTATTGTGCCTTGATGTTTAAAAACTCATAAAAACCTAAATGATGAATGCTAAAATTTGAGTAAAGGCATTATTCAGACTTATTGTTCACAAAGGCGAGGATTACCAAAATTCACACGCTTCCAGAGCCACTTCTTCATCAGTGTTGTCCTTGTTGACTTGCAACATGTACTCAATTATATTGTTCAGATGAGGCTGAAATAATGAAAAAAAACATCAGCAACAGCAGAAAAGAGAGAGGGTGATAGAGAAATACAATGCACGTGAAGAATGATTAAAATATGGAACTGAAGAAACATAACAAAACTAATATAAATGAAATGTTCAAACCATTGAACCAGATATGAAAATGAAATAAAAGGCATGGAACATGTAACCAAAATTAATACTTAGGAGAACATAAATAATCATGAAGGATATGTGTGACTGACTAGTGAGGAAGATACTGACCTCCAAGAAAGATGGACGGACTTCAATTAGCTGAACAAATGCTGCACAAACCTGTTAAGCACAGAGGTAGACAACATCGAGATGAGACCACTGCCAAGCTTATGAACAATTTAGCATCAAACAAGCAATAACTGGATCATAAAATCATAAAACCATCAAAGGTGGCAAGTGGCAACAAATTAAGCAGAAGAAATTACAGGTATAACTGAAAGTACCACTCTGTTTATAGAGAATATTGTCTATTTACACTGACACCTTAAGCACCATGATGTTAGAAATTAGAATATAATTCAGCATATATCTGGTTCATTTCAGATACACATCTTATAAATAAATGAATTAGTGCAAAGAACCGTGAGTGGCAAGCAACATTATATATGTACAAAATTTACTGTCAAAAACAATTTAAAACCAAAAAAAAAAAAACATTATTAAAGGCAAAGAGACTATTTTTAGCATGGTTTGGGATGATACAATTATGTGCCTACAATATACAAAATTCTCATATACATAATAGAACGAAGAGAATGCATTACCAATTTCCGAACTTCTGTGGCAGGGTCATTAGCAAGAACAAACAAACCCTGAAGGTATTGATCCATGGATGCATATAAAGCCTGCAATAAATTAGGACATAATATTTGCTATTAACTCAAACTAAAACAACAACATCAAGAGGGAAATAAGAAAACAATACATTCGAGTATACTCACAGTAGGCATCAGCATAATATATTGATTTACAGAACCCAAGGAAAGCTTTCTTAGCGAGGAATGCGGTGACTGGAAAAACTGTTAATAGAAAAAACAGGTCATTAAAAACCAAAAAAAGTAATGCAAAGTCAACAAAAAAGTTACAGCAGAAGACCTATGTAATGTAAAACAAAGCAATTGTGTTACCTTCAAAAAACGAGGAAGAAAGATGTTGATGGGGCGCTCAGCTAAGCCAGCCACATCTGAATCCAGCACTTGGGGGATGTCCTCACAAATCTGTGTTAGATTGCAATATTGATTTGTTAAACATGAATGAATCAGGACATAAATAGAAATTCCAATTTGTGCCTTAGCTAAGAGTGCAACACTTGGATTTCTATCATTACCACCAGCTTATGAATACACTCTCGATGTACGTCATAAAACAATAGGAATTGGAGATTAAATCAATTAACAAAGAACATAATGTGCATAGTTACACACCCAACTTGTTCGATAAATCATAAATCTGACCCAAAAGTTCCAATCTTAGTATAAGTAGCCAAATAAAACACTACACAAACCAACATGAAATCTAGTTCAGTCGTTCAGATACCATGTTAGAAAAATTAACCCAAGAACTTAAGTGACCATGTGATGGCCAAGCCGCGAACTAGGTATTCACAACAAACAAAAATTTAACCAATCTGGGATGCTTTAAGATATATCCTTTTATCATACTGAGATACTTTAATATAACCATATGTAAATAAAACCTACTTACACATCACTAATGGGGAACCGTATACAATCAAAAGCTTCACTTGAAAAGATATTAAAAATTATTATCAGCATTACATATGAATTTGCAATGGAAGGGAAGGTGCTTGAAAGGCCCAATGAAATTCACCAAGAGACTCGAGTGGAATCAAGGAAAAAAGCCCTCCCAAGTAAAATGGTATTTTCCCTAAATAAGTAAATTCACCACATTGCAGATAAATAAAATAACATATGAGGATGTACTGCCAACAGCATATCATCAAGGAAGTTTGAAATAAAAATGAGGACGATGATTAAAAAAAGTAAATGCAATTAGTAGCGTAAGCAAATTAAAATTATAATCACTAATTCACATTTTCATCCTTTGTCACTACATTAATAGGATAGGAGCCATCTTTCACCTATTTTCCATCGATCCCCCTGTTCTCATGGTCATGGGTCCCTTGGGATAAGGAAAACCAATGGTACTGAAACAAAAGTATCATCATTTGGAAACTTGTTATACCAATCCAAAAGTGCTTTATAATTTGATGATGAAAGGAATACCGGCTTAGTACAGATGTTTTCCTTCACTTACAAAAGAACACACCCTTCTCCCCAGACTGAATACCTTACAACAGCTTTTACACTAATAGAACTTTTAGCACTTACCAACTTAATACAATTTCCCAGGTTAAAAAGATAGAATAGACCATGTTAATACAAAATCAAAGAGAATAAAAAAAAAATCAGAAAAAGCAAACCTTCTCATTAAAGTTAGAGACGACATATCATTTCAAAAATAAAGTTAAGAGAGACAATATAGATCAGAACTTTAAAAGCAGAAAGATATATTGAATATAGGATCCACACCATACCTTGGACAAAGCATCCATAGCACCCTCCATATGATTTACGTCATTACTGTCCAAGCAATTTACGAGAGCTTGTAACAGCTCAGGCCATCCCAGAATTCCACCTAGTTGAACAACAACACTAACAATTGTCCCAACAGTTGATCTGATGTGCCTATCAGCAGCTCCTAAACAAGGTAACAACTCTGATTTTATATACTGCTGGTTCTCAGGAGCCATGGATTTATATCCTGTTCTAAGGTTATTTTTCAGCAACAAACCAGCTGCCTGTCGAATCTCCACCGATTTACCCTGTTTAGAGTTCCCACTATAACGATTAATTACTAACCCAAAGCTTTAAACTTCCATCAGCACAGAGAAGCTATTAATATTAATTATATAACAAGACTAAATTAACAACTTCCTAAACAAAACCATAAGCAAGTCAATAATGCATGATTGCATGTGCATCACAACAAAAATAAAGAATAAGTTAGGTGAACAATCAGATTTAGCAGCCACATTACAGAACTTGAGTATTAGCAATCAATATAATTAAAGGAAAAAAAAAAACCTTTACTTATGAGAAAGCAAAAACCAATCCAGTAAGTTTCTTTTGCAAGTAAAATTACTCTGAAAACAATTGTTAAAAATCACCATTGAAGTCAATTGCACACTCCACAACACCTTAAACCAACCCCACAAACAATAAATTCTCAAACATAGAACAAACTCACCAGTCATAAACCCTAATCAGAAAACTTGTCAACATAACTAAAGACCACAAATTACTTCCAAAAAATTCACCAGGAAACACCACCCACATCCAAATTTCCACCACTAAAACCATACTCTCCCCAATAATGCAAAAAAAAAAATTAATAATTTAGAAAAAATAATCAACAAAACAATCAAACTCTACATCAATCAAAACCACCAAAAAACGAAATAACTAGCTAAAAAACAACCATTTAGACATTTTCTATATCCATCGAGAACCGATAGAGAGAGAAGGACAAAAGGGTATATACATCGGCACGAGCGAGAATGAAAGCGAGATAATTGTTGAAATCAGGGAAGTGAGAGTAGTGTTGAAGCTGCTGCCAAATCTGGGACTTGTCAGCAGTTGAGGATGACGATATCTGCTGCTCAAGCAGCCCACAGATCTCTTTAAACCCTTCTTCTTGTGGCTGCCACGACGCACTCGTCGCCATCGATGAAGGAGATAGATAGAGAGAAGAAGAATAAGAATAAGACCAAAGAGAGTGTGTTGTGTGTTGTGTGTTTTAGCGTGTGCGTGTTTTTTTGGACAAAGCTTTCAGAGATTTTGGTGGCAGAGACAATGGAAGAGGAGACTCTGTGTACCGTTTTTTGTTGCAGTTATATATATACATATATATATATATACACATACATGTATGTATTTTGTATTTGTACTTGAAAAAAACAGAGTGTATTATTATTTAATGCAAGAATGCATATCCACTTGCTCTTCCAATTTGTAATGCACCGATGTACTTCCAGTTACTTGACCGGTGCTGTGAGAATAGCTATTCGGACCGTGTTAACAGTGTTATTCGGACTGTGTTAACAGTGTTTTTCTGATGGATACCCTATCGTGTTGTATTATTAGTATTTGTTTGATTTCGATAAATACTAATATATTTTTGATCTGATATCTGTATCTTATGATTCTTAACAGGTACAGTCTGATCCCACTTATAAAAAAACAAACGTCCTTACAAGTTGTCACCAGTAATGCTTGATCGATATTAGATAAGTTTAAAAAAATTCCTGATTGGACAAATTTTTGTGATAATGGAGTAGTAAACTAGTAATAATATTTTGTGATATTAAAAGTAGATTTTGTTTTCGATTCATAAATTTACTCCTAAATCTTACACATAACAAAAAAGTAGTAGTCTGAGAGACATGTTCTGTCTGTTTTGTTCTTTTCTTTTCCATTATCCCTTTGTACAGGAAAAAGTTTGCATTAAAATAATAGAAAAAAAATATCCACACCAATTTTTACTTTTACTTATATAAATAAGCGTCCTGAATTTAATTCCATTCGTGGGGAACTCAAGTCACTAACCTAGAAATTGATCCCAAAAGCAAGGACATAATTCAATTAATAATTCATGCCATCCCTACTTATAATTGAACTCATAAATGGGTGACAATATGTGTAAACCATGATTGTCCCAACAATGATAGCCTATAAAGGGCTTTGATTCAAATAACAAGATAATAAACAACTTATCATTTGTACTGCACAATGCACATCAATGGAGGACCAGGAAATTGAATTTATTTTCATTTCCTCTAATAATCTGCTATTCAATGCCTGAATGCTATTTCAAGTAGGCATGGGCATCTAGTCTCCTTATTGTAACTTGTAAAGATTGTTTTAACATGAAAATGTTCAAAATCAGACTTTTCTAAGTGTTAATATACTCTTACAAATCTTAAAAGCTAGTCAGCTTTACAAATGCAGCAATGTACACAACTGAAAGATCAATAGGTAAAAATGGTATCTTGTACAGATGAACACCCTTCAGCACTGCAGTTTCCGACGTTGAGCTCCCTCTCATCATGTCCTGCATTCCAGAGATTGATATGTGTCAGAAAAATTAAAATTAAGAGTTTTAAATGCAGGAATTTAATACACACTTTTTGTCGCTAAAGTTTGTATCCAATGAAGCATTTTAAAGCCCCCCAGCAAACAAAAACCAGTCAATGAAATAAATAGCCCTTAGAATGGGCATGGAACACGAGAACTTAAATGGGCATTCTCTGCTTCAAGCACTTATGGCCCATGTTAAGCGTACATTGTTCAACCAGGCAAATCACAAGGAAAACAAAAATTACAGACCAACATGCCAAGCAGGTGCAAGAAACAACAACACAAACAGTAATTGAACACGGTAATTTTTTATTTTTTATTTTTGATAACCCATAAATCCCCCGAACCCGTTTAGTGAATCCGAGTTCGAAACCGAGGCCTCGCCAAACACTACAACCTTTTACGAAAGAGGGGATTCGAACCCCATGAGCAAACCACGGGCCTGAATATTGTGCTGACCTCTTATAAGTAATAATGAAACACGGTATTGCTAAATGCTAAATTACCTTTAGACTATAATTTGAAATGATGCTGAGCCATGTGATGCATTTCAGATTTCTTCCTCAAGACTTTCAAGCATCATTTTTGCCTCTTTGCAGCCTGATGAAAAGCAGAGATGGGCCATTAGAGAAAACAAAACAATTGGGAAAGAAAACAGGTATTTCAAATGATGTACTAGAATATCTAGATATCATCATCCAAAATTAAAATATGACATACTCATACCATTTGCATCTTTTGCAATACGGAATCTTCATATGCAAGATAACCAGGCCCGACCAAATTACTTATGTGATTGGTCTCTGCAGACCTCTGAGCACTAGGAAACTCTGTTGCTACAGCAGGTTGAAGAGGTAAAACGAGCAGTGGATTAGAAAGACTACCGCAAACACTTCCGGTAGCAGCAACCTAAAAATTATATCAAAAACAAAACATAAGTAATCACAACATTTCAAACAGATATAAAGCAAAAATCAATCAACACTAACACAAAAAACTCACCACTGCATCTTTTGTAGCCATTACAACAAGTGCGGAACCTTTCTTCTTAGAACTCTTGATGACAACATCGTCAACCATTCCAAACTCTGAGAATATCTCTCTCAACCTCTCTGCAGTATAATCCTCCCCAACTTTTTCCCATGAAACCTTAAGCACCTTGTCCTTATCCAACCCACCCCCGCTTTGTTTCGTCTCTCTCTGAGGAGCTGATGAGGCAGGCGATTCCTTCTTTGCAAGCATTGCTGCACGTATTCTTTCAATTTCCTCCTTAAGCTGTTTAGCAATCCTCTCCTCTTCTTTCCGAGCTTTAACAGATGGATCAGGAGCAAATGCAGCCCTTTCTCTCTCTTCAAGATCGGACATCATTTTTCGCTTCTTTGAATCATGCTGCGATTGTCGCTGTTGCTTCTCACGCTTGATTTTGATAAGATCATCAAACAATTTCCGTGCTTTTTCATCTTTTAGAATCTCATAGGATGACTTTAGCTTCTGGAAATTGTCATGTGCATTTGGATCATCAGGCCTTTTATCCGGATGCAACTCCAAAGCCTTCAGTTTATATGCTTTTGATATTTCTTTTTCGGTTAGTTTAGCCCCTTCCACACCAGAGGGCAATCCCAGAACTTCATAATGATTAACATCCACGTCCATATCTTCCGATACAGATTAACGATCCTGCTGTAATTAACGAAAACACATGTTAAACTTTCGATTAACTAATTAAACCAATCAGACAAAGCAAAGTAATATATCAATCTCATAAGTCATAAACTTTAATATACTGCAATTAGCAAAAAGAAGCTATGTGAAGTTGTGAATTTTTGCAACTCAATTAAAAAAAAAAATCGATTTACGAACAGCAGCAAAATTTGTTAGACAATTTAACTCAAAATCATCAATGAAGTCGAAACTCAATAGTTATACATATGAATTCAACATCCAAAGCAACCAAACTCAAACACATAACAGAAAAAAAAAAAAAAAATAACTCCACCACACATCCAATACACCATGAAATATCATAATAGATCCTAATTATTATATGAAATTAATAAAAATATTAAAGGTGATAACTTTCGTATCAGGCGGCGACGGCGGAGACGAACGGAAGCAGAAAACTGCACCCTACGGAGGCGGACGGCGGGGAGACTCGACTGGTTTAGTTGAAGAAAAAAAAAGCAATGAATTTAATGGATTCGATAGCAGATCGAACAAAAAAACCCTAATCGAATCGAATCAGGAAAAGGAATCGTGTGTTTGAGGTAGATACGGTGTCGTTTAAGGTCAAGTAGAATTGGAATCCTTTTTGACCAATCCAAGGTCGCCACGTCATCCTCCGTAAAACACAAGGAAATTGCTTCCTATAAATAAGTACTTGGAATTCTATCTTATTATTATTTCCTGCTTAGCTTTTTTAATTTGCATACTCAGTAACTCAAAAGAAGCCAAGCATGTCCTCGGATCTCATAGTTGACATACTCTCGTATTTGACGGTGAAATCTCTATGTCGATTTAAGTGTGTATCTAAATCTTGGCATATGATTTGGCCGAAGAGAAGTTCAAAACTTTTCCCCTACCAGATCAAGTTTTTTGAAAGTTAAAACGGTTTAAAGTGTTAAGAGACTGTCTTTGCATCATGATAAGAAAAGAATTTAGGGAAGAAAAGAAGAGAAGAAGAATAGAGGTTTTTGGAGAATATTTGTTATTAATTTCGTAACTTCAATACCAAAAAGTGTAAACCTAATAGGCCATAACATTACAACGAGAATCCAAAATATCAGGGACTCCAGTAGTGGAGTCGAATACTAGGAATGCTTTCAGCAACTCCTTTTATTCACAACTAATTTATTAATTGACTAATTCAACTTGTAACAAAACAAAGACTACTTCTTCAACAACAATTATCTACGCCCCCACCTTAACTAACGAATGCCACTTCTCTGTTCACGACCAAGTCACCCATGCAAGCCATGTAATAGAGATTTCTTATCAATCCATCCCCCTAAGAAGGTCCTTGTCCGCAAGACCGAATTTTGGATACGACTTTGAGAATCGCCACAAGTTTTCCCATGAAGCATCTTCAGGCGGAGCCCCTTTCCATTGTACCAAAATTTCCGTTTTCGGACGGTATTTCCCTTTTTGAATAACTCGACGATCCAAAATGAATTCAGGTTCAGGTAACAAGACTTCATCCGCTGAAACAGGAGGAAGAGTTATCACATTGTCATCGACGACGGGTCCCCATTTCTTCTTAAGCAAACTGACGTGAAAAACATCATGGATTCGTGCCTCCGCATGAAGGTCTAACTTGTAAGCCACTGCTCCGATTCGAGCCAGAACCTTGAATGGCCCAAAAAATCTTGGAGACAATTTCAAAGAACTTCGGAAAGCTACTGATTTTTGGCTATATGGCTGCAGCTTGAGGAATACATAATCACCGACCTCGAAGGTGATCTCGCGGCGATGTAAGTTTGCTTGAGATTTCATGCGAACATGTGCCTCCAACAAATTTCGCCGTAGGTCTCGAAGTACTACTTCCCTTGAGCGCAGCAGTTCGTCCACAGCCTGAATTTTTGTTGTGCCTGGAACATAAGAATTCATAGACGGAGGATGAACCCTATAAACGGCTTCGAATGGTGACATTTTAGTCGCTGAATGAACTGTCGTATTGTATCCATATTCGGCCCAAGCAAGCCATTCCATCCATCTGTTGGGTTGGTCAAAAGAGAAACAACGTAAATACTGTTCAAGAGTCCGATTTACCACCTCGGTTTGGCCGTCGGACTGAGGGTGATAGTTGGAACTGTAACAGAGGAATGTGCCGTGCAATTTGAACATACTTCCAAAAGGTGCTAATGAAGATTTTGTCACGATCGCTAACAATCGAAAGAGGCATTCCATGTACTTTCACAACATTATTGATGAAGCATTTGGCTACTAAAGTCGCTGTGAATGGATGTTTTAATGGCACAAAATGTGCATATTTTGAAAGACGATCAACAACAACCATAATCACATTGTAACCTTATGACATCGGTAATCCTTCGACTAAATCCATGGATATTTCCGTCCAAATACGCTGTGGAATTGGCAGGGGTTGAAGCAATCCCGCAGGCCGAAGAGTCTTATGTTTACAACGTTGACACACTTCACAATCCCGAATAAAGTTTTTAACAGAGGTACGGATGCCAGGCCAAACAAAGCTTGCTGAAATCCGTGTGAGAGTCTTCAAGTAACCGAAATGACCACCTGAAGGAGAGGAGTGGCCATCAGCCAAAACAGCCGGCAGAAATGACGAAGTGGGACTCAAGTGTACCCTCCCGTTTTGCATCCATATTTCATCCCTTTGCACACAATGTAAGGACTGATTAGTGGACAAAGTATCATAATAAGGTTGTTGCATTACCTCAAGCTGTAGAGTTTTCCACCAATCGGCAATGGGCAATGACAAAGCATGACTTTGAAACGCTGCCATCCGAGAGAGAGCATCAGCACCTTGGTTCTCTTTACCCTTGCGGTACTGAATAGTGTAATCGAATCCCATTATTTTAGGCAACCATCGAGCTTGCGAAGGGGTTGTGAGTCTTTGTTCTAGGAGATACTTCAGACTTCGATGGTCCGTTTTGATCACAAATGGCTTGCCTAAAAGGTAAGGTCGCCATTTTCGCACGGCCTTCACCACAGCTAACATCTCCTTGTCGTAGATGGACAGTAATTTAGATTTTCCCTTCAAGGCTTCACTGTAATAAGCTATCGGTTGGTTGCATTGAGACAAGATAGCACCTAAACCATCTCCAAATGCATCACATTCAACTACGAACTGCTGTGTAAAATCGGGCAGCCGTAATACAGAAGGTGAAATGAGAGCTTCCTTCAACTTGTTAAATGCCAAAAGTGCATCTTCGGACCAGCAAAACCCATCCTTGGTGAGAAGCTTTGTTAATGGTGCAACTAATATACCAAATCCCCTCACAAACTTGCGATAATACCCAGCCAATCCAAGGAAACCGCGAACACCTTCGGGGGTTGTCAGTACTGGCCAATTTTGAACGGACTGTATCTTTACCGGGTCCACTGCCACACCATCGAAAGAAATGAGATGACCCAAATACCCAACCATTAGCACCCCAAACTGGCACTTAGAGAGTTTGACATACATCTGATTTTCAGACAGAATTCGAAGTACTTGTTTTAGGTGCTGCAGATGATCCTCCCAAGACCTGCTATACACTAAAATATCATATAAAAAAAACTAGAATAAACCTTCGTAAATGTGGGCGAAAAATGTCGTTCATGAGACTCTGAAAGGATGCTGGAGCGTTTGTCAATCTGAATGGCATCACAAGGAATTCATAGTGACCGTCATAAGTTCGAAAGGCAGTTTTTGGAATATCGTCATGCTGTACCCGAATTTGGTGGTACCCGGAGCGCAAGTCAAGCTTTGAAAAAAGTTTCGCGCCATGTAACTCATCAAGCAACTCATCAAAAACTGGTATTGGAAATTTATCCTTCACTATAATCTCATTGAACGCCCGGTAGTCGACACAGAAGCGCCAAGACCCATCTGATTTTTTTATTAACAGTTCGGGTGACGAAAATGGACTCCGACTAGGACGAATAATTCCGGTTTGAAGGAATTCTTTGACCAGGTTTTCGATCTCATTTTTTTGGTAATGTGGGTACAGGTACAGTCTTGCATTAACAGGAGGTTGGTTCGGTAGCAATGGAATTTGATGATCGTGGCTGCGCTTGGGTGACAATTCTGTTGGGGTTTATGCCCTAAAGATGTAATTTGTAAATTGATTTATGAAATAAATAAAAAGAAAAGTTCAATTCATTCTTGTTGTATTGTTTATTTTATAACTTGTGCATATATTAACATCCTGGATTGCCGGATGTAATCTCGAACTGTGTATATGAGTGTCATATACGGATGGATACAGTAAGAGACGTGCAATCTAAAAAGTCCATAGATAGCAAATAAAGCTGGGTACTTTATTTGTGGTTAATCTATAGCTGCGGTCCATTTCGTAATGTACGGTGGTTCTATCCTGAATCATTCATATGAGATATGGGGATGGAGGCACCTTTTATGATGTGATCGTATAGGACTGGGCCATGATTTATATGAATCTCTCGCCAAGATCCGTTTAATGATTAGATTCATATATATCAACTAATGATGGCTAAATGTGGGTGATCTTAATCCTGAGTGTCTTATCGACTCCTTCAGGTTAGATCGTAGTCTTTGATATACCATGGGTGAGGTCAGATGCTATTCCTGATCAATATACTCCGTATGTTGGGATTGCGATTTAGCTTGTGGCTGGGGAAGGTATGTACACAATAGTGAAATCCACTTCTTCTTGTGAGAATTAGATGGTAGTTCCCTTAAAGGTTGATTCGGGGCTTGGACAATATGAGCGCTCTCCTAATTCCGTGAGGAAATAGGGTTTATTGTTCATTAGAGAATCAACGGTACTTAAAGGATATATGTAATAAGAGGGGTATAACGGACATTATGACCCAGCTCTAATTATGAACTACTGTGGAGGATCACACCATGTGTAATAGCTATATCGATGGACACCGAGTTATATCGGTCTGTGTAAAAACATCTACAATTGAGAGAGTGCAGCTTCAGGTTTTTAGTGGAATAACACCAGAGTTAATAATAAAGGAATATTAATTAAAGAGTTTAATTAATAATTCTGAGGATTATTAGAGCTCAAAATACTGTAGGTCCATTAGATCCCCTTGCTAGCCCGATCGATTTAGGTAACAAGGGTCACAATTAATTAATTGGATTGTCCAATTAATTGTGTTACGAAAGTGACATGTATTTATTCAGGAATTAATTGAATAATGAGATTATTTAATTAATGAATAATGGTGATTAAATAAATTAAATAATAAGATTATTTAATTATGTTATTAATCACTAAATGGAGGGTGTTAGTTGATATTCGATTTTAAATAGAATAAGATAATATGATTATTTTATTAAATTAAATATTTGAAATTGAATTTAAAATGTTTAAATTCAAAATAAATATTTAATTATCTTTTAAAAGATATGAGATATTATTTTAAAAGATTTAGTTTTAAAATTGAAAAGATATCAATTAAAGAGTTTTAGTTATAATGAAATATATATATATGATATATATTGATAACAAAAACAAGAAGGATTGGGATGCACATAAATTACTGTTTGTATGTGATACAAACATTGTGTGCGTGCACAAGAGAAAGTGAGAAACAAAAGAAAAAAAAAAGAAACAAGAGGGCTGTGCGAAAAGCATACAAAAGAATAAAATTGGAGCAGACGTGCACCAAGAGAAAAATTGGTGGAGCTGTGCACTAATTGAAAAAAAAAGAAAAAAAAATATATTGTAAAAAAAGTGGTGAGTGTGTGAACCGGTAAATCAAAAGAAAAAAATAATAATATATATTTCTTTTAAAGAACAAGAGTTGTTCTAAGTTATTTTTCTCTTTGGAAGAAATTGTTTCTACTTCATTCTCTTTACATCCTTCTAAGTTCCTGAGTACGTGACGCTCCCACACGCAGTTACCATTCCGGAGATATAGCGAGGAAGATCAGTGGTACAGACCAGGAGCATATCGTAAAGTGAAGGAGCCTTCAAACGTTGGTAATGTTCTAAATTTTCTTTTAATATATTGATTACAATTTCCTGTGTTTACATATTGTATGTATTAGTTCCGAAAAAAGAATTGCGATCCTAAGTTCACTGGTCTCATATCGTTTATGATCTGTATAAAAATTTTTAAAACCTATTTCCGCTGCGTTACCGGTGAACGGGGTTCCAACAAATTCGGTAGGTTCTTCAAATACGTGTGCAAATTCTGACAGAATGTGACTGAGGTCTAGCGGCAGTTTAGTGTCTTGAATTGGTTCCACATCTGAAATCATGTGAACAAAAAACCCCATACCTGAAAAGTGTAACAATTCTTTTTCACTCATGGAAGCAAGCTCGGAACTGGTCACCCCCTTCAATATGTGAGTTTGGCCTGCTTGTGTAAAAGACATAGAGAGCTTCTTCTAGTCCGTTTCGATTGGACCTAAGGTCTCCAACCATTGTACTCCTAAAACGGCTTGACAGGCGGCCACTGGAAGAACGTTAAAATCGGCTCGTACCATGAACCCTTGAATTGAGATGGAGAGTCCCAAACAACGGCTGGTGCATTCAATAATTTCCTTATTTCTGACTGTTACCTGAAATGTCTTGCCTCGAATCACTTGTAGTCCCAACTTGGTAACCACGGATTGATCGATAAAATTATGGGTGCTTCCCCCGTCAATGAGCACTGTCACATCTCGGTTTCCCACCCTTTCGATAACACGAAAGGTTTGTAGATGGGATGTACCAGCCAAGGCATGTAATGATATTTCTGGTATTGCTTCCTCGGATGACTCTATTTCCATGTCCACATCATCTTCTTCCTCATTCGGCTGCACATCTACCATCATAAACAGATGTGGTTTTGAACAACGATGCCCCGGCACGTACCTGTCTTCACAATAAAAGCACAAACCTTTTTCACGCCTCTCTCTAGCCTCCTGTCCTGTGAGACGCCGAACAGATCCATTGAAGTTACTGGGTGCTTGTGGTGTCCGCTGAGATGGGAAAGGACCAAGAAGGCCCACTGTGGAACTTTGTTGAGGTCGTGGATGGTATGAAGGGGCTGCTGGCCGGATTTGATTACATGGTTTCCTTTGGAATTGAGTTCGTTCTTCAATGAGGTGAGCTACACTGATTGTTTCGGAAAGAGTTTTCGGCTGCTTAACGCGCACATCCAAACGAATTTCTTCCTTCAAACCTGCAATAAAATAACCCACCAAGAATTTTTCAAGTAGATCATCTACCTTATGAGATAATTTCTCGAATGCCTCTTGATACGCATTAACGGTCGTTGTTTGTTTGAGTCGGGACAACGCTTCCGATGGGTCATCATAATCCGTTGGACCAAAACGATGGAGGAGAGTTTTGACGAACTTTTTCCAATGCAACGGACCCCTATTCTTGGTATACCAACGATACCATTGTAGTGCTACATTCGATAGATGAAGCGATGCCAATTGTACCTGTTGCGAAGCGTCGATTTGTTTAAATTCGAAGTACTGTTCTGCTTTGAAAATCCAACATATGGGATCCTCACCCTCGCCTGTATAGGTCGAAAAATTCAATTTGAGATTGGTGTGATTCCGGTCTGCCATGGGCGGATTTGAGGAGGACGGCCTGTCGAGAAAATTGTCAGCAGCTGCAAACGGATTCACTTCCCTGTCAGGTGTGGGTTGGTATTGGTCAGGTGTGCTGTTGGGTGGGTCAGGTGTGAGATTGGATTGGGCGATTCTCATTGCTTACAACTCAGTCATGACTCCATGTAAGGCGTCACTTACTCGGCCAAAATTTTGGTTTAATTCATCGAAGTTGGTATCATGTCGGGCAAGGGCTTCCGTGACCTCGACACGAAACTCCGCGTGGGTTTTACTGCGAGTATCCATGAACCGAAATGGCTATGATACCATTGATAAGAAAAGAATTTAGGGAAGAAAAGAAGAGAAGAAGAACAGAGGTTTATGGAGAATATTTGTTATTAATTTCGTAACTTCAATACCAAAAAGTGTGAACCTAAATAGGCCACAACATTACAACGAGAATCCAAAATATCAGGGACTCCAGTAGTGGAGCCGAATACTAGGAATGCTTTCAGCAACTCCTTTTATTCACAACTAATTTATTAATTGACTAATTCAACTTGTAACAAAACAAAGACTACTTCTTCAACAACAATTATCTACGCCCCCACCTTAACTAACGAATGCCACTTCTCTGTTCACGACCAAGTCACCCATGCAAGCCATGTAATAGATATTTCTTATCACATCATCAATCAAGGGGAAGACAAATTCTGGATTATGGAGGAATACGGTGCGAAAGAATTGTGGACTAGAATTTCGATACTGAACGGATGTTCTTGGAAAGTCAATGGATTAGTATCTGTGAAAGATGATAAGTGCATTACTATTTTTGGTAACGAATTCTATAACAAGTATGAGTACGTCGGGAATCTTGTATCCCCTAATTTTCACACCAGCAACGCTGTGACAAGTGAAGGTATCAATAACTTTACTTGACTCTAATTTCTTTTTATATTGATAGTTAGATGTCATGTCAGTACTCGCCGATGGTATATATATATATATATATAAAAGAAGATTAATCGGAAGTTTTTCTTGATTCTAGTTACATGTTATAATGTTGTATGTATAATTATGTACGAGAAGAATGGATGAGTACATTGTCGTTAGAAAATGTGAAATTAAAGAAAGGGCAAGCAATTATTAGATGAATGATTGAAAAGTAGATTTTCAATTTTTGTTGGCAGGAGAGCTGGAAAAAAAGTTGGGCCGATTTAGAGAGACACATTACTGTGGCAAGATCGGAATGAGAGATGACAAGGTCTAAACTCACGATCCACCATCCACCGTACATATTGATACATTCATGTTTCCTTACCTGGGATTATTTATTCTCGCCCCAAACCTTTAATTTTACTTATAATTAATGTAATCAGATTCATAATTGTTAATTCTAGCAAACATAGAATAAGATCAACCTATGATATCTTTCTTTTACTACATGAGTTAGGGGTCGTTTGTTTTTTTGTCTGAAAACTGAATAGTCTTGAATTTTTCTGAAGACTGAATAGAGACTGAAATTTGAACTTAAATGACATGTTTGTTTTTTTTCCTTACATCTGAATGTATTGTTAACATGTTTGTTTTTTAAAAGTAAAATTGTCTGAAACCAAGTAATTTTACATTTATGCCCACATTAAACAATTATACATGTAATATGGAATAAAAACAATCCAAAAATAATAATTATATATAAACACATATGATCATGATCTTCTTCTTAAATTACAAATAAACTTCATTTTTATTAAGAAAATATATGTTTTTTATTTCAAAAATAAAATCGGTAATAGGAAAACTCACACAAAACACTCTACAAAAATAATATATAAATACATCACCCTAATATCATAATAAAGTATTGATATTAAACACCAATATAAGAAGTAATTAGGGTTCTTTTTTATTTTTAAAGTTATTTAAAATAAGTAATATATTAAAATAAAGATTTGTATACCATATATAATTATGACGAAATCGGAAATATGTTATATATAGGGGATAGTATCGGAAGAAAAGATTTTGGATTGCATTTAAAACAATTCAGTGATTTGCAATTAAGTGAAAAGTCAGAGTTTTTTACTTTTTATTTTTAAGTTGTTTTTTGACATTTTTAAGTTGTTTGACCACTTATAAAAACAAACAAAACAACTTAATAATTATGATTCAGACCCATTAAGTTTTAAGTGGAAAAAACAAACAACCCCTTAGTTCTTGAAGTAATAAAATCAATGAGCTTGCCAAGCATCACGAACAGCCTTCAAGCTACGACACCCCCAAATGGCATGCATTGTTGTTTGTTGTTTCATTTTTAGCTTCACAGATGGGACACAAAGCTGCAGCCAGAATACCTCGAAGAGCCAAATTAACCATAGTAGGAAACCGATTGTCCCATGCTCTCAATAGCAACAATTGGATTTTAAAAAAAAATCCACACCAATTTTTACCTTTCACATATACAAGTAAATTTCTTTTACAATCGGAGGTTTGTGGGGAACTCAAGTCAATATAACCTAGAATTTGATCCCAAAAGCAGGGGCATAATTCAACTAATAATTCATGTCACCCCTACTTATAATTGAACTCATAAATGGATGACAAAATGTGTAAACCATGATTGTCTCAACAATGATGGCTATAAAGGGCTTTGATTCAAATAACATGATAATAAACAACTTATCATTTGTACTGCACAATGCACATCAATGGAGGGCAAGAAAATTGAATTTAGTTTCATTTCCTCTAATCATCTACTATTCAATGCCTGAATGCTATTTCAAGTGGCATCTAGTATCCTTAATGTCACTTGTAATGATTGTTTAACATGAAAATGTTCAAACTCAGACTTTTCAAGTGTTCATATACAGTACAAATCTTAAAAGCTGTACAAATGAGTACACAACTGAAAGATCAATCACCCTTCAGCTCTGCAATATCCGAAAGACGATGAGCTCCCTCCCATAGTCCAATATCTTGCATTCCTGAGATTGAGACGTGTAAGAGAAATTATAACATAAGAGTTTTAAATGCAGGAAATTAATACACACTTTTGGTTGGCAAAATTTGTATCCAGTGACTAATTTTAAAGACAACCCCCCCTAAACAAACACCCGCCAATGAAATAAAACCCTTAGATACAGCATGCAACACGAGCTTAGTGAACCTGAGTTTGAAACTGTGGCCTTGCCAAACACTCTACAATCTTTGGGAGCAAACCACGGGATGACTATTCTGCTGACCCCTTATAGGTAATAATGAAACACGATATTGCTAAATGCAAAATTACCTTTACACTATAATTTGAAACGATGCTGAGCCATGTGATGCATCTCAGATTTCTTCAACAAGATTTTCAAGCTTCATTTTTGTCTCTTTGCAGCCTGATGAAAAGCAGAGACAAGCCATTAGAGAAAACGAAACAAGTAGGAAATAAAACATAAAATCTAGTTATCAAATGAAGTACTAGAATATCTAGATATCATCATCATTAGAATAAAAACTCGTAACATTGGGATCTTCTGCAATACGGAATCTTCGTATGCTTGTTAGCCAGGCCAACCAAATTATTTATGCGATTGGTCTCTGCCGACCTCTGGGCACTAGGAAACTCTATTGTTACAGCAGGTTGAATAAGTAAAACCAGCAGTGGATTAGAAAGACTACCGCAAACACTTCCGGTAGCAGAAACCTAAAAACAATTTTAAAACGAAACATAAGTAATCACAATTCACAACATTTCAAACAGGAATTAAACAAATAAAATCAATCAACACTATCACAACAAACTCACCACTGCATCTTTAGTAACCATTACAACAAGTGCAGAACCTTTCTTCTTGGAACTCTTGATGACAACATCGCCGAACACTCCAAACTCCGAGAATAGCTTTCTCAGTCTCTCAGCAGTATAATCCTCCCCAACTTTTTCCCACGAAACCTTAAGCACCTTGTTCTTATCCAACCCAGCCCCGCCAGCCCCGCCACCCCCGCTTTGTTTTGTCTCTCTCTGCTGGTTGGATGATCATCAGGCCTTTAATCCGGGTGCAACACCAAAGCCTTCAGTTTATATGCTTTAGATATTTCTTTTTGTTAGTTTAGCCCCTTCCACACCAGAGGGCAATCCCAGAACTTCATAATGATTAACATTCACGTTCATGTCTTCTGATACAAATTAACAATCCTGCTGCAATTAAAGAAAACACATGTTAAACTTTCGATTAGCTAATTAAACCAATCCCACAAAGCAAAGTAATAATATATCAATCTCATAAACCTTAATATACTGCAATTACCCAAAAAAAAAACCCATGTAAACTTTTGCAATTAACTCATTGATTTACGAACAGAACTAACAGAATCATCAATGAAATCGAAAAAAATACTAAACAGAACTAAAATATCGATTTACGAACAACAAACAGAATCATCCATGAAATCGAAAAAAGAAAAAATTCATAGATAAATGATACGAAATTAATAAAAATACTAAAAGGTGATGTCTCAGGCGGCGACGGCGGAGAAACAGAAAACGGCTGCCTACGGAGGTGGACGGCGGCGAGTATCGACTGGTTCAGTTGAAGGGAAAAAAGCAAAGATTTTTATGGATTCGATAACAGAGAGAACAAGGAAACCCTAATCGAATCGAATCAGGAAAGGGAATTGAATTGTGTGTTTGAAGCAACTACGGTGTCGTTTAATTTGTTATTTTTTTGACCAATCAATGGTCGCCACTTCATACTCCTTAAAACATAAGGAAATTACCTCCTAATCCTTAGAGGATTATAAACCTATACCTGTAAAAAGGTTACTTGGAATTCACTTTTATTATTATTTCAACAGGCATACATGTCGTCGTCGAATTTTCCATCGGATCTCATCGTGGACGTAGTCTCGTACTTGCCGGTGAAGTCTCTATGTCGATTCAAGTGCGTATCTAAATCCTGGTTAGCTTTAATAACCCACCCTCAATTCGTCAAATTGCACCACGCTCGAACACAAAGACAAATTTTTCTTCTTGCTATTGATGCATCTCTCTACCATGTAGACTTCCAAACATCTCTCCTGCAGCAGGAACCATCATTATCGTTGCCATCGTCATCATCTTATCGTAAAGTTGTTCCGATCAAGCATGATCTTCCATTTAAGGAAGAACATGATCGTCGTAATTTTCGTTTGTGTTCTTGGGTCTCTGAATCTTCCAATGGCTTGTTTTGCACTCTAATGCTCGATCCTCCTGATCGTGAATTTTTCATATACAATCCTTCAAATAGAGAGTACAAGAAGATACCCTATATAGAATCTGAGAAAGAATTCCCCACATTACATGGCTTCGGATATGCTGAGTCCATCGATGACTACAAGTTTGTTAAAGTCTTAATTAAAAGGAACATCATACAGATTTTCTCTCTCAGAAACAATTCTTGGAAAACTATTAAATGTGATTTTCCTTTTAACGTTAAGATCCCTCTCGCTAGATCAACTGGTTGGGAGTATGGGATCCCTCTCGATAGATCAATTCATTGGGTGGTTGATGTGGTTCTGAACAGACCGAGGCGTCATCGTTACGATGATTATTACTACCACCCTTATCAACATCGTTCTAAACAGATCGTGGCATTTGATTTGGTCGAAGAGAAGTTCAAAACTTTACCCATACTCGATCAAGTTTTTCAAAATGTAAAACGTTTGACAGTGTTGGAAGACCGCCTTTGCATAATCAACAATCGGGACCAATTTTGGATTATGAAGAAATATGGTGCGAAAAAATCTTGGACTAGAATTTTGATACCGAAGAAGCCGTACCAGGGTAGATGTTCATCGAAAGACAGTAGAAACTTTTTTTTGAAAGTGAAAGACAATAGATACTTGCTTGTGAATTTAGATGATGATAAGTATACTGCTTTTGATGGTAACAAATGTTATACCAAGCATGTGTACGTGGAGAATCTTGTGTCTCCAAATTTTCATACCGACGTTGCCGTGGCAAGTGAAGGTATTAATAACTTTACCCGACTCTAACTTCAGCTTTTTTAGTTTTATTTCATCAAAAGTGTAGCGATTCGAACTTATAATTTTGTCACATTAAACGGTGGTACATGACTCTAATTTTATTTTATGTTGATAGTTAGATGTCACAGTTAAAGATTGATCAATATTTGCAGTTTTCTTGATTATGATTTCATGTTATGTTGTTGGTTGTATTAGAAAATGTCAAAAGAAAAGGCAAGCAAATATAAAAGATCAATAATATTTTCAAAAATAAAAAATTATATCAATGAGTACTGATATTGGTTTTATCAAAAATAAAAATTTAGTTTTCCAACTTTTATCAAAAATAAAAATTATAAGATACGAACAAAAGATCCACCGTACATATATATTGATATACTTCCTTAACTGGGATTATTCACTCCCCAAACCTTTAATTTTATTTATATTTAATGTAATCAATTATGATATCTTATAGTTAGTTGTTTTTAAGTAATGAAATCAATGGTTTATTTATATTTAATGTAATCAATTATGATATCTTATAGTTAGTTGTTTTTAAGTAATGAAATCAATGGTTTATTTATTTATATATAGTAGTTGATTGAGATGCATAGACTTTATTCTACATTCTCATGATGCGATGCAATGCTTGATGTATTATTCATAAAAATGTAATTATTAATGTTTTTTTTAAAGAATGTAACTATTAATGCTAAAAATATGTTTATGGATGTTTTATGGTCTTATTATAAATTTAAACTTATGAAGTGTTAATTTAATTTACAAATAGACGAGATGAGGTTGATTCAGTGATAAATCATAGCCACGCCATGATATCGTGGGGTTGAGTGCTCCTCCTAAAAAAAATCTTGAATTGTGTAATATATATATTTTAAAAATTTCTATAACATGTGTCAAGTAAAATAGATTATTATTAATGTGTATCTATTTATAAATTGAGATGATAAACTATTGGTTGAGAAAAACCTGAGCCGGTGAAGACTCAAATTGAGTTTGGGTTCGGGTACTGGTTTGAAACAAATCCGAACCCGAATCCACGAACCAGGTTAGATTTAAAAATATTTGATTATATATATAATAAATCCAAACTTCAAAACGAGTGGTTATGTGTAAATTAAAAAGATTTTTATGGATTCAATTAGAGAGAAGAGAGAACTAGTGCTGTAAAAGGGGGCCGTCCCGGCCCACATCGGCACGGCCCCCCGGCCCGTTTTCCTAAATGGGGGCCCGGCACGGCCGTTCCGTGCCGTGCCGGCCCGTGGGCCAAATGGGCCGGCCCATATTTTTTTTTTTTTAAATTTTTTTATATATTATTATTTTTGTATAATAAAAAAAATGTTTATAATAAATTAATAATAGATTATAGATACATTTTTTATTTTATTTAATGAATTAATTCAAAAAATAAATAAAGATAAAACATGAAAGAAAAAAAAAGTAGATAAAAATATGAAATGAAGAATTCTTTATTTATTTCGGACTTTCAGTATTACATATTTACATGATTGCCTCATTAAAAACCTTACCAAGAAAACCCAGTGGGATAAAAACTTGGTAAGGGAAAAAGAGTGCAATCGTATTACAAGTAAATGTACATGTACAACCTAGTTCTGGACCTGGTTACTGGCGGAACCCTCATCGACATATAAATTGGAGAAATTTTGAATAAATTGTTCATCTACCGTTTCATTTTGCATCCTCTTTCGAGCATGCTCCCAATCCCGAATGCATATTAATACTTCCACCATCTCTGGAGTCAAACAATTTCTTCTTGGTTCAATAATTCGTCCACTCGTGCTGAATGCCTGTTCTGAAGACACAGTGGACACGGGGATAACCAGTATGTCACGTGCTAAGTGTGACAAGACCGGATACCTGTAGCTATAGGTCTTCCACCATAACAACAGATCAAAATTCTCCGTGTTTTCGTCGGCATCAAACTGTGCTTCAAGGAACCTATTCAGTTCGGCACCAGAAGATGCAGCAGATAGTGTAGTTGAAGAAGAAGAACTTGCTGATTTGTCTTTTTTCCGGCGTTTGAGAATGCTCCAACTTGTCGGCAACGGTTGTCTGTCCGGTTCTGGTGATGGTTCCGTGTGAATGCCGCCAAACCTGCGCTCATAAATACTAAAAACTTCGAACAACTTGTTTCGAATGTCAGTAATCTGTTGGAATAATCTATTGACAATTTATTACCAGTAAACTCAAGCAAATATTCTAAACTAGCTAATTTAATTCTAGGATCTACTATAACACCTAAGGCATAAAGGAAAGGCATTTCAGACCAGTATTTTTTAAACTTGGTCTTCATGGCAACAACTGCATCGCCAAGCAAGTCATCTTCCCTATAAGTGTTTAACATGTCAGACATTTCCACAATCTGATGGATTGCCTGGGAAGATGTGGGGTAGTAGACCCCAGAAAGGGTTACAGTGGCATTGTAAAAAACCTGTAAAAATTCAACAAAAATCTTTGCCACATACCAATCGTCTGGTGTCAGTGATTGAGCAGGTGGACAGCCACTTTCGGCCAATTTCATGTTATAAAAACCCGAAATAGTTGTATCATATTCCAAACAATTTTTCAGCATTAAGTAAGTAGAGTTCCACCTTACCGGCATATCAGTTTGGAATCGTCGGGGTCGTAGACTGTTTAATGTACAGTGTCTGCCAAATTCTTGAAATCTTGGATTAGAGCTACCGATCCAAGAAATGGCATCTCTGATGCGTTCTATACGATTGCTTACTTTCTTCAAACCAGACTGTACAACTAAATTTATGATATGACATGCACAACGCTGGTGGAAGAAATAACCCCCAGCTTGCGGGATGTTTCTTTTAGTAAACAATGCAATAGACTTAGTATTTGCCGATGCATTATCTAATGTGATAGAGAGGATGCGATGAGTTATGTCATAAGTTTCTAAAACAGAAAGAATGACAGCAAAAATATTGTCTGCGGTATGTGCAAAATCCATAGGACGAAAACCAAGAATTTTTTTTATATCCTACATTCAGAGTCTAAATAGTGTCCTGTGACACATAAATGGTCCTGTTTGGAACATGCGTTCCAAATATCGGAAGTTAATGCAATTGAGACAGTTAGATGCTGTAATTCAGCCGTCAAGTCATCTCGTTGGGTTTTAAACATTTTTATCAAATCGTTCCTAGTGGTGGTTCTAGAAACAATTTGCATTTGGGGGCAAAATGCAGATGTTATAAATTCTTGAAAAAAAACACAGTCACCGAAATTAATAGGTTGATCAGTTTGTGCAATGTACCGTGCCAAACATTCTCTAGCATGTGCGGCGTCGTAATGCCACGTCGTAACCGACCCGTCTGGGTGCCGTTGCAGTTGTTTCTGGGTTGTATTGGGTACCTGTACGTGTTTGGGCATGCATTTTTGCATATGTCTTCTCAAATGACCGGTTCCACCCTTAGTAGTGGTATAGTTCTTAGGACAAAACTTACATTTGGCTCTGGGGCCGACCGTACCGTCTGGAAGTGTCATTTCTACTACGTCAAAACACTGCCATACGTCTGATGTTAACCTCTTAGATTTGGTACGTGATGTCGGTGTGGCGCCGGAACCAGAAGGTCCCGCTCCGGTTTCTGCCGGTCCGGAGAGATCAAAATCATCGTTCAGCATGTTTAGACCGTCTGGAAAATAAGGATGGGTGGGATCCATTTCCTAAAAAAAAAAAGTTTCGGTCATTAAAATTAACTCCTACACATACAATGATTATTTTACTAAAAATATATATTAAAATTAACTCCTACACATAAAATGATTAATTTACTAAAACAATATATTAAAATTAACTCCTACACATAAAATGATTATTTTACTAAAACAATATATTAAAATTAACTCCTACACATAAAAATTATTAATTTACTAAAACAATATATTAAAATTAACTCCTACACATAAAATGATTTTTTTTTTACTAAAACAATATATTAAAATTAACTCCTACACATAAAAATTATTAATTTACTAAAAAAATATATTAAAATTAACTCCTACACATAAAATGATTTTTTTTTACTAAAACAATATATTAAAATTAACTCCTACACATAAAATGATTAATTTACTAAAACAATATATTAAAATTAACTCTTACCCATAAAAATGATTTTTTTTTACTAAAACAATATATTAAAATTAACTCCTACACATAAAATGATTATATTACTAAAACAATATATTAAAATTAACTCCTACACATAAAATGATTATATTACTAAAACAATATATTAAAATTAACTCCTACACATAAAAATTATTAATTTACTAAAAAAATATATTAAAATTAACTCCTACACATAAAATGATTTTTTTAAACTAAAACAATATATTAAAATGAACTCCTACACATAAAATGATTATTTTACAAACAAAATATATTAAAATTAACTACTACAAATAAAATGATTTTTTAACTAAAAAAATATATTAAAATTAACCCCTACACATAAAAATGATTTTTTTTTACTAAAACAATATATTAAAATTAACTCCTACACATAAAATGATTATTTTACTAAAACAATATATTAAAATTAACTCCTACACATAAAATGATTAATTTACTAAAAATAAAAATAAAAATTAACCCCTACACATAAAAATGATAAATTTACTAAATAAATAAAATTAATAACTGATATAAACATAAAATGATAAATTTACTAACTAAACAAACATATTAAATTTAAAATATAACACTTAAATAAAAATGTACCTTTGAAGTTTGAACTTTGGTGTCTTGGTGAAGAGATTAGAGAATAATAGTAAATTACAGATAAAATATTATAATAGTATATTAGTAGTGTAGAATAGTAGAGAGAGAGTAAGAATGAAATTAAGAATAATTGAAATTGTATAGAGAGTTTGAGAATGGAGAGATTGAGAGAATTAGAGAAAGTGAATGAAAAGTGGAATGTATGGGAGTATTTATAGAAAAATTAGAAAAGTGGGTAAAAATATAAAACACAAGAGTTGAGGGGGCAAATTGTAATTTTTATTGTTTTTTTTTTTAAAAATAACCATTGGCTGACGTCAGCCATGACGTCAGTCAACGGTTATTTTTTTTAAAAAAACAATAAAAATATACTTAAATTTAAAAAAAAATAATAAAAAAAAAAATTCTGCGTGCCTACCGTTGGGCTTGGCACGCCGTGCCTGGAACCCTGACCCGGCACGTGCCAAGAATGGGGGCCGTGCCAGGCACGGCCCGCCATCCTTGGCAGGCCGGCCGGACCGGGCCCTCCAGGCCCGGCCCATATTTACAGCACTAGAGAGAACAAGGAAACCCTAGTCGAATCGAATCAGGAAAAGGAAACCTATCTGCATGCTTCTACTTATGCAGCTGATATGTTGTCGTTTTTTTGAAGTATTACACTGTTACATAAATTTGAGATTTTTTTTAAGGGTGAGAACTCGAACCCGCAATCTCATAATGAAGGTATAAAAGGTGTACTACCGGACCAATCTTATTTCGTCTGATATGGTGTATTTAATTGTACAGCTTTGTTATTTTGTTTTTCAATGGAGCAATTCATTGGGTGGTTACCGTGGTTGACTACTACCGTGATCTGTTAGGGTTCAAAGTACCAATCGAAACCCTAACACTTTCTGTATCCGTTAAACTCCTGCAAGATTCACTCACAAATAATACAAGAAATATACAAAGGCAGTAAAAACATATACAAGATTCAATTATCCTTAAAAGTGATACACAAAAATCTAACAAGAATTTGTGTATCAACTTAAAAGGAAATCAGAAGAATAAACTTGAGCAAAAGTTAAAGAACAAGAAAGTAACAGAAATAAAAAAGACAGCAGAATTTATAGTGGTTCAGATCGAAAGATCCTACATCCACGTTGAGTTTGCACACAGAGAAGCTCTTTCTACTATATGAGAGTCTTTACAACGCTAGAGTTACACTATCAGGACCAGAAACAACACAGAATTGCTCTATTGTTCCAGATCTGTCACCACAACGAATCAAGAACCCTAATCCCTCTTTACAAACCACAAACTCAGAAATATAACTCTCAATCGTTACACAAAGAGTATACAACTCTTTAATCACTCTTAACTCTCACAAATCACACCTGAGATTACAATAAGAATCACTCAAATGGAGTTGGAGTTACTCGGCTAATGTGTCTCCATTCGTCAACACGATCAGCAAATTGTTCGAAGAAGGAGCTCAGGAGGCATAGGTGTTTGTTGAAGGCCTTCAAGTGGTTTTGGGTTGTGGAGACAGAGCTAGCTTTTGGGATGACATTTGTTGGGACTCAATTCCACTCAAAACAGCTTTTCCAAGGATCTTTACTCTGTCTCAAAACAAAGAAGGGAGTCTTCAAGAGTTTGGGAGCTGGTATGGGTCGAGATGGCGATGGAAGGTTCAGCTGAGAAGAGAGGTGTTGGGGTGGGAACAAGAGCAATGGAGTTGCTTCTTAGCTGCTCTGAGCAGTGTCAAGGTCAGGAAGAACGTACCGGATAGAATTGCTTGGCTATTCTGCCCAAATGGTAAGTTCTCAGTCCAATCCTTTCGTAAGTGCCTGGAGGACAAAAATCAGGCCAACCAAGGCTGTTCTGGATGGATTTGGAACAATTACTGTCCCTCAAAAGTGGAGATATTTGTGTGGAATCTTCTCAAAGAAAGAGTCTTGGTGAAGCAGGTGATGATGCAGTTTAGGATCAATGTGAATGCCAACATGAGCTGTCCTCTGTGTGACAACGGAGTCGAGTCGATAGACCACCTGTTCTCACATTATGGCTGGACGAGGAAACTTTGGATGGAAGGTTTGAGCTAGTGGAATGTGTCTGCTTGCTCAAATGATAAGTTGATTTTTTGGTGGGAGTGCTGGAGAGGTTTATGTCCGAAATCCAATTCTATAAGAGCTTGGTGCACGATGTTTTATGCCATCGTATGGACAGTGTGAGAGTTGCGAAATCCTCGCATTTTTGAAGACAAGGTGGTGTCCGTGGATTATGCAAAGGATTTGGTGAAGTTTAGAGTTGGTTGGTGGTTCAAGCATCATTGCAAGGGGACCAGGGAACCTATCACTGCTATTCTGCTCAATTTAAGCGATATATATGTGGACAAAGGGATGGTTAAACAGTACCATAAGGAGGTGTGGTGCCCTCCAAGTGTTCATGGGCTCAAGTTCAATGTGGACGGTTCCTCTAGAGGTAAGCCGGGGCCAGCGAGCATTGGTGGTGTGTTGGGAAATTCTGAAAGAAAAATCTGTTGTCTCTTTTCTTATCATGTGGGGATTGAAGATTCTAATATGACTGAAATAATGGCTATACACAAAGCGCTTGAACTATGCGCCTCCAGATCAATATTGGTAGACAAAGATATTATTATTGCCAACGACTCCATGGTAGCAGTCTCCTGGGTGAACAAGTCGGATGATTTCGGAAGTCTCAAGCATGTAAAGCTCATTTACGAAATTAGAGGTCTCCTGAAAGTGTTGAGAAGGACCTCGGTGGTCTTCAACCCCAGGCACACAAACTCCTTTGCCGATGATCTAGCCAAAAAAGGTTCACAAAATTTAGGTGATATGCTTGTTTGGGGCGACATGTAGAGGGGGTTTTGTTTTGTCCTCTGTTTTGGGTTCCATCCTTTTCTCAGGATCGTTTTTTCTGGTGTTTTTCTTCCTTTTCTCTCCTCTTGTTGTTGCTGTTTGTTTGTTTTCATCTTCCCAACCTTTTAGCTGATGAATAAACTTGTGTTGTTCAACAAAAAAAAAGTTTTTCAAAAGTTAAGATGGTTTAGGTTGTTGAGAGACTGTCTTTGCTTCATCGATCGTGAGAACAAATTTTGGATTATGGAGGAATACGGTAGGAAAGAATCGTGGACCAAAATTTCAGTACCGATTAAAGCCGTATCCGGGCAAATGTTTGTGGAAATACAGTCGATTGACTGGATTCTTATTTATGAATTTAGGCGATGATGGCCGGTTACAAAGATATGATGATATTTACATTGTTTTTGATGGTATCAAATGTTATAAAGCACATGCGTACGTGGAGAATCTTGCATCCCCTAATTTTCACACCGATGACTTCGTCACAAGTGAAGTATCAATAATTTGACTCTAATTTCTATTTTTGATATTCCACCAGCGATATAGTAATATGAACCTGAAACATTGTTATATATTGTTCCTACTTTCATGTTACATATTAGAAAATGTCAAAGAAAGGGCAAGCAAATATTAGATCAATGACTGAATGTACTGGTTTTATAAAAAAAAAAGTAATAGATTTCCAATTTTTGTTCGCCGAAGAGCTGGGATTTTGGTTTAGGTGAGGAGAATATCAAGTTGGACCGGCCAACATTATGGTTATGAGAGATGTTTGGGCCGGTCGGCTTGGAGAGAAGCTACTAGCTAGTTATCCATCGTGGCAAAATCTGAACGGAAGATCCACAGTACATCTTGATACATTCATGTTTTGAAGTAACATGGAATAAGATCAACCTATAATATCTTTATCTTACTGCAAGAGTTAGTTTTTGAAGTAATGAAATCAATGATTTTTTATTAATTTATTTAGTAGTTGATTAAGATGCGATGTGAACAACAATCTTTACCTTTCACTTGTATAAGAAAATTCTGTAACAATTGGACGTTCTGATTTTAATTCCATTCGTGGAGAACTCAAGTCAATAACCTAGAAATGAAATTGATCCCAAAAGCAAAGACATAATTCAATTAATAATTCATGTCATCCCTAGACAAAATGTGTAAACCATGTTTGTCTCAACAACGATGGCTATAAAGGGCTTTGATTCAAATAACAAGATAATAAACAACTTATCATCCCTAGACACAATGCACATCAATGAAGGACAAGAAAATTGAATTTATTTTCGTTTCCTCTAATCATCTGCTATTCAATTCCTGGATGCTATTTCAAACTCAAGACTTTCTAAGTGTTAATATATCCTTGCAACAATGTACACAACTGAGAGATCAATAGGTGAAAATTGGTATCTAGGACAGATGAAAAACCTTCAGCACTGCAATTTCCGAAAGACCATGGCGATGAGCTCCCAATCTCCCATGTCCTGCATTCTAGAGATTGAGATGTGTAAGATAAATTAACATAAGAGTTTTAAATGCAGGAAATTAATACACACTTTTTGCAGTCCGAGAATAACTCTCTCAACCTCTCTGCAGTCCCCAACTTTTCCCACGAAACTTTAAGCATCTTTTCCTTATCCAATCCAGCCCCGCCACCCTGCTTTGTTTCGTCTCTCTCTGAGGAGCGGATGAGGCAGGGCGATTCCTTCTTTGCAAGCATTGTTGCACGTATTCTATCAATTTCCTCCTTAAGCTGTTTAGCAATCCTCTCCTCTTCTTCCCAAGCTTTAACAGATGGATCAGGAGCAAATGCAGCCCTTTATCTCTGCTCTTCTTCCCAAGCTTTTTTGAATCCTGCTGCTTCTCACGCTTGATTTTGAGAAGATTGTCAAACTATTTCCGTGCTTTTTCATCTTTTAGAATCTCATAGGATGACTTTACCTTCTGGAAATTGTCATCTGCATTTGGATCATGTAACTTTATCCGGACGCAACTCCAAAGCCCTCAGTTTATATGCTTTCGATATTTCTTTTTCGGTTAGTTTAGCTCCTTCCACACCAGAGGGCAATCCCAGAACTTCATAATTATTAACATCCACGTCAATATCTTCCGATACAGATTAACAATCCTGCTGTAATTAACGAAAACAAATGTTAAACTTACGGTTAGCTAATTAAACCAATCCCACAAAGCAAAGTAATATATCAATCTATCTCATAAACCTTAATATACTGCAATTAGCAAAATGAACCTATGTGAAGTTGTGAACTTTTGCAACTCATTTACATTGTAAAAAAAGTACTAAACGGAAAAAAAAAATTTGATTTACGAACAGCAAAATTTTTTGGACAATTTAACTCAAAATCATCAATGAAGTCGAAACTCAATAGTTTTACATGTGAATTCAACATCCAAAGCAACCAAACTCAAACACATAACAGAATAAAGAAAAAATAAATAACTCCACCACACAACCAATACACCATGAAATATCATAATAGATGATTATTATATGAAATTAATAAAAATATTAATATCGTATCAGATAAGATATAAAATATAACTAAAGTTTGGTTGAAAACTCAGCACACCAAGGCCGATCATTTTTCTCATATATATAGTCAATACAACGGCTGCCTGCGGAGGTGGACGGCGGCATAGTGGGTATGGGATCCCTCTCAATGGAGCAATTCATTGGGTGACTGACAACTATGACCGTGAGCATTATTCCCCACGGATCGTGGCATTTGATTTGGTCGAAGAGAAATTCAAAAAATTTCCCCTACTCGATCAAGTTGTTCGAAGGTTAAAACGGTTTACAGTGTTGAGAGACTGTCTTTGCATCATCAATCATGAGAAAATTTTTTGGATTATGGAGAAATATGGTGCGAAAGAATCGTGGACTAAACATGCAATACCGAACATGTGTTCTTGGAATGACAGTGAATACTTATTTGGGAATTTAGATGATTATGAATGGTGTGTTGATAAGCAAATTGTTTATGTTGGTAATGAACGGTACTTAAACAAACGTGTGTACGTCGAGAATCTTGTATCTTCTAATTTTCACACCAACAACGCCATGGCAAGTGAAGGTATCAATAACTTTACTTGACTCTAATTTCTTTTTATATTTATAGTTAGATGTAGATATTCACCGATGGTGTATATATATATTAGTGCTGTAAAAGGGGGCCGGCCCGGCCCACATCGGCACGGCCCGTTTTCCTAAATGGGGGCCCGGCACGGCACGCCGGCACGGCCCTTCCGTGCCGTGCCGCGTGCCGTGCCGGGCCGGCCCGTGGGCCAATTTGGCGGGCCAAATGGGCCGGCCCATATTTTTTTTAAAATTTTTTTTTTTATATATTATTATTTTTATATAATAAAAAAAATGTTTATAATAAATTAATAATAGATTATAGATACATTTTTTATTTTATTTAATGAATTAATTCAAAAAATAAATAAAGATAAAACATGAAAGAAAAAAAAAGTAGATAAAAATATGAAATGAAGAATTCTTTATTTATTTCGGACTTTCAGTATTACATATTTACATGATTGCCTCATTAAAAACCTTACCAAGAAAACCCAGTGGGATAAAAACTTGGTAAGGGAAAAAGAGTGCAATCGTATTACAAGTAAATGTACATGTACAACCTAGTTCTGGACCTGGTTACTGGCGGAACCCTCATCGACATATAAATTGGAGAAATTTTGAATAAATTGTTCATCTACCGTTTCATTTTGCATCCTCTTTCGAGCATGCTCCCAATCCCGAATGCATATTAATACTTCCACCATCTCTGGAGTCAAACAATTTCTTCTTGGTTCAATAATTCGTCCACTCGTGCTGAATGCCTGTTCTGAAGACACAGTGGACACGGGGATAACCAGTATGTCACGTGCTAAGTGTGACAAGACCGGATACCTGTAGCTATAGGTCTTCCACCATAACAACAGATCAAAATTCTCCGTGTTTTCGTCGGCATCAAACTGTGCTTCAAGGAACCTATTCAGTTCGGCACCAGAAGATGCAGCAGATCGTGTAGTTGAAGAAGAAGAACTTGCTGATTTGTCTTTTTTCCGGCGTTTGAGAATGCTCCAACTTGTCGGCAACGGTTGTCTGTCCGGTTCTGGTGATGGTTCCGTGTGAATGCCGCCAAACCTGCGCTCATAAATACTAAAAACTTCGAACAACTTGTTTCGAATGTCAGTAATCTGTTCGGAATAATCTATTGACAATTTATTACCAGTAAACTCAAGCAAATATTCTAAACTAGCTAATTTAATTCTAGGATCTACTATAACACCTAAGGCATAAAGGAAAGGCATTTCAGACCAGTATTTTTTAAACTTGGTCTCCATGGCAACAACTGCATCGCCAAGCAAGTCATCTTCCCTATAAGTGTTTAACATGTCAGACATTTCCACAATCTGATGGATTGCCTGGGAAGATGTGGGGTAGTAGACCCCAGAAAGGGTTACAGTGGCATTGTAAAAAACCTGTAAAAATTCAACAAAAATCTTTGCCACATACCAATCGTCTGGTGTCAGTGATTGAGCAGGTGGACAGCCACTTTCGGCCAATTTCATGTTATAAAAACCCGAAATAGTTGTATCATATTCCAAACAATTTTTCAGCATTAAGTAAGTAGAGTTCCACCTTACCGGCATATCAGTTTGGAATCGTCGGGGTCGTAGACCGTTTAATGTACAGTGTCTGCCAAATTCTTGAAATCTTGGATTAGAGCTACCGATCCAAGAAATGGCATCTCTGATGCGTTCTATACGATTGCTTACTTTCTTCAAACCAGACTGTACAACTAAATTTATGATATGACATGCACAACGCTGGTGGAAGAAATAACCCCCAGCTTGCGGGATGTTTCTTTCAGTAAACAATGCAATAGACTTAGTATTTGCCGATGCATTATCTAATGTGATAGAGAGGATGCGATGAGTTATGTCATAAGTTTCTAAAACAGAAAGAATGACAGCAAAAATATTGTCTGCGGTATGTGCAAAATCCATAGGACGAAAACCAAGAATTTTTTTTTGTATCCTACATTCAGAGTCTAAATAGTGTCCTGTGACACATAAATAGTCCTGTTTGGAACATGCGTTCCAAATATCGGAAGTTAATGCAATTGAGACAGTTAGATGCTGTAATTCAGCCGTCAAGTCATCTCGTTGGGTTTTAAACATTTTTATCAAATCGTTCCTAGTGGTGGTTCTAGAAACAATTTGCATTTGGGGGCAAAATGCAGATGTTATAAATTCTTGAAAAAAAACACAGTCACCGAAATTAATAGGTTGATCAGTTTGTGCAATGTACCGTGCCAAACATTCTCTAGCATGTGCGGCGTCGTAATGCCACGTCGTAACCGACCCGTCTGGGTGCCGTTGCAGTTGTGTCTGGGTTGTATTGGGTACCTGTACGTGTTTGGGCATGCATTTTTACATATGTCTTCTCAAATGACCGGTTCCACCCTTAGTAGTGGTATAGTTCTTAGGACAAAACTTACATTTGGCTCTGGGGCCGACCGTACCGTCTGGAAGTGTCATTTCTACTACGTCAAAACACTGCCATACGTCTGATGTTAACCTCTTAGATTTGGTACGTTATGTCGGTGTGGCGCCGGAACTAGAAGGTCCCGCTCCGGTTTCTGCCGGTCCGGAGAGATCAAAATCATCGTTCAGCATGTTTAGACCGTCTGCAAAATAAGGATGGGTGGGATCCATTTCCTAAAAAAAAAAGTTTCGGTCATTAAAATTAACTCCTACAAATACAATGATTATTTTACTAAAAATATATATTAAAATTAACTCCTACACATAAAATGATTAATTTACTAAAACAATATATTTAAATTAACTCCTACACATAAAAATGATTTTTTATTACTAAAACAATATATTAAAATTAACTCCTACACATAAAATGATTATTTTACTAAAACAATATATTAAAATTAACTCCTATACATAACATGATTATTTTACTAAAACAATATATTAAAATTAACTCCTACACATAAAAATGATTTTTTTTTACTAAAACAATATATTAAAATTAACTCCTACACATAAAATGATTATTTTACTAAAACAATATATTAAAATTAACTCCTACACATAAAAATTATTAATTTACTAAAACAATATATTAAAATTAACTCCTACACATAAAATGATTATTTTACTAAAACAATATATTAAAATTAACTCCTACACATAAAAATTATTAATTTACTAAAACAATATATTCAAATTAACTCCTACACATAAAATGATTATTTTACTAAAACAATATATTAAAATTAACTCCTACACCTAAAAATTATTAATTTACTAAAAAAAATATATTAAAATTAACTCCTACACATAAAATGATTATTTTACTAAAACAATATATTAAAATTAACTCCTATACATAACATGATTAATTTACTAAAACAATATATTAAAATTAACTCCTACACATAAAATGATTAATTTACTAAAACAATATATTAAAATTAACTCCTACACATAAAAATTATTAATTTACTAAAACAATATATTCAAATTAACTCCTACACATAAAATGATTATTTTACTAAAACAATATATTAAAATTAACTCATACACCTAAAAATTATTAATTTACTAAAAAAAATATATTAAAATTAACTCCTACACATAAAATGATTTTTTTTTAACTAAAACAATATATTAAAATGAACTCCTACATATAAAATGATTATGTTACAAAAAAAATATATTAAAATTAACTACTACAAATAAAATGATTTTTTTACTAAAAAAATATATTAAAATTAACCCCTACACATAAAAATAATTTTTTTGTACTAAAACAATATATTAAAATTAACTCCTACACATAAAATGATTAATTTACTACAAATAAAAATAAAAATTAACCCCTACACATAAAAATGATAAATTTACTAAATAAATAAAATTAATAACTGATATAAACATAAAATGATAAATTTACTAACTAAACAAACATATTAAATTTAAAATATAACACTTAAATAAAAATGTACCTTTGAAGTTTGAACTTTGGTGTCTTGGTGGAGAGATTAGAGAATAATAGTAAATTACTAATAAAATATTATAATAGTATATTAGTAGTGTAGAATAGTAGAGAGAGAGTAAGAATGAAATTAAGAATAATTGAAATTGTATAGAGAGTTTGAGAATGGAGAGATTGAGAGAATTAGAGAAAGTGAATGAAATGTGGAATGTGTGGGAGTATTTATAGAAAAATTAGAAAAGTGGGTAAAAATATAAAACACAAGAGTTGAGGGGGCAAATTGTAATTTTTATTGTTTTTTTAAAAACATAACCGTTGGCTGACGTCATGGATGACGTCAGCCAACGGTTATTTTTTTTAAAAAAACAATAAAAATATACTTAAATTTAAAAAAAAAAAAAAAAAAAAAAAAAAATTTCCGCGGGCCCAACGGTTGGCACGCCGTGCCGGCACACGTGCCGACCGTTGGGCTTGGCACGCCGTGCTGGCGTGCCGTGCCGGGCCTGGAATCTTGACCCGGCACGGGCCAAGAATGGGGGCCGTGCCTGGCACGGCCCGCTACAGTAGCGGGCCGTGCCAGGCACGGCCCGCCATCCTTGGCAGGCCGGCCGGACCGGGCCCTCCAGGCCCGGCCCATATTTACATTATATATATATATATATAGATTCTAGTTACATGTTATATTCTTGGTTGTATTATCATGTACGAGATGATTATGTTGTCGATAGAAAATGTCAAATTAAAAAAGGGTAAGTAGTAATTAGATCATCGATTGAAAAAGTAGATTTTCAATTTGTGTTTGCAGGAGAGCTGGGATTTTGGTTTAGTTGAGGAGAATATAAAGCCAGACCAGCCAACAATATATATAGTTATGACTTATGAGATATGTTCGTGCCAGTCGGCTTAAGGAGAGAAGCTACCGTGGCAAGATCGGAACGAAAGATCCAAGGTATATATTGATACGTTCATGTTTCCTTACCTGAGATTGCTCTTGCCCCAAACCTTTAATTTTATTTATATTTACTGTAATCAGATTAAGAATAGCTAATTCTATATCAACATATAGAATAAAATCAACCTATGATATCTTTCTTTTACTACAAGAGTTGATGCTAATGCTAAAATATGTTTATGGATATTTTTTTTAACATCAAGTCTCAACACACAAGGATGAGATTCTTCCAACGTAACCAAAACTGATCCTCAACGCTCGACAAAGCTAACTTAGCTAAATAATATGCCACATGGTTTCCCTTTCTAGGCAAGAAGACCATGGGACCGCATCTCATACCCTGTATCATTAGGTATGTGTCTGAAAGAACCAATCAAATATCAGAATTCAGGTCCTTACCCTCATTAATCCAATTCACAACAACAGCATTCCCCGTCTCTCGAGCCAGCTGCAGACCCCTTAAAAGTATAAAACAGCCACTGCCTCCGCGCGCCACTTGAGGACAGTAGTTTGCCTCTATTCTCTGAGAACTCGAAGCCATCACATTACCCTCTAAGTCGCGAATAACATGTCCGATCCCAACCATATTCCCTACCATATCTAAAGCCTCATCTGAAAATTCTGAAACATAATTACGAGACCACTCCTGCAATTCATTAGCACACATACCTGGTAATCCATGGACCACCATGTTTCGGTTGTGCCAACACCTCCAAACATTTTTTGTATCACCCAAAACCACCGCTGCTAGCCAAGCATCATGAACATCCTTCAAGCTACGACACCCCCAAATCGCATGCTTGATTTCTATGTGTTAACAAACTTTTGACTTGATTTCTATGTGTTAACTCTTGCTTTTCCTCGTGTTGTGGGAATAGCTATTCGGATCCTGTTAGTGTTAGTAGTGCCTGCTTGATCTGGACAAATTACTAATAAACTTTTGATCTGATTTCTGTATCTCAAGATTCTCAACTGGTATGTTCCAGTCCCACTTGTAAAAAAGCAAGCGCGGGATCTTTCTCATAAATTGTCACTAGTAACTAGTAAGAGAGTAGTAAACTAGTCATAATATTTTGTGATATTAAAAGTAGATTTTGGGTTTCATTCATATTTTTTCCCCTAAATCCTAGACATTAAAAAAGTAGCAGTCCGATAGATGTGTTCTGTCTTTTTTGTTTTTTTTTTCCCCATTATCCTTTGTACAAGAAAAAGTTTGCATTAAAAGAATAGAAAAAAAAATGCACACCAACTTTTACCTTTAACTTGTATAGTAAATTTCTGACCAATTTTGGATTATGGAGGAATATGGTGTGAAAGAATCATGGACTAGATTTTCGATACCGATGAAGCCGTACCAGGGAAGATGTTCGTGGAAAGACGATGGATACTTATTTGTGAATTTAGATGATAATGAATTGTTAGAAGGTCATCACAAGTACAACGTATTTGATGGTAACAGATACTATACCATCAAATACAATGTATACCATACTATACCATATGTATACAATCAAGTGAAGGTATAGTATGGTATAGTATGGTATAGTATGTATATATTGTACTTGATTATATACATTGTACTGTGGTAACAGATAACTTGTATACATTGTACATATCATCGGATACTATACCATATATACGTGGAAAATCTTATGTCACCTAATTTTCACATCGGCATTATCACCGCAAATGAAGGTATCAATAACTTTAATTAACTATTATATATATATATATATATATATATAATGTGTGATCAATATATGATATCTTTCTTTTACTACAAAGGTTAGTTTTTGAAGCAACGAAATCAGTATTTTTGTTTGTCTTAAAATAAGAATATGTATGGACTTTATCCTACAGTCTTCCTCTTTCTGTCTTCTACCTGATCTATATTTTTTCGAGCTACCGAATAATCCCAAACGACAATAAATAATGAGATAATGTGATGCATGATGTAGTATTCATAAATCAACTATAAAGATGTAATTGCTAAAATATCTTTACGGTGTTTGTATGGTGTTTGTATACGATTTATAACATTATCACATTTATTTTTTTTAAGAGGTTTATATAATATATTATCACTTGATTAGATGAGGTTGGTCTAGTGGTATACCTGTCACACCTATACCATGAGTTTGTGAGTTCAAATTCCTTCACCTCAACCCCAAATTTATTTAATACTGATATATATATATGTCCCGATCCTATCAGTGCGTACTGATGAAATTATATAAAGACATTGAATGTGATCCACTCATTTTACATACTTTGACTTGGTATGTATGGACACTTGTTAACACTCTAATTAATTTCATGTGGAGATATTTTAGTAAAAATACATGATTTCCCCTTTAATAATGAAAGAGAACTTAATTACTATAGTGAGTGAGGTTCCTTTCCTTTTTGGAACTTAATTCCTGATTTGTATATGGGGTCGACGGAATTTAATTCACCAAAACACTAGCAAACACTAGCAAACACTGGAATTCAAAATTAGAAATTTAATTCTCTTACCTCGGATAGGATTCCTAAGCAGTAGATACGTCATAACATAATTAATATTATTCTTTAAAAAAGATCTAAAAACTCATAACTGTGTGGTTTTGAGTTTCTTCATTAGCAGAAGATTTGGCTATATTCGTTTCAAAGTTGACTGCTTTTTTGTGTTGTTTTCAACAAATTTGGTAAGTGTTCTTCATTGTCAATCAATTTCATGCCAATTATAAAGTGTTTTTTTTGTGTGTGTGTTTTCAAAAGAAATAGAGAACCCCATTATACTTTTGTGTGAATTTATTCTGATTTTGATTTCTTTGTTCCTGTTTTGTATAGTGTGTGTTTTGGTTTTCTTTTTATTTTTTTGAAAGGAAACCCTCAAGCCCTAGTCAAATCGAATCAAGAAAAGGAATTATATGTTTGAGACAGATACGGTGTCGCACGTCGTACCTTTTAAAATAAAAGGAAATTACTTCCTAATCCTTAGAGGACTATAAACCGATGATACCTATAAAAATTAAAAAGGTTACTTGGAAGTCACTCTTATTATTACTATTAATTCCTGCTTTGCTTTTTGCATACTGATCAACACTCAACAGTCATACATCAACATGTCGTCGAAGTTTCCATCTGAACTGATTGTCGACATACTCTCATACTTACCGGTGAAGTCTCTATGTCGATTCAAGTGTGTATCTAAATCTTGGTCCGTTTCAATAACTCACCCTCGATTCATCAAACTGCACCAAGCTCGAAACCGGAGACAAAAATTTCTTCTTGTTAACGGTGAATCTCTCTACCATGTAGACCCCGATACATCTCTTCTGCATCAGGAATTATCATTATCTTATTGTAAAGTTTTTCCGAACAAGCATGATCGTCCATTTAAGGAAGAACATGATCATCGTAATTTTCGTGACTGTCGTTGGGTCTCCGAATCTTCCAATGGCTTGTTCTGCGTCTCCGGATCTTCCAATGGCTTGTTCTGCACTCAAATGATTGATCCTCCTGATCTTGATTTTTTTGTATACAATCCTTCGACTAGAGAGTCCAAGAAAATACCCAATATAGATTCTGAGAAAGAATCCTATCATGATTGGATGCGCTACCCGTTACATGGTTTCGGATATGCTGAGTCCATCGATGACTATAAGTTTGTTAAATTCTTTGCTAAAAGGAAAATCATACAGATTTTCTCTCTTAGAAACAATTCTTGGAAAACTATTAAATGTGATTATCCTTTTAACGTTAATATTGTTCATCCTATATTTGAGTTCTCTCTCTATGGAGCAGTTCTCAATGGATCACTTCATTATGGAATCCCTCTCAATGGAGCAATTCATTGGATGGTTGTTGTGGTGGATTACGACGACCGTAGGTATTATTCGATGGTGGCATTTGATTTGGTTGAAGAGAAGTTCAAAACTTTGCCCCTACACTATCAATTTTCTTTTAAGGTAAAACGGGTTACGGTGTTGAGAGACCGTCTTTGCTTCATCGATTGGCATAATAGATTTTGGATTATGGAGGAATACGGTGTGAAAGAATCGTTGACTAGAGTTTCCATACCAAAGAAGCCGTACCCATACAAATGTACTTGGAAAAACATCGGATACTTATTTTTGAATTTAGACGATGATGGCTGGTTACAAAGAGATTATGACTCCACTGTTTTTGATGGTATCAGAAGTTATACCATGCATACGTACGTGGAGAATCTTGTGTCGCTTAATTTTCATCGACGACCTCGTGATAAATGAAGGTATCAAATAACTTTACTTGACTCTAATTTCTTTTTATGATATTCCAACCCGCGATCCGAATCCGAAACATTATTATATATTGTTCCTAGTTTCATGTTATATTGTTGGTTGTATTAGAAAATGTCAAAGAAAGGGCAAGCAAATATTAGATCAATGACTGAATGTATTGGTTTTATCAAAAATAATTTTAGAGATTTCCAATTTTTGTTCGCAGAAGAGCTGGGATTTTGGGTTAGGTGAGGAGAATATCAGCCCGGACCAGCCAACATTATGGTTATGAGAGATGTTCGGGCCGGATTTTATATATTATAAGACACACATATATGGATTTTATTCTAGATTTTTCCTCTTTCTATCTTCTAAGGGCCTGTTTGATTTTTTCACTTAATATTTAATGACATTTAATGTGTGTTATTCAGTTGTTTTGTTTGATTTTTTAAGTTATAAAACCATTTAATGAGTTCCTAAAACCACTTTTTATAAAAAGTGAAATTTTTTCACTTTTCACTTAATGAAAAATGACTGAAATAAATATTAATTTATTACTTCTAAATTTATCCTTACAAATCTTATTGATTTCCAATTTACTCTTCTCTTACACCCTTTAATTATATTAATATTTTTTTTTCTTCTCGCTATTTAAAAAACTTTAGCAGCAACTTTCACAAAAAAAAAATTTGATAGAGATATAAGTTTCATTATAAGTTTATTATTATATTATTATTCCACATATATAGTATAAATATTGTACGAATTATTAATGACCGACTCTAATCTACTGTTATTTCTTAAACTAAACTTCAATTAATTTATTCAATTTTTATACTCTAAGGGTTATATTTTATATGGTAATTTTTTTTTAATAAATTTGTTATTGTATTATTAAATTAAATTTTTAGTTGTCTTTAATATATTAAAATATAAATATAAAAAAAACAATAGTTGAAAGGGCATAGATGTAAAAGTATTTATTTTAAGATATTTGTAACTTAAAAAAACAAACAACGTATCATTTATATTCAGTTTTCAGTGAAAAAAACAAACATATTTTTCAGTTTCAGTTTTCAGTCAATGTTCAGTCTTCAGTATAATTCAACAATGTTCGGTCTACGGACAAAAAATCAAACGCAACCTAAGTTCTACCTAATCTTTTTTTTTTCAAAATATGATAATGTCATGTATGATGTAGTATTCATAAATCAATTATAAAGATGTAATTGCTAAAATATATTTACGGGGTTTACTTATTATTTTTCTTTTACAAGGTTTACATATTATATTATCACTCGACTAGATGAAGTTGGTTCAGCGGTATACCCATCACATCGACATCACGAGTTTGTGAGTTCGAGTTTTACCCTATTGCAAACCCTAAATTTATGTAATACTTTAATATAATATGTATATATAGCCATTTTTTCTGTAATATAAAATACATCAGTGCATTACATATAGGCCATAGATTATGGATAAGCACTGACAAATGCATATAGACTGGATCAAAACAATTGAATCTAATGGTCCACATGCAACATACTGATAAATATTTATTATTGTATACTGAGGTGAAAATTTTCGTATATATATTCTCTCTAAATTCAAACACGAAGCGAGTTTAGATTCAGGTTTGAAACAAAACCCAATCCCGAATCCACCAACCCGATTGATTTAAAAATAACATAATTAATATTATTCTTTTAAAAAAAAATCTCAAAACTCAAAACTAAGTCGTTTTGAGTTAAATATTAGACTAACTAGTATGGCCGGCCTTGTCTCCTTCACCAGTGATCACCTGCATCACTTCTTCAAGCTAGTCTCTTGTCGGTCGTTCTTCAGCCACCCGTCGGTCTCCATTCTCTTCCGTAAGGTTTTTTTTTTTTTTAATTTACAATGCTCGTTGTACATGAATGAGTCTCGTTGAATGAGTTTCTGGCTTGTAAAACTATAATTCAATGGAATTTTATATCTGTACCAAATTTTGATGCTCTGCTTGGGTTGTTAAAATGATGTTTACTATTACTTTTTTCAATCCTTTCTTTTAATTCAATAGCAAATCTTAGTGTTGGTTTTATATAATAATTCCTTTGCCTCCATGCATTTGTCCTTTGAAAACTGCATATTCCGTAGATCTGGGTGCCTCGACATTTGATTTGATTTTTCATTTATGAGAAAAATGTGACAGTTTTTACTTTTCATCAACATATAATATCTTTATTTTACTTCAAAGGTTAGTTTTTGAAGTAATGAAATCAATAATTTTTCGATAGTAGTCCAATATGAATATGTATGGACTTTAATGTACATTCTTCCTTTTTCTATCCGGACATAATCAATTTTTTTTTTTCAAACTACTGAATAATTCGAAACAGCATAATATTCATAATGTGAATATGTGATGATGTGATGTATGATATACTATTCATAATTCGAATGTAAAGATGTAATTGCTAAAATATCTTTATGGGGTGTACATAGTACATACAAATTATAACATTTAAATTTTTTACATAATATATTGTCTCTCGATGAGATGAGGTTAGTCAAGTGGTATACTATCCACACCTACACCATAAGGTTGTGCTTTCGGATCATACCCCATTCTCAAACCACCACGAATACATGTAATATTTCAATATATATATATATATATATATATATATATATATATATATATTTTTTGTCACTCTAAATTCAAACACGAAGCGAGCCCAAGCCCGAACCTGAATCCATAAACCCGATTATTAAAAAAGATATTGGTAACTTGTGCCCTTAAGGTATATGATAACAACTACTTTATTTCTATTTATAGAAATAAAAGCAAAGCATATGTCAGTTGTTAACACTGCCCATTTTAAAATATTAGGATACGTTTATTAATTGTGAATGAAAGGAATCGGAATCAAGTTTGAAGTTCCACCGGAAAGGGAATGAAGACGAATCAGAATTAAGTTACTAAATTCCATTCTAATGTTTACTAAGGGGTTGTTTGTTTTTTTGTCTGAAAACTGAATAGTTCTGAATTTTTCTGAAGACTGAATATGGACTGAAATCTGAACTTAAATGACATGTTTGTTTTTTTTTTTCTTCACATCTGAATGTATTGTCAACATGTTTGGTTTTTAAAAGTAAAATTGTCTGAAACAAAGTAATTTTACATTTATAGCCACGTTAAACAATTATATATGTAATATAGAATAAAAACAATCCAAAAATAATAATTATATATAAACACATATGATCATGATCTTCTTCTTAAATTACAAATAAACTTCATTTTTATTAATAAAATATATGTTTTTTTTTTCAAAAAATAAAATGGGCAATAGGAAAACTCACACAAAACACTCTAAAAAAATAATATATAAATACATCACCCTAATATCATAATAAAGTATTGATATTAAACAACAATATGAGAAGTGATTAGAGTTCTTTTTTATTTTTAAAGTTATTTAAATTAAGCAATATATTAAAATAAAGATTTTTGTACCATATATAATTATGACGAAATTGGAAATATGTTATATATAGGGGATAATATCGGAAGAAAAGATTTTGAATTGCATTTAATGCAATTCAGTGATTTGCAATTAAGTGAAAAGTCAGGTTTTTTTACTTTTTATTTTAAGTTATTTTTTGGCATTTTTAAGTTGTTTGACCACTTATAAAAACAAACAAAACAACTTAATAATTATGATTCAGACCCATTAAGTTTTAAGTGGAAAAAACAAACGACCCCTAATTTTGAGGAATTAGGAATGGAATCAAATTTGTACAAAGTTGATTAAAAAAATACCATTATATACAAAATAGAGTGTGTTATATATATATATATATATATTTATATATATATTTGTAGCAGGTCCCTTTTTTAATATCAAACTTTTTTATTTTCCTACTATATACACAGTTTTTTTTTTATTATTAATTTTATGTTAGGATGTTTTAGTAAAAATACATGATTTCCCCTTGTAATCAGGCATGGAACTTGATTCCTTATTTGTATATGGGGTCCACAAAACTTAATTTGCCAAAACACTAGCAAACACTTGAATTCAAAATTAGAAACTTATGGGGGTGTATTGGATTGAGATTTTAATAGACAATTTTGAGATGCAAGGATTTTATGGATTTGCAAGACTATTAGGATTATTAAGATTGTTAGGATTATACTTTTAGGATTATTAAGATTGTTAGGATTATACTTTTAGGATTATTATAGATTATATGGACTAGACTTTTAGGATTATGAAAGAGTCTTTGGATTTTATTTATAGACTATTAGGATTATCTAGACTTTATTTTAAGATTTTTTGGACTTTTAAAAATACGACTTTCAAGAATCGATTGTAGTGCTCTATAATCTTGTTAAGGGCAGTCACTGATCAACAAAGCAAAGAGATGTTCAAGAATTTCATTACAGTGAAGTAGCAAAGCACAAAACAAGACAACTTAAAGACCCAGAAAGTGAATTCAAATTGGGGATTCATGAAAGATTCTTTTAGACTATGAAAGAAACAACAACAGAGCAAAGCCACTGGACCAAATTTGATTTTGCTATTATCCATCTGATTATCACTCCTATTATTCACATACCCACCACCAGATTTTGACATCACCAGTTCACCAACATATGATCCTCATTTTCAGTAACAACCATGATAGAAAAAAAAAACAGTTTTTGTTGCGTATTACTATCTGATTATGATTATAACGATTCTCTCAAAACCAAAACACAAAAATACAAAATTTTGATAACAACCTAGAAACCAGAAAAGAGCGAAGCAAGAGAGAAGCTAAAGATGATTTTGAGTAGGGGTGAGCACCCAAACAGCCAAACCGATCAACCCACCCAACCCAAACCAATTTAAGCGGGTTGGTTTGGTTTTGTTTTGTTAAAGAAAAAAAAACCGAATGGATTATTTTTTAGTAACCCGATTGGTTTGGATTGGTTTGTGAGTTGTCTTTTATCAGCCCATATAACCCAACCCAAATCATTACATACTTATATATATATATATATATATATTATCATATAAAAAAAATCAAATTTAACCTAATTTTATATTATATTTATGTTCAAGGTTACCGCTTCCCCAGTTCTAAGTTCTAACTCCCTCTATTTATTCTTAAAACTATTTCATCTCATCCGAAGTTGTTGGCACTAAACAAATTTATTGAGGATAAGTATCTATTTTGTTATTATTATTATTATTGTTTCGTACAAAAACGCATTAAGCAATACGATTTACTTTTTTTATATAAGTTTTATGCGTTCTACACTTGAGTTTTTTTTTAACTATTATTATTATGTACTTGGGTTAAATTTAGTATTATTGTTTATCTTATATCTACTTATATTGATATTATTATATTTGTTCAAATAAAAAAATGTAATTATTTTCTTAAACCGACAAACCAAACCGAACCAAACCGATTTTTATTGGTTTGGTTTTACCTTATAATTGGTTTGGTTTTGGTAAAAAAAAAAAAATAAACTGATTAAATAATGATTTGGTTTGGGTATCGTCAAACCCAACCCAAACCAACCCATGCCCACCCCTAATTTTGAGTGAGAGAGAAAAGTCTAGAAAGTATTGAGGGAGAGGGCAAGACAATTTTGGGTTCAAACTATTTATACAAATCACTAAAAAGTTTGGAAAATCCATTTTGTCATGAAATCCTAAAAATCTTAATCTCAATCCAATACCACCAAACAATTTGCTGCCACTTGAAAGTCTAGATCAAATACCACAAGACAATATAGACTTTTAAAAAAAATCTTAAAAATCTAAATCCAATACCACAAGACAATATGAACTTTTAAAAAAAATCTTAAAAGTCTTGATCGAATACTACTGGAGTTATCTAACTTGTTAAAAAGTCTCAATCCAATACCACCCGACTTTTACTTCCCCAAATTGTCTAATAAAATCTTGAACCAATACACCCTCCTTAATTCCCTTTACTTAAATAGGATTCCTAATAAGTAAATAAGCCATAACATAATTAATATTATTCTTTTAAAAAAAAAATCTCAAAACTCAAAACTATGTCAATTTGAGTTTCTTATACATTCTTTTCAAAGTTGAGAGCTTTTTTTGTATTGTTTTCAACAAATTTGGTAAGTGTTCTTTGTCATTCAATTTCATGCCAATTATCAAGGTTTTTTTTTTTGAGTGTTTTCAAAAGAAATAGAGAACCCCATTACACTTTTGTTTGAATTTATTATGATTTTGATTTCTTTGTTCCTGTTTTGTATAGTTTTTTTTTAGGACTCTCAGGCCCTAGTCGAACTTCCTAATCCTTAGAGGACTATAAACCTATACCTATAAAAAGGTTACTTGGAATTCACTCTTATTATTACTATTAATTCCTGCTTTGCTTTTTGCATGCCACTCAACAGTCATACATCAACATGTCATCTACTTTTCCATCCGATCTGATCGCCGGCATACTCTCATACTTGCCGGTGAAGTCTCTATGTCGATTCAAGTGCGTATCTAAATCCTGGTCCGTTTCAATAATCCACCCTCAATTCGTCAAAGTGCACCAGGCTCGAACCCGGAGACAAAAATTTCTTCTAGTTAATGATGCATCTTTCTACCATGTAGACCCCGATACATCTCTTCTGCATCAGGAATTATCATCATCGTCGTCGTCATCTTATCGTAAAGTTTTTCCGATCAAGCATGATCGTCCATTTAAGGAAGAACATGATCATCATAATTTTCGTGGCTGTCATTGGGTCTCCGAATCTTCAAATGGCTTGTTTTGCATTCTAATGAATCATCCTCCTGATAATTTTTTTGTATACAATCCTTCGACTAGAGAGTCCAAGAAAATACCCAATATGGAATCTGAGAAAGAATCCTATTATAGGATGCACTACACGTTACATGGCTTCGGATATGCTGAGTCCATCGATGATTATAAGTTTGTTAAAGTCCTTATTAAAAGGAAAATCATACAGATTTTCTCTCTAAGAAACAATTCTTGGAAAACTATTAAATGTGATTTTCCTTTTAATGTTAATAATTTTCGTGATATATTTGTGTTCTCTTTCAATGGAGCAGTTCAGTATGGGATCCCTCTCAATGGAGCAATTCATTGGGTGGTGGTTATGCATGGTTACAACGGCCTTGGGTATTATTCAATGGTGGCATTTGATTTGGTTGAAGAGAAGTTCAAAACTTTGCCCGTAATCGAAATAGCTAAGTTAAAACGGGTTACGGTGTTCAGAGACCGTCTTTGCATCGTCGATTGTCATGACAGATTTTGGATTATGGAGGAATACGGTGTGGAAGAATCGTGGACTAGAATTTCGATATCAAAGAAGCCGTACCCGTACAAATGTGCATGGAAAAACATCGGATACTTATTTATGAATTTAGACGATGATGGCTGGTTACAAAGATATTATGAGTCCACTGTTTTTGATTGTATCAGAAGTTATACCATGCATGCGTATGTGGAGAATCCCGTGTCCCCTAATTTTCACCGACGATGTCATCACAAATGAAGGTATCAATAACTATACTTGACTCTAATTTCTTTTTTTGATATTCCACCGGCAGTATAGCCATCCGAATCTGAAACATTGATATATATATATATATATATATATATATATATTTGTTCCTAGTTTCATGTTATATTGTTGGTTGTATTAGAAAATGTCAAAGAAAAGGCAAGCAAATATTAGATCAATGACTGAATGTACTGGTTTAATTAAAAAATTTATAGATTTCCAATTTTTGTTGGTAGGAGAGCTGGGATTTTGGTTTAAGTGAGGAGAATATCAGGCCGGGCCGGCCAATATTATGGTTATGAAAGATGTTCCGGCTTGTTGGTTTAGAGAGAAGCTACTTGTCATCTATCCTGGCAAGATCTGAACGGAATAGAGATGGCAACGGGGCGGGTCGGGGTCGGGGTCGGGGTCGGGGAATGCTTTTCCATACCCATCTCTGCCCCTCAAAACCGTCCCCATCCCCACATTAAGAGAAGCGGGGCCGGGGTTGGGGATTCCCCGTTGGAGGTGCCTTCCGTATACCCGTTCCATTCCCCATAAAAAATTCCATAAAACGACCAACTTCTAAAGTTTATAATCTAAATATACGTAAACATAGTCGGGGGATGAATAATTTTTTTTTAGTTAAAAAAAAAACTAATTATGTTTAAAAAATTAATATTAAATGATTTTAAAAATCTGAATATTATATATTATATTATAAATATAAATATATATGTATATATATATATATATATATATATATTTATCGGGGCGGAGTCGGGGCGGGGAGTACTTCCCCCGTCCCCGCCTAGCTTCAATTTCGAGGACAAAACTTTGTCCTCCCATCCCCGTCCCCGCATATTATCTCCCGTATCCGCCCCAATCGGAACAGAGCCCCGCGGGGCCCCAACCCCATGGGGAATACTGCCATCTCTAGAATGGAAGATCCATCTTATATCGTGAGTACTCACGCTTTGGATAACGTACTATTCTAGTCTCACTCCAAACCTTTAATCTTGTTTAATCCGTACAGCTATTCTAGCAACATAGAATAAAGAGAGTACATTTGATTTTTTATTTTTTATGAGCAAAATGTAACATTTTTTACTTTTGATCAACATGGAATAAAGAGAATACATTTTAAATTTTTTTTTATGAGCAAAATGCGACATTTTTTACTTTTGATCAACATATGATATCTTTATTATACTACAAAGGTTAGTTTTTGAATTAATGAAATAAATAATTTTTCGGTTGTAGTCGAATATGAATATGTATGGACTTTAATCTACCCTCTTCCTTTTTCTATCTTCTACCTAATCTATTACTGCCGATTACCAAATAATCTGAAATAATAATAAATAATGAGATATTCATAAATCAACTATAAAGTTGTAATTGTTAGAATATCTTTATATTATGGTATGCTTATAAATTATAACATTTTAATTTTTTTTTACGAGGTTTACATAATATAACATCACTCGACGAGATATGGTTGATCAAATGGTATATCTTCACTATTATGCTACGAGACTGTAATTTCGAGTCATACCTCTTTTTTAAACCTCGAATCTCGAAGAGATGGGATTGATAAAATAGTATATCTTCACTATTATACTATGTAACTGTAATTTCAAATCATACATATTTTTTAAACCCCAAATAAACCCCGAATATATGTAATATATATATATTGTCACTCAAAATCCAAACACAAAGCGAGCCCGAACCCGAATCCACAAACTCGATTATTTAAAAATAACTTAATTAATATTATTCTTTAAAAAAAAAATCTCAAAACTCAAAACTACGTCGTTTTGATTTGAGTTAAATCTTAAACTTCCTTCATCTCACTGCACCGGCACTGATCTGCTTCACCACTCACCTGCGGCATTTCGTCTTCAATCTAATCTCTTCATCGTCTTCGAACTTGGTCAGTTTTTTTTTTTTTATTTATTTTTTTTATGATTTACAATATTCTTTGTATGTGAGTCTCGTTGAATGAGTTTATGACTTGTAAAACTATATTCAATGGAATTTTGTATTTTTACCAAATTCTGATGCTCTACTTGGGTTGTTAAAATGGTGTTTTCAATTCTTTATTCTAATTCAAGAACAAATCTTAGCGTTGGTTTTATATTAAAAGAATTCCTTTGCTTAATTGCTTCTCTTTAAACATTCACTTTTGTCCTTTGAAAACTGCAGATTCCGTCGATCTGGGTGACTCTTATATTCATTAACTGTCTTCATTAACAGGAGATTTGGCTATATTCTTTTCAAAGTTGAGAGCTTTTTTGTATTGTTTTCAATACATTTGGTAAGTGTTCTTTGTCACTCAATTTCATGCCAATTATCAAGTTTTTTTATTTTTTATTTTTGAGTGTTTTCAAAAGAAATAGAGAACCCCATTACACTTTTGTGTGAATTTATTCTCATTTTGATTTCTTTTTTCCTATTTTGTACAGTGTGTGTTTTGTATTTTTGGGTTGATGAGTGGTTGGTTCATCATAGAGTGAGTGATCATGGAGAACAGGTCTTTTTCTCTGCGGTTGAAAAATAGAGGAGACAGAAGTAATCAGACCCCTCATGCCAAAGGTCAGTTAGAATTCTTGCTTTTCATGGGTTACTTGTTGTTTCAGTGAAGAGATTATATTTTGACAATCTTTAAGTCTTTGGGAGATCATATCTTTTGTGGGGTTTTGGTGGCTAGAGCATTGCCTTATGAGATAGAGTGTACGGGACATGTAGAGAAACTAAATACTGTGATGTAGCATTGCTTTTTACAATGTGTATTGAGGCATGTTTTGGTTGCGGCCAATGAGATTTTAAGTAGTTTATGTGTTGGTGATGCAGATTCTGATGGTAGTTTATTTTCTCCTGGGAGGTTGCCGCAAGAATATCCAATGAAGATCCTTTGGAAGACGGGATTTATTCGGTTGGTTCTTGTAGTAGGCATTGTATGGATGTTACTCATTCTTGTTGTATTACTGTTTCATATCTGGTCTTGCCAATCTTCAGTTGCTTTCCTTTCAGGTATTTTCTTTAAATGTTAATTCTTTTTTCTAAATTTGTTTCTTATATATTGATTTTTTTTTGCTCAGTTTCTGCTCTGTCAGCATTTCCATCATTAATAATTTGCCCAAAACACAATGAATATGTTTGTTGTTTCTTGAAGTTGAGCAGTAGCTCAACTCTGAAAGCCCCAATATTGGAATAGTAAGCACAAATATGTCACTTTTCTCATTGCAGCCAATGTAATTTATTTGTTGTTGGTCAGTCTCTTGAAATGGCATTATCTTTCCAATTTCCTTCAATATTTTCCAATTTTGAGTTACTAACCAGCGGTTAATCAATCAAAACATGAATTGATATGGATATATGTTTATTGCTGTTCTTGACTGGGTATAGGTGTTAGGTGTATGACCTCCACCTCTTATATGCTATTGTATAACTTTAATGTTTAGACTTCATTATTAGAGCATTAGACATGGTGATACATTTGGATTTCATGAATCTAATCAGAGAAATATCGTAATAAGATAATAATGAGCATTAAATGAAAGCTAGAGATGTGGAAACTATAAAATTGCATTTGATGGGGAAAGAATGGACAAGATGGGAAGCAAAGTTAGTGAATCTGGAGCCATTCTCAATGTTAAGGAATTTTTTTTAGTAATATAGGAATTGCTCTCAATTCCTGCATTTGTGAGGTTCTAATTTATGACATGGACATGATGTGGTTAAGCTAAACATGCTTGGTGAAAGATTCCATGTGATTTAGATTTTCATAATCTGATTGGAGATATCATTCTCAGGGTTCTAAATGATATTATGGCTTGATATGCAGCTGTCTGTAACAAAGAGAGCAAGGTAGTCGAATTTCTAGGCAGATTCGGATATGTTTCGAAACCACAACCATCACAATCACAACACCGTAAGATTATGGCCACATCTGTTTTTTGCATTGTTGATCGATCTCCATGTTTTATTTTTTAATAACTAATATTGATCCCGGCCTTATTCATTAGGTTGTCCTATACCTGTTGCTGATGACCCTGACAAAATAGTTATCCCAGAGAAGAGAACTCCCGACACAATTGTAAAAAATCTAACCTATATTTTGGAGGATGAGTTTGTGCATAATGAATCTCAGTCATCTCCACTGTTTGGAGGACATCAAAGCTGGTCGCAAAGAGAAGAGAGTTTGAAACTAAAATCTACCATGAAGGTAAGAGTAAAACTTTTCTCTGCACAGTCTGTAGACCATAAAAAGTAGAGCATAGATTCTTAAAAGCAAATGTTGACTGTGAGACTAGAGATTTTGTCAATTTTATGTGCTTGTATATATATGCTTATATATATTGATAGGTAAGATTTTTGCCACTTTTGCATCAACTCATGAATTAAAAGTAGTTTCATATTTTTTATGATGTATTCTGCCCTTAAGGTGCACTGTGGATTTATGCGAAATGGTGGAGCTGATATGACTTCAGTGGACGTTAAATATGTTAAGAAATGTAAGTTTGTGGTTGCATCTGGAATTTTTGACGGATACGATGTACCTCATCAGCCTGCAAACATAAGTCGCCGCTCTAAGAAGCTCTTTTGTTTTCTTATGGTGGTGGATGAGGTATCTTTGGCCTTCATAAGGAGCAATGTAACTGTCCGGGAAGATTCTGCCGGAGGGCAATGGGTGGGTATATGGCGTCTTATTCTAGTGAAGCACCCACCTTACGACGAGCCCAGAAGGAATGGGAAGGTTCCGAAAATTTTAACCCACAGGTTGTTTCCTCAAGCACACTACAGCATTTGGATCGATGGTAAAATGGAGCTGATTGTTGATCCATTGCTATTGCTTGAAAGGTATGTTTTCTTGTACGAAATTGAACTAAGAAAGAATGTGAATATTATGTTTTATGCTATACTTCTTTTCGGAATAATGAATATGGTAAACCACTTAGGGTTGCCCCATTATAGTCAAATGGATGAAGATATGTGGTTTGTTCACCAGTTCACAATCATTCTATCAAATGGAGTCTAAGATAAAAGCACTGGTGGGATAGATATAGCATAGTGAAGCAAACAATTGGTTTGGTGGTGGGGCACATTGAACATATTGTTGTTTGGATTATCATTCCTTTGTAACTGCTTTGAGTTTTGCTGGGACGAAAAATTTGTTCTCCTAACTGATTGATTGGCCTGGACAATTGCCTTTAAATCCATTCTTGGACAATTCCTTTAATTCCTATTGCTTTGATTATTACCCGAGATTTTTTCTTTACAATGGAAAACTTAACTTGATAACTTGAATTACTGCTGAATGCAGATACTTGTGGCATGGGAAACATACCTTTGCTATTGCGCAGCACAAATTTCATCGCAGTATATATGAGGAGGCTGATGCAAACAAGCGAAGGAAACGGTATGCTCGACCTCTTATTGATCTTCACGTGAAGATTTATCGTTATGAAGGAATGGAGCCATGGAATTCAAAGAAAAGTACCCCAAGTGGTAAGGAGATCGCTCTTCTTGCAAGACATCCTTAGTGCTTGCTTCAAACTTTTTGTTATATAAGTAGTTTTCCACGTCCCGTTGTTGACAGATTTTACGTTATGCAGATGTACCGGAGGGAGCCATCATCATACGAGAACACACTGCCCTTAGTAACTTGTTTAGCTGCTTGTGGTTCAATGAGGTTCACCTCTTCACGCCCAGAGACCAGCTGAGCTTCGGCTATGTTGTGTACAGGTTAGGTGATTCGTTCAAGTTTTTTATGTTTCCGAATTGTGAGTACAACTCATTGTTTGTGTTGCACCCACACATTCGGGAGCATTCTTCTCGCATAGAGTGGGTAAAAGACTTGAAAGAACTAGAGGGTAAAGGTAGCGGTATGAAAGAAAGTAGGGGTGGATTAGGCTTGTGGACACCCTATCCAGGGAACCTTGATTCGGTTGTCATGCCTCCAGTTGCAAGAACATCAAAAGCCGGTTGATATTTTATACATAATTCCATTTGTTTGTTTTTTCATTAACGTTTCTCGGATACTTGATGAGTTCTTTATTAATCCCTCACTTTTGTCATTGAGGAAGATCATCGATGCCCATGAAAAAAATTGTATAATAGTTCGTAGAGAAAGAAGTAATGTTGATTGCTTCAATGTTATAGCTTTTTGTTACAGATTTGGTAAAATTGATTTCCACTTTCTTGAATCTCCAAAAATCTCTACTGTTATATATGTAAGTTTGATTTTTTTGGGGACAATGATGTATTTTTTCTTCTATTCGAAATCAGCTTGTGTTAATTACACTGCTTTATGTTGCAAGTAAATTACACTGCTCTTATATTGTAAACATTTATGAAGGGAACATGGTGAGAGTTGGGATACATTTTTATAAAAACACTTTTAATTCAAAAGATTATATAAACGTCCATAAGCACATTTTCTATAGGGCACTTACTGTGTTCTTTGTTATTAAAAATATCCTATTTATTTTAATTAAAAACTAATAAATTTGTGAGCAAAAAGTACTTTTTCAAGGAAAAAAATAGAATACTTGTACATTGAACAACAGCACTATGAAAACATCCATAAGCACATTATCAAAAAACCACTTTAAATATTCATCGTCACAAAGTAGATTTTCCAAAAATACACTTCCAACTTTTGTTGTTCAAAACATCCATAAGCACATTTAAAAAAGAAAAACATTTTAAATGTTGATTGTTTCAAGAGTTAATTTTTATCTTAAAATTTTTTTTAACATAGAATTACTGCTAACTAAAATCTAAACAGTAACGGATGTAAAAGAGTTGAGACTATTATTGAACATATAAATACAAAAACAAATTGAATGTTTTTAGAAAACAAGCCAGACGCATTTTGAAAACACCAAACAGTGTATTTTCTCAACGGGAAAGAATCTGAGAAACAAAAAAATTGACGATGAAATAAATTACAAAATAAATAGGACAATAAAACATAACTCACTAATAGAAGATACATCATGAACTACAAGATTTTTAAACGGTACTCAGCCGAAAGAATATTATCGGTCATCTCTTCGACTAGCCGATGAGCTCTGCAAGCGCAAGGGGACCTCAATTGGACTACAGCCATTATTACTTATGCTGTGGGGAATAAACAAATTGTAGACAAAACCAAACGAACGAAGCAGGAAAGAGGGGAATGTGTGTCTTAGATGAGCTTTTGATTTCTCCAACTAAGATGCATCACGGCTGTAGAACTGGTCGAGGGTCTTTGCTGGTATACGGTGGAGAAGTTCACGGGGGAAGATACGAAGAAGTGTCCATGCCAAATCGAGAGACTGAAAGATGTTCCGGGTGTCATAAGCTCCTTGTGCAACAAACTTCCTCTCAAACTTGTCCAAGAACTCCAGGTATAGCTGTTGCAGACGACAGAAAATATTGTTAGTTTCGTTACATAAAAAATGATTTTCAATCAATAAGAGAATAATATGGAAAAGTGGGGAAAAGCAAGACCAGATCTTCGGAAGAAAGTGCTTCTTCTCCGACCACAGCTTTCATTGCCTGGACATCCTTGCCAATGGCATAATTTGCATAAAGCTGAAAATTCAAAATGTCAAGCAATGAACGAAAAGGTCAAATGGCTGTCGGTATAACAGAATATCTAATTCGTGTTGCTGTGATAATCCAATCAGACCTGGTTAGACACATCCGCATGGTCTCTACGAGTCATCCCCTCACCAATGGCACTCTACAATAACAACAATCACAGCATTTCAGAATACAAGTTCATCAGCATATATAGAGTTTGGACATCTAAGAGACATGTCCTTACCTTCATCAGACGAGACAGAGATGGAAGGACATTAATTGGTGGATATATCTGCAAAAAACAAAAGTATATATCTTTAGTTTCAGATTATTTGTAAGCGCAGAGCCGAAGATTTATTAGCGAATTATTTCCAACGATTAACGACCAGGTTTCTTGATGCGGAATTCAATATCAAGGCAACTAATGATCAACTCAGATATCAATCACATAAACAACCAAGATATTTGCATGAAATTGCACCTTAATGAACCAAGTTCGAATCCAAGCCTTAAAAATTCACAAATGCAGTAACAGAAGAGACTGAAGTTCTTACTTCCTCATAGTGACAGAAAACAAACCGACTCAATTTTCAGTAATTCAGTCTATAGCATAATTGAGCATGCTCTAAAAAATTTTGCACATCACAGTTTGATACACATTGCACATAGACGAGACCTGACGTCTATTTCAAAGAAATATGCCATATGAATACTCAATTAGGTGTTATAAAACAAGCTTTTTATCCTTACCTGTCTATTCTGAAGCTGCCTATCAACGTATATCTGCCCCTCCGTGATATATCCCGTAAGATCAGGAGTGGGATGTGTGATATCTGGCCAAAGAAAGGAAAATTACAAAGAATAAAATTTAAGAACTGTCGATTACTGACGCAAGGAATCTTAAACAAGCCAATCAATATGGTTTATGGATGAATTACCGTCATTTGGCATAGTTAAAATTGGAATCTGGGTGATGGAACCTTTTCTGCCTTCAATTCGTCCAGCACGCTCATAGATTGTGGCCAAATCGGTATACATATACCCAGGATACCCTCTTCTTCCGGGTACCTCCTCTCGGGCAGCAGATACCTGCATTTGTAATGATAGTCTGTGTCATGAAAACTGTTCCTGGAAGAACTAATAAGAGTTGTTATAAGAAATGGCAATAAAATTTCAATTTCTAGTCAAGTGTTGGAAAGGCCTATGTAGTGCTGCAAAAATCTGGAATAATAACGAGACTGGTCATCAGAGTCACACAAAGACAAGGAAATAGAAGATTGTGCTTCCGATATTTCTATTGACTGCATTTGACATACATCTTAGAATGTGTAAAGCCCAAAGATGGATGTTCTCTTTACCTCACGAAGAGCATCAGCATAAGAACTCATGTCTGTCAGAATGACGAGAACATGCTTCCCACATTCATATGCCAAATATTCTGCAGTAGTAAGAGCTATACGAGGGGTGATGATACGTTCGATTGTAGGATCATTTGCCTGTACAAGAGATGGAAAAATCCAATTTTAGGTACAGCAGTACAGTCTGTAATCACGCAAAGGATAGATTAACTGCCACCTCAACAAAATGAAAAATCAATTCACAGGAATGAATAATCCACAAGGTTAACATGTTTATTATATATACATACCAGATTCAGAAAAAGGGTCACTCTCTCCATTGATCCATTTTCCTCAAAATCACGTTTGAAAAACTGTGCAGTCTCCATATTCACACCCATAGCTGCAAACACGATTGCAAAATTGTCCTCTTCTCCATCCTGGAAATTCAGAGTAATTGAACTTAACAAGAAGTTGAACCAACCAAAAAAAAAACTATAAATCAACAAGGACCAATGGACATAGATAATATTCCGTTTAAAAAATAAAATCATAATATCAGAGTCAAGAAAACTGAAAATGAAAAACCTCCTGAATACTAACCCTAACATTATATAACAACATAAATAATTACAACGTGATGTTTCCCAAATTACAGAGAGTTTTTAATACCATCAATTTAGCAAACCAGGATATGTTATTCAACTAATTTATTTCAAAATATCTTACCTGGGGAAACTGTTTATTTGGATATGTCAGATTAAATCAGACAATTATAAAATATATATTTCAGCATATAAAAGAAGAAGCTAGCCATACTAAAATTGTGGCATATAATTCAACTATGTCCAACATGAACATGATGGAAAGAGTCATCATTGATTATCATCAAACTGTGCAGATGACTAACAAATGAAGTATGCTGGTAGCTAATAGATAATTAATAAGACAACCATACCTGAAGAAGATTGTCAGTCTTTTCCAATCGCTTTACCAAACCTGCCTGACGACAAATCTGAGCAGCAATTTCATTATGGGGAAGACCAGCGGCAGAAAACAGAGGGATCTTTTGTCCTCTAGCTATGGAATTCATGACATCAATAGTAGAAATCCCAGTCTGTATCATCTCTTCAGGATAGGTTCTCTCACTAGGATTGATAGAACTCCCTGAGATGTGAGAAGACAAAAGAAGAAAAAAGTTATGGACTGATGTTTCCAAGTACAATATATATTTTAATAAACTTTGCTCCATAATTTTTCTTCCTCACATTTTATGAAGCAATAGCGCAAGGAATGAAGCGCCACTTAATAACTTACCAGAAATATCCAAGTAAGCCTCAGGCAGGATAGGGGGACCATTATCAATGGGTTTCCCAGAACCATTAAAGATACGCCCAAGCATATCCAATGAGACAGGAGTTTTCAGGACCTACAAAACATGGCCAGGGAAGAGCAGGGAAGAGATGGAAGAAATGAGAATCAGATAAATTACAATGATGCACAGAGGCAAAATTCATAAAATAACCAATAAACAAATGTTGCAAATAATGAAATTGACCTGACCTCCATTCTGTAATTTTTCCTAATCATTATAAAGTTGTTATTCACTACAGTGGATGCCTACCAAGGCTAGAGGCTTCTCCATAAATAAAAGGAATATGTAAATTTTCAAAATGGAGTAGCCATTCAATTGGTTGCAAGGCCAGCACTGTGCTTCTTTCTAGAGAAAACTTATTAATATTTAGTTATACATCAGTGACACGACTGCACGACAAGGTTGTTTCTAGATAAATGACCAAGTGAAACCTCTACAGAGCATGATAGTTCAATTCGCATACATCATAATATATACCTTGTTTATAGATCTCTACAGGTCTTTGCACAAGCAAGTATACAACTATACAAGTCAACTGTGTATGTAGCATGAAGAAACTGCTAAAAAAGTTGTCTGAAGAATTGTATCATTCAACAAAGACATGCAGTTACATTGAGCCTCAATAGTATAAATGCAATCATGCAATCAGAGAGCGTGGAAAACAAAAAAGAAGCAATTCCAAAAGTATTCTAAACAAAGTGGAGCTATACTGTGTAACTTCTTAGAAAAACTATTGCAGAGGAATAATTGTAAGTTTGAAACCAAATAAAAGTAAATTATCTACAACTGGAAAAACTTCTAGAATTGTCTATCCTGGCAATCTAACAGATAACTTCATTAGACAAAAACAAATCCAAATTAAAAAATTAATAGAAAAATTTAAGTACAGCATGCAAGACTTATTCCCCTTTCCTTTCCTGATAAGCAAAGAATAGCCACATTCAATCTACTAAACAACACGTATCAAATATGCTTGTGAAGAAACTCCAATACCAAAAATGAACCAAGACAAAGTCGCTCTCTAATCTCTATTCCATGTTTCAACGATAGAAGGGGGAAGAATTAGAACAAAGAGTCTCACACCTCTCCTGTAAACTGCACGGTGGTAAATTTATTGTCGATTCCAGATGTTCCTTCAAAAACCTGGCCAGCAGGACACAGATGAACAGATTCAATAGGTGATAAGTGCATTCACTGTTAATGATACTTCAAAGATGTTAAAATTAGGCAGTAGGGAATCATCCACCACAAATTTGGGTGAAAATACCCCTCACAGAAACATGGTCAACTGTCAAAATGTAAGAATCCACAATGTGGAAACCACCCAAAATTGCAAAGTGGAAACAGAGACTTGTGCAGTGTATTACAATCTAATGTAGGAGATGTGAAAAATGGAATCACCTGAACTACAGCTTTTTCTCCATCAACTTCTAGAACCTGACCACGTCGCATTGTTCCATCCCCTAAGCGAATGTTAACAATCTCTTGATATTTGGGTCCCTGGCATAGTCAAACACATAGTGATTGAATCATCAAATTTCATATAGAAAGAACCACAAGGAAACAAAAAAAAAATTAACAATGCAAAGGAAAAAGAGCAAATAATGCACCTTCACTTTCTCCAGGATAACTAGAGGTCCAGCAACTCCAGAGACCGTTCTGTACTCTGCAATCAAGACAAAAAAATAAAGGGTGTTCATTAACACTTATAGAACATCATCTTCACCAGCAACTCAACTCCAAATGTTAATGGGTAAGGCATTACTCATCACCAATACATAACAACTTCTCAGTTGAGATTGAAATGTGCGTTCATATCTTAAACCAAAATCACATATCCAATGTAGCATTTATCAAACAACATTACACAGAATGAAATAATTAGCAAAAACAATTTCCAACATACCCATGCCAATCTCCAGCGTTCCCTCCTCTAGGTCATGATTGTTGTCTATCATTGCCATCTTCAAGCTTTGTCTGATATATTTTTTTAAAAGGACACCAAGGAATTCATCAGTAGTGCCAAAATATTTCATTTAGTCCAAAATATTGATAACTAAATATACAGGTCAAACCAGCAGAATTATAACCCAAAAAATCCTCAAACCAAAATGTTCAAATCTCTCATTCAGCTATAAATGGATAACCAAATCAGATTAACCGTGACCATTGTGAAAATAAGTTGCTGCTAGCTTCCTAATTAACTCAAACGCACTCTAATCAAATAATTCGAAACTCCGAAAAAAGCACAAAACTTTACTCTTCATGAACCAATTAAACTGTATTATCTAACTAATAAAATGCTTCAATCTAATCTTATCACCATTGACTCAACTAAATCAACCTTACATACCAAAATGATCACAATCCAATCCCTAGCTGATCAAAAACAAAATCTTAAAATTTACAAACTTTCAATTCAAGTCTCTCCTTTTTTTCCTGCGTTTTCTCAGTAAACAAACAAACAACGACGCCTCAAAACGCAAAATCGATTCGTTAATAACAGTCACCAAACTGTTGATCATTTAGTGAGTGAAACTGAATCGAATCATGATTAAATTGAACTGAAAAAACGAAATTGAATAACAATAACAAAAATCTAAATTTTATAAAATTAGGTTTGAAGAATTGGATCTATAAAGACGTACCTTTTTTCGATCTGCGATAGAGAGATTGTGAGAGGGAGAGAGAGTTAGACAGAGAGAAGAAAAATATAAAGCTGAGATCTAAATATGATATTTAAATTATAATTGGTAATAGTTGCGATGTCTAGGGACAACATTGTACATTCCTAAAGTGATGTGATAATGTGGCGATACTCTATTGGCTGCTGCAGAAGACCGATTACTGGACGATTGTAGATAATCTAAATGGTCCGTTGCTGTGATTAGCTATGACGGGAACACGTATGAATATGACAGGTAAGCACGGTCCCACAGTAGAAGATCTCTGGTCTGTTGACTGTTCTCCCCACAAGAGGGGAGAGTAGCATGTACACGTTTTTTTAGATTTGAGAGGGCATTTATGGTAATACACTAGAAAATTATTTTATAAATTTTTTTATTTCTTTAATTTTTAAATTTAGCGGAGTATGAAGAACTAGAATGAGGATGCCAACTAAGGATTGCTGTTGCTGGTTTTTTGTTTTTTAGTTGACAATGATCATGTCTTGATCAATGATGTCAATAGGTAAGTAAGCGATGGGGAAGTTCTCCGTCCCTGCTCCATCCCGGTTTGAGAAAATCGGGATGGAGGTATTTGGGGGAGTTATTCTAGTTGTCACATCTCATATCGTTATTAAATGAAGTTTATGATTTTATATATAAACTTTGATCTCTTTTAACTAAATAGACACATTTTAGGTTATGGGTAAAAAATATGTATATCAGACCCATAATTCAAAGCAAATCAATAAGGGTAAATGACATATGCATAAAGCTCAAAGCGGACAAAATATATACGATTTGTGATGTAACTTATGGTATTAGAGTGGGGTCTCTACCTGATATGGATTTGTGATTATGTTTAGGTTCTTATTTTGATTGTGTTTGGATCCTTACATGTATACAATGTCTTAAATGAGGAAATATTGCAACATTTCATATCGTTAATAAGTAAGGCCCATGGCCTATATAAGACTTGATCTCTTTGTGTTTTGAGCTATGAGTGAAAGGCGTTTGTGTGAAACCTAAGGAGAACAACATATACTTTATGGGTAGGGGCGAAAGTATGGGGTTGTTACAAATGTTGTAGATTATTTGAATGTTGCTATGTAATATATCCAATGAACCCCCTATTATTTCTTAATTAAAGGAACAATCATTAATTAAAAACATGAATATTACAACAAATAAAGGAAAGTATAACATCACCAATTATATCTGTTTTTTATTTGTAATTCCATATTTGTGTATGTGACCCACACAATCTGATTCTCAACTAATCTTAGTAAACACAGTAATTACAACTAAGGAATTAAGTTTCTTTTCCCCATTAGGATTCATAATTAGTAAATCCGCACTTAATGTGGGGGTGAAAATCTATTCTTTTTAGGATTTGGTTTCCAATATATCATGATATATATATATATATATATATATATATATATATATATATACACATACAATCATTTTCTTCTCAATGTGCACTGATATAAAATATATTAGTGCATTGTATGTGTGCCACAGATTATGGATAAGCTCTGACAAGTGCATATAGACTAGGTCAAAGCAATTGAATCTAATGGTCCACAAGCAATGCACTGATAAATATTTATCAGTGCGCACTGAAATGAAAATTTTCATATATACATATATGAAAAGTAATGCTATACAACCTAAATAATTAGGTCAAATTTTAATCTAAATGCTGTAGTAAGTGAGTTGTCATTACCACACACAACATGAGATGATAAAGTTCACACAACATGAGATGATAAGGTTAATGACAAAATCATTTGCCACATCATTTTCGTTGAAATTTGGGCTAAAATTTTGGATTGTCTAGCATTAGTGATATATGAATTATTAAAGCTATTTTATATTATATTTATGTTCAAGGTTACCGCTTCCCCAGTTCTAAGTTCTAACTCCCTCTATTTATTCTTAAAGCTATTTCATTTCATCCGAAGTTGTTGGCACTAAACAAATTTATTGAGGATAAATATCTATTTTGTTATTATTATTATTATTGTTTCGTACAAAAACGCATTAAGCAATACGATTTACTTTTTTTATATAAGTTTTATGCGTTCTACACTTGAGTTTTTTTTTAACTATTATTATTATGTACTTGGGTTTAATTTAGTATTATTGTTTATCTTATATCTACTTATATTGATATTATTATATTTGTTCAAATAAAAAAAATGTAATTATTTTCTTAAACCGACAAACCAAACCGAACCAAACCGATTTTTATTGGTTTGGTTTTACCTTATAATTGGTTTGGTTTTGGTTGTAAAAAAAAATAAACTGATTAAATAATGATTTGGTTTGGGTATCGTCAAACCCAACCCAAACCAACCCATGCCCACCCCTAATTTTGAGTGAGAGAGAAAAGTCTAGAAAGTATTGAGGGAGTGGGCAAGACAATTTTGGGTTCAAACTATTTATACAAATCACTAAAAAGTTTGAAAAATCCATTTTATCATGAAATCCTAAAAATCTTGATCTCAATCCAATACCACCAGACAATTTGCTGCCACTTGAAAGTCTAGATCAAATACCACAAGACAATATAGACTTTTTAAAAAAAATTTAAAAGTCTAGATCCAATACCACAAGACAATATAGATTTTTAAAAAAAATCTTAAAAATCTAAATCCAATACCACAAGACAATATGAACTTTTAAAAAAAATCTTAAAAGTCTTGATCGAATACCACTGGAGTTATCTAACTTGTTAAAAAGTCTCAATCCAATACCACCCGACTTTTACTTCCCCAAATTGTCTAATAAAATCTTGAACCAATACACCCCCCCTAAGTTAGAGATCCCGTATAAAAAATTCGTACGGAATCCCGCACTTGATAATTGCAATATACATATATATATATATATAGTATTAAAACAAAATAAAAATACGTTACATAGTTCTTTGATCTTCGAATTCATATGAGAAAGTTACGACAATTGATGAATTTTACAAAAGAATTAAAACATCGGTTCATCTTTATCACCATCTAAACAATATAACATTTGGTTTTTAAATATTAGTATATTTTTCTTGTGTTAACTTGAATATTTGTTTTTGTTTTAGCTCCCCAAAGTTAAAATCCTGACTTCAGCCCTATTTGTGGGTCTAGGCTATTACACCTATTTTTATCCATTTCCCCTGTCTCCAATCCCCCATATGACCATGTGTATTTTTATTTAGTTATTTGAAAAAAAAATTGATTCTTAGACCATACTTGAAATTCAAAGAGAACTTCATTTATAAATAAAAGTTCAAAACACAGTAAATTCTAAATAATAAACATTTCTAAATATTAGAAATATTAATAATACAATCTTATAATTTTGAATTACAATCTAATTTTTCATGCAAATGATTTTATATTCTCATAAAAAAAATACGGATATACAATATTAATTTTGATTGTGCATTTAGTAATTAGTAGTCTCTAATTAGAGTTGGGCCCAAAGGCCCATAATACCTGCATGACAACCGTTCGGATCTCAATTAGAAACCACAAAAACCAACCCGACCCAATATTCACCTAATCTAATATCAAATTTTCAATCACTTTCGCGAGAAAATAACTCAATCCATGTCTTAACAGTCTCAAGCATCAGCGATTTTCGATGGTCGATTGTCACCGCCGTCAGATACGAGAGCCTCCAATTTTTTTCATTCACCAACCAAGACGAAAGGCCACGTCAGGAATCATTTAAAAAAAATTGATGATGTGTGTGGACACGTCATCATAAATGGCCGACGTGGCATGTCACGTCAGCATAGAGTTGCTTGGATGTATAGCCAAGTCAGCAGAGGGAAGGTACAGTGATGACGTGTGTAGGCACATCATTAAGTTTGGCTGACGAGCTCGACCACCTCAATGAAGAGTCGCTCACGTGGAAAGACATATCAATAAATATAATGACGTGTTCAATCACGTGAATGAGATTAGCTAACGTGACTTGACACGTAAGCTACTGGATCGAAACTCCTCTCGCTTCGCCAGTCCTCATAACGGGATACTAGGAAACACGATGGACACATCGCTCTCTGCCATTCTCCTAATAGGGCCCACCTGTGAAAGCTAGCTCTTGAAAGCAGGTGGATCCTATCTCCTTCCTTCTTTTGCCTCTACTGAACCTTTACTGGGTATAGGCCTCTGATTAGTGTATAAGTGTCTAGACACATCATTGTGATTGGGATTTGGATTTGGATTTCAACTTGTTTCTGCATGTTAAAGGGGAAAAAAACAACTGTTGTAGTGTTGTGATTGGGAATTATTTTGTCAGGATGTGTAACAGCACTAGCAATTTTTTTTCTTCCTCAAGTTCATTGTTATTTTCTTTGTTCTTGGTTCACTGTTCAGTTGATATTAGAACTTCTGTTTTGAGACCATATTATGAATACTTGAAACAACGTGTTGAAGTAAATCAATTCAATTTAAAAAACCCAATCCCCGAAGTTGTATTCTCCTAAAACCAATTTCCTGCTCTTTTACTGGGTTGATGAAACTAGATTCCTCTTATTGTGGTAACCGAGAAAAATTAGATAAAGTTGGTGTAACGTAGAATATTATCTCATAAGCAATCCAATGTTATATCAAAAACATCTATTAACAAACTTTTATACAGGTAATTTATCTAAATAAATATGTAAAACAAGGATACTGTATATATATCTAAAATTTTGAAAATAAATTCAACCTGTGATTCTGATTATAAGTAAGAAAATCTTAGAATAAAACTGATATAAAAATCTAATTATATCCTATAAGAGATAGGATATTAAATTACGATAAAATTTTAAACAAACTGAAATTTTATTATAGATTGTGTTATAGAAATTTGAAGTTTCTGTTCAGTTTCAGCATTCAAGCACAATGACAGTGAAGAGAGTTGTTGCTGATTTGCTGTTTATAGTTTCTTTAGTGGAAAGTGAGGGACCACCGTAGGATTTCTTTGTTTATTGTTCATCTGGAGATGACTTGTTCACATCTCAACAGTTAATTATTTGTTTTTTTTTAATTGGTTATTATTAACATGTTAATTTACTATCATGTCCTAGAAAACTTTAAGATTATTTAATGGTCCACACCATACCCTCTCTTATGGATTTTTGTTCCCCACTTAAAAACATATGGGTCGTTTGTTTTTTTGTCTGAATACTGAACAGTCCTGAATTTTTCTGAAGACTGAATAGAGACTGAAATCTGAACTTAAATGACATGTTTTTTTTTCCTCACATCTGAATGTATTGTCAACATGTTTGTTTTTTAAAATTAAAATTGTCTGAAACCAAGTAATTTTACATTTATACCCACATTAAACAATTATACATATAATATGGAATAAAAATAATCCAATAATAATAATTATATATGAACACATATGATCATGATATTCTTCTTCAATTACAAATAAACTTCATTTTTATTAAGAAAAAAAGAAGTTATTTTTTCAAAAAATAAAAGGGACACCATGAAAACTCACACAAAACACTCTAAAAAAATAATATATAAATACATCACCATAATATCATAATAAAGTATTGATTTTAAACATCAATATGAGAAGTGATTAGGGTTCTTTTTTTATTTTTAAAGCTATTTAAAATAAACAATATATTAAATAAAGATTTTTGTACCATATATAATTATGATGAAATTGGAAATATGTTATGTATAGGGGATAGTATCAAAAGAAAAGATTTTGGATTGCATTTAATGCAATTCAGTGATTTGCAATTAAGTAAAAAGTCAGGATTTTTTACTTTTTATTTTAAGTTATTTTTTGGCATTTTTAAGTTGTTTGACCACTTATAAAAACAAACAAAACAACTTAATAATTATGATTCAGACTCATTAAGTTTTAAGTGGAAAAAACAAACGACCCCATAGTGTATACATCCATTTCACAAGTAATTGGATATGTATAATTCTCAAGTCCGAATTTCCCGACCAAAATATATAATTAAATGTATCTCATTTTTACCCCAAAATTGTTTATATTTACATTTTGCTTTTAAATTATGTTATGGCCCTAGACCCTTCAAATTTGATGAAGCGGAGAGATTTTATATATATATATATATATATATATATATATATATATATATATTTCGGCTGCTATTTATTTTTAAAACATTTTTTATTTTTATATATAATATTGCTTACGTTTTATGGGGTTTTTAGCTTAATGTGATGAGGAGGCCCAAATGTCCTTTTTCATCTTGATTTGAACTTGCAATAATGACGACTACTCTACTAGCTTGCCTCTTAGATATTTGAAGGATTTTTAAAATATTTGAAGGATTTTTAAAAGTGGCCAAATATCTAACTTGAACTTGTGGATGTTGCTTTTATCAAATTTAGGTTGAAGTAGAAAATTAACAAGTATTAGATTTGTGATCCGATTATTATTTTTCCTAGAATATAATATGATTTTGATTTTTGGAAAATGACTTAAAGAGAATGTTGGCATATATGTTTTGGCAATCCCAAGAAGAATAGAGGTATTTTTATTTCTTCAATTTTTTATTTTATTTTTTTATTTGTTTGTTTTTTATTGTTCTGTTTTGGTTGTTTTTTCTTTTCTGCTCTGTAATGTTATTGTTTTTACAGCTTCATTTGTTGTTTTCTCTCCTCTGTTCTGTTCCGGCCTGGTGGCTTTTGTTACCGTGTCCTGTTTGTATGTTCCTCGTCTGTCACTCTAACCCTCATCCTTCCTCTATCTTCTTCATCTTCCTCACTCATATTCAGATTTTTCAGTTGCTCTTCTTAAAGATTCTCTAAAACACAAACACTCTTAACTATGAGTCTTTTCTTCAAGTTGATTTTAAGAGAGCTTTAAAAATTTTCAAAGCAAAAGATCCAAGCTGTCTCCTTTTGTTTGGTTTGGTTCCCCAATGTATTAGGAGATCACCGGTCCATTCATTCCTTGATAAATCCAACCTTTCCCACGAGTCTCTTCTTAGATCCAAACTTTAAGAGTAGAATGATCCAAGCTTTAAAGCATTCGTTGGTGCTCTGTTCTGTTAGTTTTGCTAGTTGTGTTCCTTTTGTGCTTTGGTTTCTTTTCCCAGATCTTTATGGTGTTTTGGCATTCTTTGTTTTGACTGTGTTGTTTGTAGTGACTTTGTTTTCATTTTGTCTTTACTGGCTGTTTCCTTCTTTTGTGCTTCAATAAAATCTGCTGTTCGAAAAAAGAAGAAGAGAAAGCTCCAAGAATGAAGAGGGAGAGAGATACTAAGAGGGAGGAAAATGTTGGCGGTCCCAAGAAGAACAGATGTATTCTTATTTATTCAATTTTTTAATTTTATTTTTCTAGTAGTTAGACTTTTGTTTTTCTGTTTTGGTTGTTTTATCTTTTCTACTCAGCAATGTTTTTGTTTTCACAGCTTCCTTTATTGTTCTGTGTCCTGTTTGTATGTTCCTCGTATGTCACTCTAACCCTCATCCTTCATCTCCCTCTCTTTCATCTTCCTCACCCATATTCAAATTTCTTAATTACTCTTCTTAAAAATTCTCTACAACACAAACACTCTTAACCATGAGTCGTTTCTTGAAGTTGATTTTAAGAGAGTTTTAAAAAATTTCAAAGCAAAAGCTCCAAACTGTCTTCTTTTGTTTGGTTTGGTTCCCCAGTGTATTAAGAGATCACCGGTCCATTCCCTCTTTGATAAATCCAACCCTTTCCATGAGTCTCTTCTTAGATCCAAGCTTTAAAGAGTAGAAAGATCCAAGCTTTAAAGCTTCCGCTGGTTCTCTAATCTGTTAGTTTTGCTAGCTGTGTTCCTCTTGTGCTTTGGTTTCTTTTCCCAGGTCTTCGCGGGGTTTTGACATTCTTCATTTTGACTGTGTTGTTAATAGTGGACTTATTTTCATTAGGTCTTTACTGGTTGTTTCTCGCTTTGGTGCTTTAATAAAATTTCCTAGTCGAAAAAAAAGAGAAAGAATGAAGATGGAGAGAGATACTGGGAGAGAGGAAAATATTGGCGGTTCCAAGAAGAACATATGGATTCTTATTTCTTCAATTTTTTATTTTATTTTTTTATTTGTTTGACTTTTGGTTTTCTGTTTTGGTTGTTTTTTTTCTTTTCTACTCTACAATTTTTTTTTCCAGCTTCTTTTGTTGTTCCGTCTCCTGTGTTTTGTTCTGCCCTGGTAGCGTTTTTTTTTTCTGTAACTTGTTTGTATGTTCCTCTTTTGTCACTCTGACCCTTATCCTTCCTCTCTCTCTTTCATCTTCCTCACCCACATTCAGATTTCTCAATTTCTCTTCTTAAAGATTCTCTAAAAAACAAATACTCTCCACCATGAGTCCATTCATCAAGTTGATTTTAAGAGAGCTTTAAAAATTTTCAAAGCAAAAGCTCCAAACTATCTCTTTTTGTTTGGTTTGGTTCCCTAGTGTATTAGAAGATCACCAGCCCATTCTCTCCTTGACAAATTCAACATTTCCCATGAGTCTCTTCTTAGATTCAAGCTTTGAAAAGTAGAATGATCCAAGCTTTAAAGCTTCCGTTGGTGCTATGTTCTGTTAGTTTTGCTACCGGTGCTCCTTTTGTGTTTTGGTTTCTTATCCCAGGTCTTTATGGGGTTTTGACATTCTTTGTTTTGACTGTGTTGTTAGTAGTGGCTTTCTTTTAGTTTTTATCTTTGCTGGCTGTTTCAATAAAATCTGCAGGTCGAAAAAAAAAAAAAAGCTCCAAGAATGAAGATGGAGAGAGATACTGAGAGGGAGGAAAATGTTGGCGGTCCCTAGAAGAATAGAGGTATTCTTATTTCTTCAATTTTTTATTTTAATTTTTTATTTGTTTGACTTTTGGTTTTCTTTTTTGGTTGTTTTTTTTTCTTTTCTGCTTTACAATATTTTGTTTTTCCAGCTTCTTTTATTGTTCTGTCTCCTGTGTTCTATTTCGCCATGGTAGCTTTTTTTTTCTGTATCCTGTTTGTATGTTCTTCTTCTGTCACTCTAGCCATTATCCTTCCTCTCTCTCTCTTTCATCTTCCTCAGCCTTATTCAGATTTCTCAATGTCTCTTCTTAAAGATTCTCTGAAAAACAAACACTCTCAATCATGAGTCCTTTCTTCAAATTGATTTTAAGAAAGCTTTAAAAAATTTCAAAGCAAAAGCTCCAAGCAGTCTCCTTTTGTTTGGTTTGGTTCCCCAGTGTATTAGAAGATCACCAGTCCATTCCCTCCTTGATAAATCCAACCATTCCAGTAAATCTCTTCTTAGATCCAAGCTTTAAAGAGTAGAATGATCCAAGCTTTAAAGCTTCTGTTGGTGCTCTGTTCTGTTAGTTTTGCTACTTGTGTTCCTTTTGTGTTTTGGTTTCTTTTCCCAGGTCTTTATTGGGTTTTAGAATTCTTTTATTTGACTGTGTTGTTAGTAGTGTTAGTAGTGGCTTTATTTTCGTTTTATCTTTGCTGGTTTTTTCTTGCTTTGGTGCTTCAATAAAATCTGTTGGTCAAAAAAAAAGAGAAAGCTCCAAGAATGAAGATGGAGAGAGATACTGGGAGGGAGGAAAATGTTGGTGGTCCCAAGAAGAATTGAGGTACTCTTATTTCTTCAATTTTTTATTTTATTTTTTTATTTGTTTGACTTTTTGTTTTCTTTTTTCGTTATTTTTTTTTCTTTTCTGCTCTACAATATTTTTGTTTTTCCAGCTTCTTTTATTGTTCTGTCTCCTGTGTTCTGTTCCGCCAAGATAGCTTTTTTTTGTAACATGTTTGTATGTTCCTCTTCTGTCACTCTAATCCTTATCCTTCCTCTCTCTCTTTTATCTTCCTAACCCACATTCAGATTTCTCAATTTCTCTTCTTAAGGATTCTCTAAAAAACAAACACTCTCAACCATGAGTCCTTTCTTTAAGTTGATTTTAATAGAGCTTTAAAAATTTTCAAAGCAAAAGCTCCATGCTATCTCCTTTTATTTGGTTTGGTTCCCTAGTGTATTAGAAGATCACCAGCCCATTCCCTCCTTGATAAATCCAACATTTCTCATAAGTCGCTTCTTAGATCCAAGCTTTAAAGAGTAGAATGATCCAAGTTTTAAATCTTCCGTTGGTGCTCTGTTCTGTTAGTTTTGCTACCTGTGTTCCTTTTGTGTTTTGGTTTCTTTTCCTAGGTCTTTATGGGGTTTTGACATTTTTTGTTTTGACTGTGTTGTTAGTAGTGGCTTTGTTTTCGTTTTATCTTTGCTGGTTGTTTCTTGCTTTGGTGCTCCAATAAAATCTGTTGGTCGAAAAAAAAAACTCCAAGAATGAAGATGAAGAGAGATACTGGAGGGAGGAAAATGTTGGTGGTCCCAAGAAGAATTGAGGTACTCTTATTTCTTCAATTTTTTATTTTATTTTTTTATTTGTTTGACTTTTTGTTTTCTTTTTTGGTTGTTTTTTTCTTTTCTGCTTTACAATATTTTTGTTTTTCTAGCTTCTTTTATTGTTTTGTCTCCTGTGTTCTATTCCGCCATGGTAGCTTTTTTTTTGTAACCTGTTTGTATGTTCCTCTTCTGTCACTCTAACCCTTATCCTTCCTCTCTCTCTTTCATCTTCCCCACCCACATTCAGATTTCTCAATTTCTCTTCTTAAAGATTCTCTAAAAAACAAATACTCTCAACCATGAGTCCTTTCTTCAAGTTGATTTTAAGGGAGCTTTAAAAATTTTCAAAGCAAAAGCTCCAAGTTGTCTACTTTTGTTTGGTTTGATTCTCTAATGTATTAGAATTTCACCAGCCCATTCCCTCCTTGATAAATCCAACCTTTCCCATAAGTCTTTTCTTAGATCCAAGCTTTAAAGCTTCCGTTAGTGCTCTATTCTATTAGTTTTGCTACCTGTGTTCCTTTTGTGTTTTGGTTTCTTTGCCCAGGTTATGGGGTTTTGGAATTCTTTTATTTGACTGTGTTGTTATTAGTGACTTTGTTTTCGTTTTATCTTTGCTGGTTGTTTCTTGCTTTGGTGCTTCAATAAAATCTGTTGGTCGAAAAAAAAAAGCTCCAAGAATGAAGATGGAGAGAGATACTGGGAGGGAGGAAAATGTTGGCAGTCCCAAGAAGAACAGAGGTATTCTTATTTCTTCAATTTTTTATTTTATTTTTTTATTTGTTTGTCATTTGGTTTTCTGTTTTGGTTGTTATTTTCTTTTCTGCTCTACAATATTTTTTGTTTTTCCAGCTTCTTTTGTTGTTCTGTCTCCTGTGTTCTGTTCCGCCATGGTAGCTTTTTATTTTCCGTAACCTGTTTGTATGTTCCTCTTGTGTCACTCTAACCCTTATCCTTCCTCTCTCTCTTTCATCTTCCTCACCCACATTCAGATTTCTCAATTTCTCTTCTTAAGGATTCTCTAAAAAACAAAAACACTCAACCATGAGTCCTTTCTTCAAGTTGATTTTAAGAGAGCTTTAAAAAATTTTAAAGCAAAAGCTCCATGCTGTCTCCTTTTATTTGGTTTGGTTCCCCAGTGTATTAGAAGATCACCGATCTATTCCCTCATTGATAAATCCAACCTTTCTCATGAGTCTCCTCTTAGATCTAAGTTTTCACGAGTAGAATGATCCAAGCTTTAAAGCTTCCGTTGGTGCTCTGTTCTGTTAGTTTTGCTACATGTGTTCCTTTTGTGTTTTGGTTTCTTTTCTCAGGTCTTTATGGGGTTTTGGCATTCTTTGTTTTGACTGTGTTGTTAGTAGTGGCTTTGTTTTCGTTTTATCTTTGCTGGCTGTTTCTTGCTTTGGTGCTTCATTAAAATTTGCTGGTCGAAAAAAAGGAGAAAGTTCCAAGAATGAAGATGGAGAGAGACACTGGGAGGGAGGAAAATGTTGGCGGTCCCAAGAAGAATTGAGGTATTCTTATTTCTTCAATTTTTTCTTTTATTTTTTTATTTGTTTGACTTTTGGTTTTCTTTTTTGGTTGTTTTTTTTTCTTTTCTGCTTTACAATATTTTGTTTTTCCAGCTTCTTTTGATGTTCTGTCTCCTGTGTTCTATTCCGCCATAGTGGCTTTTTTTTTCTGTAACCTGTTTGTATGTTCTTCTTCTGTCACTCTAACCATTATCCTTCCTCTCTCTCTTTCATCTTCCTCAGCCTTATTCAGATTTCTCAATGTCTCTTCTTAAAGATTCTCTGAAAAACAAACACTCTCAATCATGAGTCCTTTCTTCAAGTTGATTTTAAGAAAGCTTTAAAAATTTTAAAAGCAAAATTTCCAAGCTGTCTCCTTTTGTTTGGTTGGGTTCCCCTGTGTATTAAAAGATCACCAGCCCATTCTCTCCTTGATAAATCCATGTTTTTCCATGAGTCTCTTCTTAGATCCAAGCTTTGAAAAATATAATGATCCAAGCTTAAAGCTTTCATTGGTGATCTGTTCAGTTAGTTTTGCTACCTGTGTTCCTTTTATGTTTTGGTTTCTTTTCCCACGTCTTTATGAGGTTTGAGCATTCTTTGTTTTGACTGTGTTGTTAGTAGTGGCTTTGTTTTCGTTTTATCTTTGCTGGTTTTTTCTTGCTTTGGTGTTTCAATAAAATCTGCTGGTCGAAAAAAAAGAGAAAGCTCTAAGAATGAAGATGGAGAGAGATACTGGGAGGGAGGAAAATGTTGGCGGTCCCAAGAAGAATAGAGGTATTCTTATTTCTTCAATTTTTTATTTTATTTTTTTATTTGTTTGACTTTTGGTTTTATGTTTTGGTTGTTTTTTTCTTTTCTGCTCTACAATATTTTTATTTTTCCAGGTTCTTTTGTTGTTCTGTCTCCTGTGTTCTGTTCCGCCATGGTAGCTTTTTTTTTCTATAACCTGTTTGTATATTCCTCTTCTATCAATCTAACACTTATCCATTCCTCTCTCTCTCTTTCATCTTCCTCACCCACATCCAGATTTCTCAATTTCTCTTCTTAAGGATTCTCTAAAAAACAAACACTCTCAATCATGAGTACTTTATTCAAGTTGATTTTAAGAGACCTTTAAAAATTTTCAAAGCAAAAGCTCCAAGCTGTCTCCTTTTGTTTGGTTTCGTTCCCCAGTGTATTAGAAGATCACCAGCCCATTCCCTCATTGATAAATCCAACCATTCCAGTAAGTCTCTACTTAGATCCAAGCTTTAAAGAGTAGAATGATCCAAGCTTTAAATCTTCTTTTGGTGCTCTGTTCTGTTAGTTTTGCTACTTGTGTTCCTTTTGTGTTTTGGTTTCTTTTCCAAGGTCTTTATTGGGTTTTAGAATTCTTTTATTTGACTGTGTTGTTAGTAGTGGCTTTGTTTTCGTTTTATCTTTGCTGGCTGTTTCTTGCTTTGGTGCTTCAATAAAATCTGTTGGTCGAAAAAAAAAGGTCCAAGATTGAAGATGGAGAGAGATACTGGAAAGGAGGAAAATGTCGGCAGTCCTAAGAAGAACATAGGTATTCTTATTTCTTCAATTTTTTGTTTTATTTTTTTATTTGTTTGACTTTTGGTTTTCTTTTTTGGTTGTTTTTCTCTTTTCTACTCTACAATATTTTTTTGTTTTTACAGCTTCTTTTGTTGTTTTGTCTCCTGTGTTCTGTTCCTCCTTGGTAGCGTTTTTTTTCCTTAACCTATTTGTATGTTCCTCTTCTGTCACTCTAACCCTTATCCTTCCTCTCTCTCTTTCATCTTCCTCTCCCACATTCAGATTTCTCAATTTCTCTTCTTAAAGATTCTCTAAAAAACAAAAACACTCAACCATGAATCCTTTCTTCAAGTTGATTTTAAGAGAGCTTTAAAAAATTTCAAAGCAAAAGCTCCAAGCTGTCTCCTTTTGTTTGGTTTGGTTCCCTAGTGTATTAGAAGATCACCGGCCCATTCCCTCCTTGATAAATCCAACCTTTCTCATGAGTCTCCTCTTAGATCTAAGTTTTAACGAGTAGAATGATCTAAGCTTTAAAGCTTCCGTTGGTGCTCTGTTCTGTTAGTTTTGCTACATGTGTTCCTTTTGTGTTTTGGTTTCTTTTCTCAGGTCTTTATAGGGTTTTGGCATTCTTTGTTTTGATTGTGTTGTTAGTAGTGGCTTTGTTTTCGTTTTATCTTTGCTGGCTGTTTCTTGCTTTGGTGCTTCAATAAAATCTGTTGGTCGAAAAAAAAAAGGTCCAAGAATGAAGATGGAGAGAGATACTGGAAGGGAGGAAAATGTTGGCAGTCCCAAGAAGAACATATGTATTCTTATTTCTTCAATTTTTTGTTTTATTTTTTTATTTGTTTGACTGTTGGTTTTCTTTTTTGGTTGTTTTTCTCTTTTCTACTCTACAATATTTTTTTGTTTTTACAGCTTCTTTTGTTGTTTTGTCTCCTGTGTTCTGTTCCTCCTTGGTAGCGTTTTTTTTTCCTTAACCTATTTGTATGTTCCTCTTCTGTCACTCTAACCCTTATCCTTCCTCTCTCTTTCATCTTCCTCACACACATTCAGATTTCTCAATTTCTCTTCTTAAAGATTCTCTAAAAAACAAAAACACTCAACCATGAATCCTTTCTTCAAGTTGATTTTAAGAGAGCTTTAAAAAATTTCAAAGCAAAAGCTCCAAGCTGTCTCTTTTTGTTTGGTTTGGTTCCCCAGTGTATTAGAAGATCACCGGCCCATTCCCTCCTTGATAAATCCAACCTTTCTCATGAATCTCCTCTTAGATCTAAGTTTTAACGAGTAGAATGATCTAAGCTTTAAAGCTTCCGTTGGTGCTCTGTTCTGTTAGTTTTGCTACATGTGTTCCTTTTGTGTTTTGGTTTCTTTTCTCAGGTCTTTATAGGGTTTTGGCATTCTTTGTTTTGACTATGTTGTTAGTAGTGACTTTGTTTTCGTTTTATCTTTGCTGGATGTTTCTTGCTTTGGTGCTTTATTAAAATTTGCTGGCGAAAAAAAGGAGAAAGTTCCAAGAATGAACATGGAGAGAAATACTGGGAGGGAGGAAAATGTTGGCGGTCCCAAGAAGAATTGAGGTATTCTTATTTCTTCAATTTTTTATTTTATTTTTTTATTTGTTTGACTTTTGGTGGTTTTTTTTTTCTGCTCTACAATATTTTTGTTTTTCCAGCTTCTTTTGACGTTCTGTCTCCTGTGTTCTATTCCGCCATGGTAGCTTTTTTTTTCTGTAACCTGTTTGTATGTTCCTCTTCTGTCACTCTAACCCTTATCCTTCCTCTCTCTCTTTCATCTTCCTCAGCCTCATTCAGATTTCTCAATGTCTCTTCTTAAAGATTCTCTGAAAAACAAACACTCTCAATCATGAGTCCTTTCTTCAAGTTGATTTTAAGAAAGCTTTAAAAATTTTCAAAGCAAAATTTCCAAGCTGTCTCCTTTTGTTTGGTTTGGTTCCCCTGTGTATTAGAAGATCATCAGCCCATTCCCTCCTTGATAAATCCATGTTTTTCCATGAGTCTCTTCTTAGATCCAAGCTTTGAAAAATAGAATGATCCAAGCTTTAAAGCTTCCGTTGGTGATCTGTTCAGTTAGTTTTGCTACCTGTGTTCCTTTTATGTTTTGGTTTCTTTTCCCACGTCTTTATGGGGTTTGGGCATTCTTTATTTTGACTGTGTTGTTAGTAGTGGCTTTGTTTTCGTTTTATCTTTGCTGGTTTTTTCTTGCTTTGGTGCTTCAATAAAATCTGCTGGTCGAAAAAAAAGAGAAAGCTCTAAGAATGAAGATGGAGAGAGATACTGGGAGGGAGGAAAATGTTGGCGGTCCCAAGAAGAACAGAGGTATTCTTATTTCTTCAATTTTTTATTTTATTTTTTTATTTGTTTGACTTTTGGTTTTATGTTTTGGTTGTTTTTTTCTTTTCTGCTCTACAATATTTTTGTTTTTCCAGTTTCTTTTGTTGTTCTGTCTCCTGTGTTCTGTTCCGCCATGGTAGCTTTTTTTTTCTGTAACCTGTTTGTATGTTCCTCTTATATCACTTTAACCCTTATCCATCCTCTCTCTCTTTCATCTTCCTCACCTATATCCAGATTTCTCAATTTCTCTTCTTAAGGATTTTCTAAAAAACAAACACTCTCAATCATGAGTCTTTTATTCAAGTTGATTTTAAGAGAGCTTTAAAAATTTTCAAAGCAAAAGCTCCAAGCTGTCTCCTTTTGTTTGGTTTGGTTCCCCAGTGTATTAGAAGTTCACCAGCCCATTCCCTCCTTGATAAATCCAACTTTTTCCATGAGTCTCTTCTTAGATCCAAGCTTTAAAGAGTAGAATTATCCAACCTTTAAAGCTTCCGTTGGTGCTCTGTTCTGTTAGTTTTGCTACCTGTGTTCCTTTTGTGTTTTGGTTTCTTTTCCTAGGTCTTTATGGGGTTTTGGCATTCTTTGTTTTGATTGTGTTGTTAGTAGTGGCTTTGTTTTCGTTTTATCTTTTCTGACTGTTTCTTGCTTTGGTGCTTTAATAAAATCTCCTGGTCGAAAAAAAAGAGAAAGCTTAAAGAATGAAGATGAAGAGAGATACTGGGAGGGAGGAAAATGTTGACGGTCCCAAGAAGAACAGAGGTATTCTTATTTTTTCAATTTTTTATTTTATTAATTTTTGTTTGATATTTGGTTTTCTGTTTTGGTTGTTTTTTTTTTCTTTTCTGCTCTACAATATTTTTCTTTTTCCAGCTTCTTTTGTTGTTTTGTCTCCTGTGTTCTGTTCCGCCCTTGTAGCTTTTTTTTTTTCTGTAACCTGTTTTTATGTTCTTCTTCTGTCACTCTAACCTTTATCCTTCCTCTCTCTCTTTCATCTTCTTCACCCACATTCAGATTTCTCAATTTCTCTTCTTAAAGATTCTCTAAAAAATAAACACTCTCAACCACACCCAATGTCTGAAGGGTGATCTAAAAGAAAATTTAATTAAAAAAAAAGTAATGTTGTGAAAAATCTAAAAGAAAATCCTCTCCAGATCCAAGATTTTTTTATTATTAAAGTATTGTTGAATTTTCTGGTTTATGTTTGTGATGTTAATATATTTGAGTTTGTGAGTTTTTATTATTTTCTTAAAATATGGGTTTGTAAAGTTGAGATAGTGTTTTGATTGGCGATATATCCAGGGTATTGGAGTGGAGAATCGATGAAGATGGGTTTGTGAAGATTGTGGATGATCAGGGTTTGTGAAGATGAACATTGTCCATCTCCAACCAGTTTATGCTAATTTTTTTATATTTATTGTTTATGTTATTTATAAAAAAAATTCATTTTTGTTAATTTAAAAATAAAAAACAATTTCGTTTTTGTGATTATTATTGTTATTATTTTTATAAATTTATTTTAAAAACATATTTATAATAAATATATCTTCTATATATTATCCAATTTCACTTTAACTTAGGGGTATTAGTGTAATTTTCTCACGAATAAAAGGTCACTACATTTGTGTAATGGAGAAAAACTTGTGTGGAAAATGGGACAACATGATTGGATGGTCTCGCCACTTGGTGGTAAGACCGTTCCACACAAGACTGTTAAAACATTTTCTTTCCGAACCAATCACATCAGTCCATTCCCTACTTAATAAATCCAACCCTTCCCGTGAGTCTTTTCTTCAAGTTCATTTTAAGAGAGTTTTAAAAATTTTCAAAGCAAAAGCTCCAAGCTGTCTCCTTTTGTTTGGTTTGGTTCCCTAGTGTATTAAGAGATCACCGGTCCATTCCCTCCTTGATAAATCCAACCATTTCCATGAGTCTCTTCTTAGATCCAATCTTTAAAGTTTAGAGAGATCCAATCTTTAAAGTTTAGAGAGATCCAAGCTTTAAAGCTTCCGCGGGTGCTATGTTTTGTTAGTTTTGCTAGCTGTGTTCTTCTTGTGAATTGGTTTTTTTTCTCAGGTCTTTGTGGGGTTTTGACATTCTTTGTTTTGACTGTGTTGTTAGTCGTGGCTTTGTTTTCGTTTGGTCTTTGCTGGCCGTTTCTTGATTTGGTGCTTCAATAAAATCTGATGTTCCAAAAAAAAGCTCTAAGAATGAAGATGGAGAGAGATACTGGGAGGGAGGAAAATGTTGGCGGTCCTAGGAAGAACAGAGGTATTCTTATTTCATCAATTTTTTATTTGGTTTTTGTTGTTGTCCTGTTTTAGTTGTTTTTTCTTTTCTGCTCTGCAATGTTTTTGTCTTCCCAGCTTCCTTTGTTGTTCTGTCTCCTCTGTTCTGTTCCGGCCTGGTTTCTTTTGTTTCTGTGTCTTGTTTGTATGTTCCTCGTATGTCACTCTAACCCTTATCCTTCCTCTCTCTCCTTCATCTTCCTCACCCACATTCAGATTTCTTAATTGCTCTTCTTAAAGATTCTCTACAACACAAACACTCTTAATCACACCCAATGTCTAAAGGGTGATCCAAAAGAAAATTTAATTAAAAAAAAAGTGATGTTGTGAAGAACTGAATAAGCTCTCCCGATCCAAGATTTTTTTTATTAAAGTAATGTTGAATTTTCTGGTTTGTGTTTGGGATGTAAATATATTTGAGTTTGTGAGTTTTAATTATTTTCAAAAAATATGGGTTTGTAAAGTTGAGATAGTGTTTTAATTGGTGATATATCCTGGGTATTGGAGTGGAGAATTGATAAAGATGGGCTTGTGAATATTGTGGATGATCTGGGTTTGTGAAGATGAACACTATCTATCTCTTACCGGTTCATGTTAAAATTTTTTTAAATGATCCTTTATGTTATTTAAAAAAAAATTCGTTTATGTTAATTAAAAAAAAAACAATTTCGTTTTTGTGATTATTATTTTTATTTTGTAAATCTATTTTAAAAACATATTTGTAATAAATATATCTTCTGTCTATTGTCCAATTTCACTTAAACTTAGGGGTATTAGTGCAATTTTCTCATGAATAAAAAGGACACTACGTACCTTTGTCATCTCATGATTGGATGATGGTCTCGCTACCTCTCAACAAAATTTCTTCACAAAAGTAAAACCAATCACACCCGTCCATTCCCTCTTTTAATTAATAAATCCAACCCTTCCCACTACAAAACATAACATTCCATTTCTGCCTTAACATCGAGCACAGTTGGAAGTAGCAGCCATGGAAGATTTTCTCCACATTTGGTTACCTTGGTGGAATGGTAATCGAAATAGTAACGGGAATGATAATAAAAATGGAAAGGAAAGGAAAGGAAACCTGAGTTTTTGGTTTGGTTGGAACTTTAAAATTAGTTTCTGAATCAATATTATTTTATTTGATTAACAACTGAATGGAATGGAGTTAACTGAATTTTGACCAAAATACCCCTAATTACAAAACATTTATAATAACATGATATATTATGGATAATAATAATAAAATATAAAAAATATATAAAAATATATTTATATATAACATTATATATATTATTTTAATATGTTATATCATAATAATGTAATATACATTATAATATTATATAATATATATTATTATAACATAATGTATATATATGTTATGTAAATATTATTATTATATATATATATTTATTAATATACATTATAATATTATATAATATATATATTATATAATATATATTACATAATAATATATATAATATAAATATTATTATATATATATATATTTTAATATAAATAAATATATAAAAAATATAATATATATATTATATAATATAATATAATATATATATTATATAATATAATAATATATATATATATATTATATAATATAATAATATATAATATATAATATATAGAACACACACATATATATGTAATAATATAATATATATATATATATTATATAATACATATATAAAATAATATATTATTTTTGGAATGGAGGGTATTTTTGGAATAGAGTTGGAACATATGAGGGTATTTATGGAATACAAATTTTAGTTTGGAATTGGAATGAGCATTCTATTGGTTTTTAGATGGAAAACTTATTCAACCATTTGTAGTGGAATTCTCATTCCATTATATTTTAGCAAACCAAATATTATGAATGACTTTCTTTTCATTCCATTTCATTTTATTCTATTCTATTTCACCCAACCACACATAATATAAAGGAAATATTATGAATGACTTTCTTTTCATTCCATTTCATTCTATTCTATTCTATTTCACCTAACCACACATAATATAAAAGAAATGAAGTTTTATAAAAGATAAAAGGAAGAGTTTAAGATAGAGACGAAGATCGAGAGGAACAAGAGTTACGGAGAGAGTTATGAAAGAGATAGGCCCAGTTTGGCATTGCTGTGCTGTGGGGGGAATTGCTTTTGGATCTGCTGTGGGGGGAATTGCTTTTGGAATTGCTGTGGATAGAATCAGCTGAGTGTTTGGTAAACTGATTTTCAAAAGTGCTGTGAGAACCAAAAGCAATTTCAATGTGTTTGGTAAATTAGAAGTAAAAAGTACTGTGATTGTGTAAAATTACTAAAAGGACATCATTGTAATTACAAATAATTAAAAAACAAAAACATTTTAAAATTAAACTTTAAATGAAATAATATTATATATATATTAAATGCATTTAAATTAATAAATTTAATTAAATTAAATAATAAAAACAACTAAAAAAACAAAATTAATAAAAACAAACCCTAACTCTAATCTCTTTCTCTCTCCCTCACTCTCAAGTCTCACCTCACTCTCACCGCCTCTCTCTCCCTCTTTCTCTCTCCCTTCTTTCATTCACAACTAAGATCCAACCTCATCTTCATCTTCAATTTTAAATCCAACACAATACAAAATCACAATCATCACTCAACCTCATCTTCATCATATCCACCAAAATAAAATAAAAAGTAATTTTTTTTTGTGATTCAACTTCTGGGCTGTTCTTCATCACCATCATAATTTTTTTTTTTAAAATTGATGATGGTTGGATACTTTGATGGTATTTGATGGTTGTGGGATTTTTATGGTTGTGGGATTTTTTTATTGTATTTAATGAAAAATAAAAATAAATGCAAAGAAAAAAACAATTCGGGGTAGAAATACCCAGCTTTCCTTTTTAAAATTTTTTTGTTGTTGTTGAGTTTTTTGTGGTTTGAAAGAGAAAGAAGTGATGATGATAATGGATGGCGATGGCATAATTTTTTTTGAACAATTTATTTATTATCTCCATATTGTCGATTTAAGAAAAAAAATCCTTCTCTGGTGGGTTTGACTGATAATGATAATGATGAACTGGGGATGGATTTTTGTGTTTGATAATGATTTCTAAAAAAAAATATTAGGGTTGATGATAATGATTTCTGGGTGGTTGTTGATTGTTGTTGATTAATAATGATTTCTGGAAAAAAAAAATTGATTATGATAATGATTGTTGTGAGAGAGAGGAGAAATCGAAGCTTGAAGGAATCAATCTGATTGGTAAATGATTTTGTTAAATGTCATGAAACGCTAAGGGCAAAATATGATAGTTGGGTAAAAATTCATTAAAAAACACTGTAGCGCATTTTCAAAAGCAGAAGCTGATTTCTAAAAGCATGTATTTGTAGCTTCTCAAAAACTCAGTTGAGAGAAGCTAAAAGTGGCCAAAAGCACTTCCCCACAATTTTACCAAACACCCTATCATTGGTCAGGAATCACTTTTGGCCTCAAAAGCAGCTGGGGAAGCAATACCAAACTGGGCCATAGTGTTGTTTGTTGAAATGAGAGAGAGAGAGAGAGTGTGTTGTTGCACGTTAATTGAGAGAAGAAGATGAGTGATGATGTACATTAATTGAGGGTGAGAGTAATTGGGTGGATTGGTGGAAGATGAGTGATGATGTGCACATTAAATGAGGTGGTGGGTTCTTGATGTCATCCGTAAAATTTTTTTTATTAAAAAAAAATAAGATAACTTATATAGCACAATAAAATTACAAAATGTAAAAAAAAATAAAAATAAAAAATTGCCGCTTAGGCGCTGACTAATCGGAGTTTAAGGCAGTTTAGGTGCTAAACTAATCGGAGTTTAAGGCAGTTTAGGTGCTAAACGCCGATCCACCGTACTTTTGGCGTCTAGCACATACCAGAACACTGATAATTATTACCTCTCTCTCTCTTTGAATTCTCACAAACTTTTCCAGTCATCCAACCATACACTTGCTGTCATGAGTAACTTGCACTACTTTCAGTATATCTACGGCCGAATAGGCAACTTATTATGGTTTCAGGCTCTGCTGCCTCTCCTATCGACAGCAATTCGATTTCAAGTACAAGTTCGTCGCCCTCTCAGAGGATCATGACCTCATTTGTTAAAGGTTAAAACCAGTCAGCAACCATTTTTATCATCTTCTTCTTTCAATAACAAAGCTAAGTATTCGGATGTTTCAGTTGCTTGCTCTACAAGTAACAATGGTATGCAATCTGGAAATTCATCACGGATTCAACAAGAACAAGTTCCCTATAGAATATGTTTTTTGATAGCTTTGAATTATCCATTGCAGTTTTTGATCTACTCCATGGCACTCGTAAAAATGTTAAGTCATTGAATTTTTTTTCTTCTTATTTTGGTTATGAAGTCTGAATCAATATCGTTGTTGTTGTTGCACCAGTTATATGAAGTCTGAATCAATATCGGATGTTTCATTGCGCGAGAGAAGAAAAAAACAATCATAATGGAAGTTGAGTGTTGGTACATTCATTGTACCTAAGATTACGCCGAACAACGTAAAACTGTCTCTTTATTATTCTTTATCATATTCAGTAACATTTTCTTCATGCAGGGTGAATTTCAGTAGAGTGATGGCAGCGTCACCAATCATACAAGATCTTGCACAGTTTGGTGGTAGAGTTGCTATTATTGTTTCATTTTGTTGGTTCTTGCATCGGTTTAAAAATAATTTGATCAATCATGTTGAAAGTTTACCGAATCTTGATCGGGAACAGAAGAAGAATGTACACACAATTTCATCAGGTTGTTTGACTGTTGTTCAATTAATAATTAATGGCTTTAGCATTAGAATGGAGTGTAGGTCTGTGTATATATTTTACTTTGATTGCTGGTGGCATAGGAGTTATATACATATAAATTATTATAGCATGTCTTCATATTTTTTAAAATTAATATATTTATTTATTGATATATGATGACTCTTCTTATGTTATATATATTTGTGCAGCAATGGCTATATTTTTTGCATGCAGAGAATACATTCATAAGCATATATGTGGTGAGTTGTCGATCGGTGTCTTTTTCGGTAGGAGACACTGTTAAAGTAAGTTAAGCCTGTATATTATTTACTAGTATGATTGGAAAAAACCTTCGGCACATTTGACCACCAAAGATACGATATATGATAAGAAAATGTCACATCCCACATCATTTGAGGTTCATGATTGTTATATTAATATGGGTCACTCTTCATTAAATATACACGTTTTGGTTCATAGACGAATGTCGTGTGTGTGGAGCCCATGATTCAAAGTAAATCCAGAAAAGCAAAAGATAAATGTGTAAAATCCAAAATAGACAAAATATAGATTTGAAATGGGGGAAGATTGTCACATCCCATACAAATACCCCATATAAATATCTACTTGATGTACCTAAGGTGTTACACCTGCCCCCACTCATTTCCCTAGTATCTAATCCTAAATTTGACCTTATATATATTTAGATGACAATGTTTTTCAAAACAATCTAAATGATAAAAGCTAATGCTAGTCGATAAAAAAAAAATTAGTCCTAATTTCAAATCTGGCTATGGTTTTTTTTTTAACCATATCATCCCATGTTGTATAATTAAATTTGAGTTAATTATTTGAGTTATATAGCATTAATCAATGATAAAATACAAAAAAAAAAAAATTGTAAAGCAATCTTAAAAATAAAATACAAAAAAATGGAATCTTAAAATTTAGAATTACAATATAATTTTTGTTTAAAGCAAATGATTTTATATTTTCATAAAAGAAACAAATACGTATATAAAATATTTATTTCGACGATGCATTTAGTATTTAGTAGTCTCTAATTAGAGTTGGGCCAAAGGCCCATAATACCTGCACGACAACCATTCGGATCTCCATTCGAAACCAAAAAAACCAACCTGACCCCAAAATTCATGGATTGGTGCTTTGAGAGAGAGAGAGAGAAACAGAGCCAAACGAAAGTACACGTCAGGAAAAAATTTATTTTGGAAATAAAAATTATGATGTGCATGGGCACGTCATCACAAATGGTCGACGTGTCATGGCACATCAGCCTTAGGTTGTCGGATGAATAGCCAAGTCAGCAGAATGAGGTACAGTGATATTGAGACTGAAATGTAGATCGAAATGCTTTTGTGATTGCTTCAATGGTCATGTACCTCTTTCTTATGCTTTTGTGTATGTTCTGCTTCTGTATGATTTCCGTATGAATATGATTAAAGAATGAATTCTGGTGACAGTTGTATCTACTATTGCAAGATAGCATCGTCAATAATGTTTAAGTTGCTCAAGTTGGGATGAATTGTGATAATCTTGTTGGGTTTTCTGTTTTTTCTTGATGCAGGTCAGATGCCAGATGTGTTATTTAGGCTGTGAGAATCAGTGTTGTCAAAAAACCTTTATTTGAATTGATAAAGAAGTTGATCAAAAACTACAGAGTATACAACTACATTACAAATTCAGGAATTCGAACTAGGAGTATGGACGGATATGTACATTAAAAATTGCTTCTTGCAAATTACCCAGAAAGGAATCCATAACTAAAGAACCCAAAATCATTACAACACCAATTATGCTAAAATTTGGATAAGTTTGAGCATCAGCCAAGGTGAAAAGGATTAGACCAACAACTTGGAGCAGAGCAGAGATATGTATTCATCAACTTTTTAAAATTTGTATACCTGAATTGGAGCCAGATTGTATTCAGGCAAAATTACATGTCAATGATCAAGTTTTCGACATGTCAAAATTACGCCGATTATTGTTGTTTTCTTTTTGGTTCTTGTGAAAGTTTTTTTTTTCATTCAAGTTCATTGTTATTTTCTTTGTTCTTGGTTCATTGTTCAGTTGCTTTTAGAACTTCTGTTTTGAGACCTTATTATGAATACTTTAAATAATATTTCGAAGTAAAGTGATTATAGATCAATTCTATAAAATTGGTGTAAACATCGAATGTTATCTCATAAGCAATCCAATGTTAAACAAACTGAAATTTTGTTATAAATCGTCTAATAGAAACTTGTTTCAGTTTAATTTGAACTTTGAAGCACGATGACAGTCAAGGGAGTTGTTGCTGTTGTTGCAGCTTTGCTGTTTTTGCAGCTTTGCTGTTTATGGTTTCTTTAGTTTCAGCTTGGGGTGTTGGATATAGCTACTGTACATGTTACGTTAATGGCGTCTTAAGTTTACAGAGCAATCATTACTAGTCCCGACTGAAGTATCAGTTATTGTAGTTGCAATGGCAACCGATAAAAAATTCACCATCTCCTTGCAAAAAGAATCCGCCAACACTATCCCCACCCCCACACGCTCCTGGAAGCAAGAATCAATAATACAGTTTCTTCCACTTCCGTTTTTGAACTCTGGAGCACAAACCTGTCTTTAGGAATTCGTAAACACGAATGTGTGCTTGTCTCAAGTTTACGAAGCTTATTATTATCAGAATTTGGCATATGTTCCACCATATTGTTGTCAACAATTTAAATGACTTAATCAGGATTGCTCTTCGACTGTTTTTAACGGTTTCAATCTTCATATTATCAAAATGAAAAACCTTGGAGAAACTTGTATAATATTTCATTAAACTAGTCATTTACAAAAATTTTGTCAGATCAAAATGATCATCAACTCAACAACTACAAACAAGCAATGGCTGGTTAGTTTGTCCATGATGAAGAGAATGAGACAATATTAATGAGCATCTACTGCTAGCTATAGACACAATCAAAGCTTCTTGCAGATGTTTATCAACACATCTTTGGATCAAAGACACTACATACTCCATGAAAACTGCATCACAAGGTAGTGTGATAGGTCCATTGACGGGCAGGCCAAACTCTTCCTTAGACATCCTTAAGAGTTCCTGAAAGATTTGATTCCTTAAATATGATATAGGGAGCACGAACCGCCTTTGATCAGCCGTGTAGACAACGAAATGGCCCTTATCTGCCACTGCTGATGGTGTGTTGAGTCCTGGTAGTGAAATACTTTTCCTTCTTAAGGCAGCTACTCTCTGCCACTTCCTTGCAAGCTTGATGAGCTTCTTGGGGCTGATCATCATTTTGTGTGTGGTTAATCTGTGAACTACAGAAAAAACAGTATGAGAATTGAGAAGAGATTTAGTTATTAGGAAAAATCTTGAAATGGTGAAGAGTTGAGTTGAGTGGATGGATATGCAAATGAATTGGCTTTATATCCGAAAGCTAGAAAATATTAGTTTACATGTGGGTTCCATACTTCCATGTGTACGGGTTCATGGGTGCATAACCATGTGCTATAGTTTGAAGTGATGACTACTTTGCTTTGATGGCTTGTTAGTAGTTTAAGGGAGAAATGGGTCCCGAGTTGTTCAATATTTATTTCAGGACTCTCTTAGAACCACAAAAAAAAAAGATAAATTGAATTGATCGATCAAATTGATAGAATATATCTTGTAGATCTATATCTATTTCATGAAACATCAAATGAACATATAGAGTTCAACAATTTGGCAAAGGAAAATGATTTGGCAGAGGAAGACACAAATAGCATGTTGGCCCCAACATGTTATGGTGAGCTATCAAACATGGACAAACTTCTGTGGCTCAAACAAACTCAAGCTTTTATATATGGATTTTTAACATATAAACTTAAAATCAAGGAATAAATTATCTGCAAACAGAAAAATTCTTTTGAGAGTCACACATTCTCTATTTTACATTTCTTATGTCTCCTAACAAATTAGAATGAAGATTCAAGAGGGCCCCAAGTGATTAAAATCCACAGAATTCCTAGAGGAAGATTGCAGGCATGAGGCATCCCACATTCCCTTGCCTCTGAAATCTAATTACAAGTACTTAATTCCTTACAAGTACCTAATTCCTTACAAGTACCGAAAGTTTCGAAATCAATAGGTGTCATTTCATTCATAGGAATTCAATTTATGTATAGAAAGTGGGTTGCTAAGTGTAGGGTACAATTTTACACTCACATGCTTCAATGTTTATCACTCATTCAGAACTTTACAAATCAGAACTTGAAAGCGAATTTGATGATTTTTCACCAGAACCTAACATGTCAAGTCTTGCAAGCCATTACTATAGCACCATCACATGGTTTTGTATCTAATGTTGCTTGATGACAACTATAAGTCTAACAGAGACAAAAAAAAAGAGATTATGCAAATAACTCTCATCCTCCTTAATTGAAAAGCAAGTAAATAAAACAATTAAACAAAGCATACCTGAATAACAGATGGTGCAGGTCCCATTATCATAGCTTTGGTTTCTGCACCAGCAGTAGCTTTGTTGTTTTTTTTTTCTTTCTGATTTGAAGCCAATGCTGCAGATGCTGATGATGCAAGGTTAGGCCTTTAGACCTCTTCCACCAGATGTATTGGAAACAGATTCATATCACCAGTATTATTCAATAAGGACTCTGTCTGGCAAAACTATTTGGGATCATATCTGGTTGAATGACAACTGGGACATAAGCAGGCTAAGATTACATTCTCCGGGTGATTCGAAAGCTAATTACAGTGGCTTAAAAGTGCACAAATTAACACTACATGTAATAACCATCTAAAAAAGCCCTAATCAAGAATAAATAACTGTAATTGGATAATACAAGCCATGAATCTGATCAATAAATTGTTAAAGTTGAGTTGTGAAATGTGGGTATCTTGATTCTTGAATATAACACTAGAATCAACAAAAATGGCAACAACCATTCAAATAAAAATCATTACTTTGACAATCCACAGCATCATACAGTATAAACATTAAATAGAGAGAGAGAGAGAGAGCTAGCTTGTAAAAAATTTGATCTTCTGTGTATTTACCAACAACAAGTCATGACTTTAAAAGAGTATACAAACCACGACCTACCATTTTCGTGTTTCGATTTCGGTTTCTCTCTTCTCGTTATCCATTTTCTCCTTCTGGTTCGTCTTCTTTCTTCTCCGTCGTTTTCAAGATTTGTAGTTTTTTTTTTCCTTTCATTTTTTAGCCACTTTGCTGGCACGTCACAGCTACAAATCGCTGATGTGTCTAGACACTTCAGCATGGGGTGGCCCACATTTTAAGTCAGGTCAGCTAATCTCATCCACGTGGACCACGTGATTGAAAACAGTTATCAAATTGGCTGATATAACTTTCCACATGAGCGACTCTTCATTGAGGTGGTCGACCTCATCATTCTCACACACGTCAGCACTGTACTCTCTCTCCTGACTTGACTATACACCGAGCAATGCTGATGTGCCATGACATGTTGGCCATTCATGATGATGTGTCCACACGCACATTAAATTTTAGAAAATTTCTTCTTACAATACATAAATTATTTATTAACATTCCAATTTAATTTTTTTTTATTAATAACAATTTTAACCTGAATTATGATATAAATCATGATATTATATGGTAACTGATGTGATGTTGACACGTCACGTGCCACATCCCTAGCATGTGAGGTGTCAGTATGATATAAATCATGATATTATACGGTAACTGATGTGATGTTGACACATCACGTGCCACATCCCTAGCATGTGAGGTGTCAGCATCTTATAAATTATGATATTATACGGTAACTGATGTGATGTTGACACGTCACGTGCCACATCATTTGAGACAGAATTTGGGAAAGAAATTTGGGACACCTAGCATTATTCTTACTAAATAAGGTTAAAAAAAGAGAAAATAGCACTAGACACCATTAATTGGTAGGTCAAGTCCCAAAAAAGCCATTCACTCTTTAAATTGTTTCAAAATCACCATTTTGATAAAACATTGTTTCAAAATCACCATTTGACAAAACATTGTTCACTTGGCAGCCATTCTGTTAAAATCTAACAGAAAGCTACCGTTATATATGATAAAACACCTATAAAGAATTTTATGGACAATATTTTATGTATTTTGATTATTTAATTATATATAAAAATTAATGATTTGATTAATATATTATTTTTATGGATAATACTTCCTATTTATAGGTGAGATAAAACTTATTATTATTCCTGATTAATTTAGGGTGACATCAAACTCATTTCATGATTAATTTATTATTTAATTATATAGAAAAAGTAATGATTTGCTTATAAGAATTTATTGGTAATATGATATAAGCAAATGGACTTCAAACAAGTAATGGCCAAAATGGCAACAATTGATACTTTTTTTCTATAAAATGGCTAATTTGAACCATTTTAAAAAATTAATGGTGATTTTGGGACTGCCTTACCAAATCAGTGGCTTTAGATATCACTGGCCCTTAAAAAAATTCTTAAAACACTTCAAATTAATTAAATTATTTAAAAAAGAAATGCTTCATTCCATTAAAATTAATGGAAGCAGGCAGCAAACCGAGGGAGGCGATGGAACCTCCTCTAAATAGACTTCCAATTTTAGGGTTAGATTTTAAGAAATTGAGGTTTTTTAGGTGAATGTTTGGTAATAAATTAATTGATGGGGATATTTCAGAAAATTAATGTCAATTGGTTTATTATAGCTTAATTCGAGTGAAAAGTAAAAATAAATAAATAAAGAAATTAGCTTTTTAAATTTAAAATGTTTTTTGGCCATTGTAAATAGCTTGGTCAGCAAGAGTCACAATATGCACCAAGAAATATCGAGGAATCGAATTCAATTTTTAAAGTTGAGTTGTGAAATGTTGGTATAATTGAGCTATATATTTATTGTAAGTTTTGGAACATGATATTATTAAACTCTCTCTCTCTCATTTTCATCTGGGTTTTAAAATTGAGAGCTTTCAAAGTTACCAAGTGGCAAGAGTCAAGATTTTAAATTTTGACTCTCAAAACCCATTTTGAAAGCTTTCATTTTCAAAATCTTAAAGAAAATGAGAGAGAGAGTTTCTCAACATTGAAATCATTGATATTATGGGACAAAATACAAAACTTGCTGTGAAATTTTTCAACCAAGTCAAGTATGCACATCCAAGGGATAGTGACACAGTGAATAGCAGTGACAATCTTGTTGGGAAATTTTGAAGAAAGAAAAGTCATAACTTTGATTGGCAAGCTTGCTCATTCCAGCTCTGTTGTTGGAATTCCAATGCACAAATAAATCCAATAATATCATTTAAAAAAATTGATATTATTGACTCAACATCATTGTTTTACGATCTTTGTTCTTTTGAAATGATGTTGAGTCAAAAGAACAAAGCTTCAAAATGAAAGAGTCAAAAGGATTAAAAAAAATGAACATGAGTTTGAAGTTTTGTTCTCTCTCATTTTCATAAGCTTTGTACAAAAATATATTACACAAAATGAAACCATTGACTCATCAAAATCTTATATTTTGAAGCTTTGCTCTCTCTCATTTTCACCAGAACAATTAATGAAAATGAGATATATATATATATATATATAGAGCTCAATAATATCATGTTCCAAAACTTACGATAAATATTAGCTCAATTATACCCACACTTCAGAACTCAACTTTAACAATGGTATGTTAGAATATGAATATATGTCTCTTTTAGAACCATTATCGGGAAATTCCCCTTCTGGTTGACTTTCTTTCTAACCTCTTAAAGTGTTTGATTTTTCAATCTCTTTTTATGTACGAGCGACGTGTACATCTCTCTCTCTCTCTCTCTCTCTCTCTCTCTCTCTCTCTCTCTCTCTCTCTCTCTCTCTCTCTATATATATATATATATATATATATATATATATGATTATGTGAATGCACGTTTTGCTCACACATGTTAGCAAATAAATGTCATTACACCGAAGCGTTTCCGGATATAATACAAACTAGCAATAGCAAAAGAAAAAAAAAGATAGAAGAAGAAAATAAATACAATCAAATACAACACAAGAATTTACGTGGAAACCTAAATCGGAAAAAAATCAAGGCCGTCAGGACGATAAAAGAAAGTTCCACTATATAGAAAATTATTACATCCATACACTCAAGATTCTCTCTTTTCAAATACCCTAAACCCAATTATACCCAACACTCTCTTGATATTTGCTAATTTGCTCCACCACAATAAACTACATATTATGGTCTATTTATATGAATTACATGGAGTTTAAACTAACAAAGAAATCTATATCCTAAATGTATAAGATTTCCGTGTTTCCCATAAATAATATTTCCTATTTATGACAAGTCTTCTTGTAAGGAGAAATCATTTTCCGATAATCATAATAACATCCAGAAACATATTATTTCCCTTTTCATTAATATTTTATGATTTAACGCATGCTTATGATTGACTATGATTCGAGTTGCGGTTGGCCACCCGCTTCCTAAACCATGGATGATGAGTTGTATTTCTACCCCTGAGCTTTCGGTTCTTGTGAATGGCAGCCCCACCGCCCAATTCGGAATGGAGAAAGGTCTTCGTCAAGGTGATCCTTTATCCCCTTTTCTCTTTAACATTGTTACGGAAGGTCTGAGCAGTCTTTTTCAAAAAGCATTTGATTTAGGGTTGGTGAGTGGAGCAACTTTTGGTGAGGAGGTTCATATTTCTCATCTTCAATTTGCGGATGATACGATTCTTTTTCTCAAACCAAGTTTGAATCATCTAAGCAATGCTAGGAGGATTCTTAGATGTTATGAAGTGGCTTCTGGCTTGAGAATCAATTTCCACAAATCTTGCATTGTTAAGGTGAGCAAAAGCGGAATTACGGAGGATGGTTGGGCGAACGCTTTTAAGTGCAAGAAAGCCACCTTGCCAATTACTTATCTTGGTCTTCCTCTAGGAGCAAAAGCGAGTTCTAAGACCTTTTGGTTTTGGAAACCTTTACTTAGTCGCATTGAGAAAAGATTAGCTTCGTGGAAAAGAACATTTTTAAATAAGGGAGGACGTCTAATTTTGATTAAGGCGGTTTTGGCTAGTATTCCTTCATATTTTATGTCGGTGTTTAAAGTTCCTAGTCGGGGTGGCAAATGACATTGAGAAATTTCAAAGATCGTTCTTTTGGGTGATGGTGTTGCAAGGAGGAAGATTCACGCCGTCGACTGGAATACCTTGTGCCAAAGTAAGAAAAATGGGGGTTTGGGCATTGCCAATATGTTGGTTAAAAACAAGAGTTTACTAGCCAAATGGGTCTGGAGATTTGGAACCAAAAACAAAGCTCTTTGGAGAAGAGTCATTTGTGCTAGGTACGGGTTACATGGTACGGATTTACTATGGGACTGGAAATGCAGCAATTCAGCTTCAACTTTCGTTAGACCAGTAGCTAGTCTTTTTCATGAAGGATCAATATCGAAAAGAGTCTTAAAGGAAGGCTTGGAAGTGGTGATTGGTTATGGCAACAAAGCAAATTTTTGGGACATATCTGGAGGGGATTCGTGCAAGCTTAAGGATACTTGCCCAAGAGTCTTCGCTTTATCCGTTAGGAAACAAGGTGTCGTCCAAGACTTCGGGAGTTGGCAGGGATCTCAGTGGGTGTGGAAGGTGGATCTTCGTCGCCCCCTTTTCGACTGGGAAAAGGACCAATGGCGTGTGTTTACCAGAATTCTTGATGCTATCAGTATTAGGAGATCGATTCTGGATTCGTTGGCTTGGTCTTATCGCCCCGATGGTAAGTTTTCTGTTGGATCATTTCGACACTGTTTGGAAGATCAAAATAACGCCAGCTCTGTGGAGTACAATTTAATTTGGCAGGGATGCTGCCCTGCCAAAGGTCGAAATATTCATGTGGCAGGCCCTTAGAGGTCGTGTTATGGTCCGAAAGGTTTTGAACAATTTTGGTGTTGTTCCTGACACTTCTCTGGAGTGCTCCCTGTGCAATCGCGAGACAGAGACAGTAGACCACCTCTTTCTTCTTTGTCAGTGGTCTTGGAAGTTATGGACAACTTGCATGGAGTGGTGGGGGGTAGTTTGCTGTGCCAACAGTACCTTTAAAACGTGGTTTGATGGTTGGTCTGGTCTTTGTCCATCGTTCAAGTGCAGAAGGGCTTGGGATTCCTTGTTCTTTGCTCTGTCTTGGACCATTTGGGAGGCAAGAAATCAGATGTCTTTTAAAGGTGTGGCAACGTCGATATCTCAAGCTTCTGATATGGTGAAATTCAGGGTTGCATGGTGGTACAAATACCAAGGGAAAGGTTCCAAACTCTCAATCTCTACCATGTTATTAAATATAAAGGACAGCTATGTTGATTCCTTGAACAAGAAAAATCGAAATCATGAAGTCTGGACACCTCCTGTTGGTTTTGCTTTGAAGTTCAATGTCGACGGATCGGCTAGATGAAATCCTGGTAATGTGGGGATTGGTGGCGTTCTTAGAGATAATATGGGGAAGGTTCTGGGCATGTTTTCAGAGCATACAGGGATTCTCGACTCCAACTCGGCAGAAATCCTTGCGATTCACAGAGCTGTTTCCCTGTGTTCCGAGTCGACAAGTTTAGTGGGCAAAGAAATTGATATAGTCAGTGACTCCAAAGTAGCGGTTTCGTGGGTGAATTCGGAGGGATTGGGCAGTCTGAAACACATTAAGCTCATCTATGATATTCGAAATCGTTTGTTACACCTTGGCAATACTCAGGTTATTTTCAACTCAAGAGCCACCAACACTTTTGCTGATAATTTAGCTAAGAAGGGGTCTGCTATGGAGGGGGAGTGCCTGATTTGTGATATCTACTGATACTTTTATTTTCAGCCCTGTTTTGTTGCCTCTGCTTTAAAGCTTCGTTTGCTTTTGCTTTGGTTGTTGGGCTCTGTTTTTGGGTTTTTTCTTTCTGTCGTTTTGGTGTGTTTCTTTTGCTTTCTTCCTTTGTGGAGGGTGTGTTGTGGCTCTTGCCTCTTGTCTCTCATGCCTCTTGGCTCTGTTTTAATAAAATTGCAGTTCAAAAAAAAAAATGTTTTTGTCATAATTTGGTTATATGTGTTTGGGAATTGCTCTATATATCGTCTCTATATTGTTAGATAATAGTCTTCTTTTAAACATTAGATTGAAATCCAATAAATATTAATGGTTCAGTTGATCTTAACATTTTAAATTCAACCCCATTACGGTATTAAGTTCAAGCTTTCATTAAGAAGCTTGAAAATAAAAAAATCTGTCCAAAAACATCAGAAAAAATCTGGTAGCATCAAATTAACAAAAGAGGGAATGTTTTTTTCTCATACATCCAAACGGGGTCTAACATTCCAGTAACATTTTATTTTTGGTTTTCTTACAAGAGATGTTTGATTGGATAATAAATATAGGCTATATCATTCATGTCTTGAAGTAAAGTGATTGTAGATCGGTCAATATTAAAGACCAAATTCTGCAAACCTGAAATTTCTAAACATCGAAGGTGGCCCAGTGGTAACTGGTAAGCCCATACACATGTTGTGATTGCGGGTTCAAGTTGTATTCCCCTACAAAAATTCCCGCTCTTTTACTAGGTTGATGAAACTAGCTTCCTTTGATTGTGATAACTAATAAAATTAGATAAAAACATAAAATGTTATCTCATAAGCAATTCAATGTTATATCAAAAACATCTCATAACAAACTTTTAAATCGCTAAGTTTATCTAAATAAATAAATAAAACAAGGATATATCTTAAATTTGAAGATAAATTCATCTTGTGTTGTGATTCAGATAAATTAGATAAATTAGAATAAAACTGATGTAAAAAATCTAATTATATCTAATACGAGATAAGATAATAAATAATGATAAAATTTTAAACAAACTGAAATTTTATTATAAATTGTCTAATAGAAACTTAAAGTTTCAGTTTAGTTTCATTTTCAAGCACAATGACAATGAAGATAGCTGTTGCTGTTGTTGCAGCTTTGCCGTTTACGGTTTCTTCAGTTTCAGCTTGGGGAGTTGGATATAGCTACTGTACTTGTTACGTTAATGGTGTATTAGTCTACGGAACAACCATTACGAGTCCCGGTGGAAGTATCAGTTACTGTAGTTGCAATGGTGATCAACCACCACCCCAAACTCCGACCCCGATCAAAAATCCACCATCTCCTGGCAAAAAGAATCCACCATCACAGTACCCGTCCCCACACACTCCTGGAAGCAAGAATCAACCACCATCGATAATTCAGCTTCCTCCACTACCATTTTTGAATTTGTAAATCCATCATCACAGTCCCCGTCCCCACACACTCTGGAGCGCAAACCTGTCTTCAGGAATTTGTAAATGCGAATGTGTGCTTGTCTCAAGTTTATGAAGCTTATTATTATCAGAATTTGGCATACTTTCAACCGTATTGTTGTCAACAAAAGGACTTAATCTAGCTGTCTCATGGATCAACAGCAGCGATTTGGGCAACAGCAACCTTACGCATTTGATTTACGATATTCGCAGCACTCTATTGTGTTTAGGTCAGGTCTCAGTTGAGTTCAACTCTCGGGCATCAAATTCTTACGCTGATTCTTTGGCAAAAAAGGGGGCTTCTGGTGATGGGGTTGTGTTACTTTGGAGCATATCCTAACGTGTTTTTTCTGCCTTATTTGTGGGCTCTGTTTTCCTTGTGACTGCTGTGTTGCTTTTTCTCTTTGTTCTCTTTGTTGTCTGGGTTCATGGCTCTTGTGTCATGGTTGTCGTTTTTGTTTCTTCTGATGTTCCTTTTGGCTTTTTGGTTATAAAAGTTTATTGATTCTCAAAAAAAAAAAAACAAAAGGACTTAATCAAGATTGCGCCTTAACTGTTTTTAACAGTTTAAATCTTCAATATTATCAAAAAGTGTTTAATGAATACTCTAATAGGAGAGTTTAGAATATTTTTTGTGGTTCTTAATGTTAAGATTTAGATTGTTTCAGATGATTTTATGCTTGGTTTATGAATAAAAGTTTTCATTATATTTGTCTGTTTCTTTTTCGGAATCCCATTTTACACCGGTTTCAATTAGGACCCCGCATGAAAAATGTGCACATGCCATCAGTTATGTTTAATCAGATACATATCAATAGCCATTATCAGAGATAGTTATCTCACAATGTAAACACCTACAATAAGTCAGATATTTCACTAGCAATTATTTAATTAATCAAATATCTCTAGCAATTATCTGATTTAATCGGATATCACTAGCAATTATTATACAATTATCAGAGAAAAGCTGAGAAAGTGAAGTTTTACGTTTTTTTTTTCAATCATGACCATGCAGGGACTTTTTGTTATTGCTGTCGTTGCTGCTGCATTTATGATGGTTTCCTCAGTTACAATTCCTGACAAGAACACTCCTCTGACCCCCGACAAAAAATCCACCATCTCCTCTGACTCCTGATGAAAATCATTTACCCATCTCCTCTGACTCCTGATGAAAATCATTTACCTTCAAAACCCTTCAGGAATCCGTAGTATCCGATAATTCAAGTTCCAGCACTTCCATTTTTGGATACTAGAGCGCAAATGTGTCTCCAGGAGTACGTGAATTCGAATGCTTGCCTGTCTCAGGTTGAAGAAGCTTATAATCATCATAGTGGTGAATACATTCTATATTGCTGCCATCAATTACATGGACTTATTCAGGATTGCCATTCCACTATTTTCAATTCTATAAGTATGCAGTATTATAAATTGGTGTTTTATGATTACTGTAATAGGAAATAGGTACAGTTAAGTTTATTTTTTGAAGGTTCAGAATTCAGATTTTGATTTTCTTTTTTGTTCAGGTTTGGATTATTTTGGTTCAGGTTTTTCGGAGTAAGAGTTTTTATTAAATTAGCTTGTTTAACCGATGCTAATCGACTCAAAATTCTTGTGAATTTGTTTTTTCTAATTAACTTGGATCACCTGTCAAGAAGTAACAAGTTATTGCATTGAAGGAATTGAAGTTGATGATAGTCAATTTGATCATCTAAATTTACAATACTGATGATTGATAACAAGAATGCAACATTTTCCTGTGAAGTTAATGTATAATGGTTCAAGAGTTCGTTGATAATATCTCAAATTTGAATGGACCATACCTGCAGTGGTATATATAAAAAAATAAAGTAGTTTACAAGTCCACTATTAAAATAAAACGTGTAACAGACAACCTGAGACACCCTTCAAGTCATGTCGAGTCAATGCGATACAGTCATGTAATTAAACTCATGATCAACCATCTACATTTCAAGTTTTAAATGAAGGTTTTGTCTAATTCCAATTCTCTCCGAAAATATAGATAAATACAAATGTAATCACTGATCATCCATTTAATAACACCATCAATCTCCAACTCGAACTCCTCTTCATACAATTTAACTAGTTTTTTTTTTCCATCAATGTATTTGAATACTAATCAACTTTGTATGAACTTAAATAGTCTTTTCAAAAAAGAATTTGAATACCAATCAAATTTCTTTTTTTTTTTGGGCAATTTGCTTCTCTTTAACCACTATAAATAGTCCACACTAATCATCGACATTTAATCATATTAAGTGTTCTGATTTTTGTTTTCAGGTTTTTTGCAATCATGATGATGAAGGGAGTTCTCACGGTTGTGCTTCTTATGACGGTTTCATTAATTTCGGCGGCCTCAGATATTGAATACAGCTACTGTACCTGTTCCGCCGATGGTAGAGTTGTAACAGGAACAATCGTTACAAGTCCTGACGGTAGTGGTAGCATTTGTACCTGCCCTGGTTCGCAACAACAACCACCCGAAACTCCACCATCTCATCACCACGGCGGCCATTACCACCGTGGCAGGAATCCGCCTTCAGCACCCATTGTCAGGAATCCGCCTCAAGCACCCGTTGTCAGGAATCCGCCTCAGCCTCACCATCCAGCAATTCAACTCCCTCCAATTCCATATATGGATCCTAGAGCACAAAGTTGTCTCCAAGAGTTTCTGGACTCGAACGCCTGCATGGCTCAGGTTGACGAAGCCTATCGCTATAAAAACCTGGCATTAATTCAACCATATTGCTGCCAACAATTTAAAGCACTTAGTCAGGATTGTGCTTCCACTTTTTTCACCTATTTGAATCTTCCCTTTTTCCAAAATGTGTTTTATGAATACTGTAATAGGAATTAGTTTATCAGTTTCAGGTTTTTAGTATTTTTTTTTAGTTTATGCTCAGGTTTAATTTATTTAATTTGATAGGTTTGTTAGGTTCTTTTCAGGTTTTTTCGGATAGGGGTCTGTTTTCTTTTCAGGCTTGTATCTTTTTTTGTTTCATATTTAATGTAATCTTATCAAAATTTGCAATACATTTTTCTTGCTTTAGTTACTTTTTCAGGAGTTTATATTAAGGATGGCTCTATTGCCATTCAAAATAGTTCTCCACACACCTATTTACTCTCTACACCCGCTATTAAAATTTTATATTATATGAAAATTTTATCCTTATTACAATTATTAAAGAGTATAAAGAAATTATAAATACACTACAAAACAATTTTGCTAGATTCCAACATTGTTATTAATATTTGAAGAATTTTTTTTTTTTTTTTTAAAACCTTGTTGGACAGACGCACAACTTCAGCATGGGTGAGCAGCTCTTCACTTGTTTAATTAACTTGGTAGTGCGGTAATCCATGATCATTGACATACGAGAACTTTCCTGTGAGATCAGAATAATTAAAGGACGAACTTAAAAGCCTCTTTCTTGTGCTAAGTCCGGTAACAGCAGATGCGGCTTCTGCTCTTGGAGGCAAAATTAAATGACGAAAAAAAGGTTAAATGATGCAAAAACAATATTTAAAAACTTGTCAATTTCATTATTCAATGGAAAAAAATAATTCTTAAACAAAATGATTGAAAAAAAAAAAAATTAGTTTGCTATGTAGTGCTAAAAGTAAAAAAAAGATAATTTGAGAATAAAATAGATTGTTTTTAGAATCTTTTAGAATTTAATTTTTTAGAATGATGTGTATTTAGAAAAGAAGTGTGAAAAGATAAAATTGGATTGTAAGGAAAAAATCTCTTTAATAATTAACTCTTTAACAATATCTAAAATGTCAAGATTGAGCCTAAATATTATTATACTAATAATCATTTTAATTAAATTGTGAAGAACCCTAAATCAAACAAATTGTGAACCTTTTTTTAATTATAAAAAATCAATAACTAAAATTACTATTATAAAAAAGAACAGCTTATACGTGCTTTATTTTTGGGACATGGATTGCAGAGATTAAAAAAAAAATGACAAGTTTTGCTCTCTTTAATTTGTGTTTCAACCAGTTTTAAGCTTTTCAAACAACCTGTGCAAAATAAAAAAGGATATTGAACTTGGCATGATGTATGCCTCAAACATGTTCCCGTAGTTTTCTATCAAATAAATAAATAAAATTACCAAAAAAAAAAGGGAATTGTTTTTCTCATACATCCAAATGGGGTCTAACATTCCGGTAGCATTTTATTTTTGGTGTTTTTGCAATAGATGTTTGATTGGATACTAGTTGTAAAGATAAGTTTGCAAGTTTTCTAACAATCTAGGAAGGGACAAAAAAATGTCCATAATTTGTTTGATTTTGAATTCTTCACCCACATTTAATTTTGTGAGTTGGAAGAGAAACAATTTAAATTGAATACACCCCTTAATTAAAATAGTTATTAATATGTGGAAATGGTGAGAAATGTCACCTTTTTGTCTCGTTGTTGCACCAACGTCACCGGTTTAATAAGTTATGTTTAAAATGCACATATATTGGTGAACTACCAAAATTGCCCTTAAATAATCAATTTTTAATTGTCTCTGTACTTCTATCTCCACACTTGAAACACTGAACGCAGTAACTCCTCTCTTTCTCTCTCTACAATAAATTTCAAAACTACTCAACATTCTTCAGCACAACAAGGTAATATGTTTGTCTGAAATACTGTTTTTTAGTATTTGCACTTTTAAAAAACGTTCCTTTTGTAAACATGAAGCTGGTTTTGTGAATTTTAAATCTGTGAAATTTGAATCTCCGATGCTGTTAATAAAAAGCTCGGAGCCTTTGAAAAAGCTCGGAGCCTGTTTGAAAAAGTTCGGAGACTTTGAAAAAGCTCGAGCCTTTGGAAAAAAGGCTCGAGCTTTTAGAAAACAAGCTCGGAGACTTGAAAAAAGCTCGAGACTTTGTAAAACAGCTCGAGCCTTTAGAAAACAAGCTCGGAGACTTGAAAAAAGCTCGAGACTTTGTAAAACAGCTCGAGCATTTAGAAAACAAGCTCGGGACTTTGTAAAAAAGCTCGGGACTTTGTAAAAAAGCTCGGGACTTTGTAAAAACGCTCGGGACTTTGTAAAAAAGCTCGGGACTTTGTAAAAAATCTCGAGACTTTGTAAAAAAGCTCGGTTCTTTTGGGAAAACCCTCGGAATTTTTGGAAAAAAGGTTGGAACCTTTACTAAAAGCTCAGAGATCATAGTAAAAACCTCGAAAACTATTTTAAAAGGCTCTGAGCCTTTTCCATAGCTTTTATGTTTGTCATAATGGTTTGTGGTGATGAATGTTACATGAGAATGAATCGGGTGAGAATAGTAATATCTTATAACTGTCGATGGGAGCAGTTACCCGACGGAAGTCAGAAGTTTGTTGGATCCGACAACAAAGGAATGTATGTGTCAAAGAATATGAGTTACGAAGAATTGGTGTCGATCATGCATACCGTTGTGAAGTATGATGTAAACAAATACAATGTTGATCTACATTCAATATCAATCGTTCCTGGCACTACATGTCGCACATTTGTAAGAAATGACGATGATGTTCAGTTTATGCTAGGGGAAGATCAGGTGATCCCTCAAGTATGTGTTAGTCTAATTGAGAGGGCAACTGGAGATGTGATACGGAATGATATTCCTGCTCCTGAAAATACCCAACCATTTGGATCCGCTAGCGGTAGCAACCAAGTGTTCACACAAAGGAGTGCCACTGAAGGTGGGGAAAACATATGTGATGTCCAACTGGTAGTGGTCGACCATGCAGATGTTGGTGAACCTCAATTCGATGATGTGTTTGGTTGTTGATTTGAGATGAATTATGGGCAGTACAATGAGCAATACAATTAGATGTACAATGAGGAGAACACTGAACTGAACCTTGGGCTGAACCAGGAGGTGGATAATGAGGCAAATATTGATGTGGTAGATCATGTAGAGAACACTGATGAAGATCATGTCCAAATTCAAAGACGTGGAAGACGTGTAGAAGGAGTTAGTTGCACTGGAGTAGATATGCCTGGTACTTCCGAGGTCCGGCATAATGTATATGCAGATGATTCTGATAAACCACAACGTGGGTTATTCCCGGAGCAGATTCATACTAGTTTGGGATTGGTAGAAGCACAACCTTGGTAGCAGAAGAACCTACAAGCATGATTTATAAAGGTCAGTTCTTTCCGACTAAAAAGGATTTGAAGAGACTAGTTGGCCTTTTTGCAATGCGGCGAAACTTCGAATGGAAGGTGAAAATATCCAATAAGACAACGTTACATCTTGTTTGTTTGATTGACAACTGTACATGGAAATTAAGAGCGGTGCGAAGAGATGAAGGGACGTACTTCCAAGTAAGAAGTTTTGTCAATGAACACAGTTGTCCCTTGGAGGAGATTCACCGTCGCCACCGACAAGTTAGTGCAGTTATAATTGAAGAAGCGGTTGCACCTAGACTTCAACAACAAGATGGTCGTCTCATGCGTCCCTAATGATATAATCGCCGATATGAAAACAATGTATGGCATCCAAATCATGTACAGTAAGGCATATCAAGCCTTGCATTATGCATTGTCACTGACCTATGGGACACATGAAGAAACCTTCCAACTACTGCCGTCTTTTGGTTACGTGCTGGAACAACAAAATCCCGGTACAATCACTGACTTACAGTGCGCTGACGACGGTAAATTCCTTTACTTTTTCATGTCGTTAGGGGCCTTGATCGGTCTATTTCTATACATATTTAGGTCCCCATTTCCTATTATTTGTGTTTTGTTTTAGGGTGAAATTAGGTATTTTATGTGTTTGTTGAGCATGTGTAGGTCACATTCTTTAGATGAAGTGTTTGAAGGTATTTTTAAGGAAAATAGCTTAAATGTGAAGAAAAAGAGCAAAGCTGTTATCTACCGCTGTGTAGGTCGCTCTTCATGCACGACCTCCACCGCGGCACATCCAGCGGTACATTTCAGTAGGCTTTCTGTTCTTTTTCACGGTCCATACCGCTTTCCAGGCATCAACCTCAACCGCGGTCTATGCCGCACATCATTCCGGGAAAGGCTGATTCGGCCAGTGCAGAACTAGCTAGATTACGGGGGTCATATCTCTCAGCTCCAATTGAATTGTGTGTCCTAATACGATCCTGCCAGAATTTGCCCTCCAAAATTTGCCCAAATACGACCTGCCACGATCTGGGAAATAGGGGTGTAGCGGTCGTGGCGAGGTAGCGGCAGCAGTTGGGATAGATTTGCCATCAGAGTGTCGCGGTCATGTGTTGCAGTTTGGGTGGATATCGGCAGCTAGACCGCGACACTCCCTTCTTTAGGGTGCTGAGTCGTACGCTGCTGGTCCTACCGAGGTTGAGGCTCCTGGAACCACCTGGACTTGTCCGGTGAGCTGCTGGAAAGGAAGAGATGGCATTTCCGTTGTTCCATTATCACGTTCTTGCTCAACGGCGGATCAATGACAACTCCACATGCTTTCAATTTGTCACTTTCTGGCACATTTAAGCCTCCCACACTTCACTTAAGCACAAACCTCAGTGTACGGAACTTGTACCTACACAAGGCTCACAAACACATTAAACACACAACAAATGCTCGAAAACAAAAACAAAAGCTAGGAAATGGGGATCTCAAAAGGTGTATTTATCGATGCGATCACTCCTGCATGGCTCAAGTCGACAAAGCCTATCGCTATCAAAACCTGGAATTAATTCAACCAATTTGCTGCCAACAATTTAAAGCACTCAATCAGGATTGTGCTAACACGTTTTTCACCTATTTGAACTTTCCTTTTTTCCAAAATGTGTTTTATGAATACTGTAATATGAATTAGTTTATTAGTTTCAGGTTTTTAGTATTTAGTTCAAGTTTAGGTTTAGATTAGGTTCTTGTCAGGTTTTTTTGAATTTTCTTTTCATGCTTGTTTCTTTTTTATGTAATATGATAAAAATTGCAATACATTTTTTGAAGAAGATATATATATATATATATATTGTAAAAGACTTGTTTTTTTATGTAATATGATAAAAATTGCAATACATTTTCTGAAGAAGATATATATATATATATATATATATATATAATGTATCAACTATTGTTTGACAATGTGTTCTGCTAACAATTTACAAAATTCCAATAATGATTTGCATTATAAACCATACATTAATTGTTGTTTTGGCCGAAACCGTCTATGACTTTCTTTTGAATCAAATTAACTCCTCTCAACATGGTGACTTGACTTGAATCGAATACAGTTCTTTCGGTTTTGCGCCTGATGGGCCTTTTAGACCTAATAAAAATTTTACCTACGTGAACGGAAATCCAAATAATCCATAATAAATTCCATCATAATTTTTTTTACAAGAGCAACAAAACTAACTTGAGCAATCTGCCATTACAAAATCTCTAACGTAACTAGGAACATCTTCCATCCAGAATCTGTCCTCAACGTAACACAGAGCATTCCTTGGTTTGCCAAACGTGGTACATAGACCACAACAACAAGTATGTAGAGATTGTATTTCTGAATAATATGTTTACAATATACAAGAGTATTTATATGAGTTAATGAAACCCTAGTTGTATCAAATAAGGAAAGCTATAACTATAACAATATTCTTGATATAACTTAGGAAGGTGAAGATTGTGTAACACTCCCCCTCAAACTGAACGGCTAGGGACGAACAAGTTTTTCTATTAGATACAGGTGACGCCATTTGTGAAGACCTTTGGTGAGAAGATCAGCAAGCTGGTCATCAGAATGAAGAAATAGAACTCGGTGGCTTCCAAGAGCAACTTTTACGCGAACAAAGTGATAATCCAACTCAATATGCTGAGTGCACGATTGTTTAATAGGATTGGTAGCAGGTAGGTCGCGTTTATGTTGTTATAGTATAGTAAGGCAGGAAATGTAATGGGACATCCAAGTTCATGAAGATGGAAACTAACCCACACAGTTTCAGCATAAGCGTGGGCCAATAACTGATATTCTGACTCCGTACTAGAGCGCGCAATAGTGGGTTGCTTTTTGAACACCACGAGATAAGAGTAGAACCAAGAAAAATGAGATAACATATGGTGGAGCTCCGAGTGTTGGGATAACCTGCTGAATCGGCATCAGAGAAAGCTCAAATGGTCATCAGTGTAGGAGAGGAACTAATGAGAATACTGTGATCTATGAAGCCTTTGAGATAATGGAGGATTCGTTTTACGACAATCAAATAAGGTTGACGCGAAGCACTGAGAAACTGTTCAACAATGCTAACAACAAATGAGATGTGAGGACGAGTCAGGGTCAAGTATTGTAAGGAGTCAATTGACGAAACTCGGTGGCATTTTCAAGAAGAGCACCATCATGAGTAGTGAGTTGGACCTTAGCTGTAAGAGGTATGGAGGTTGGTTTGCATTCTATCATTGAGTTGCGTTAAAGAAGATCCAAGGTATACTTCAGCTGGGAAATATGTAAACTTTTAGAATGAAGATGAAATTCAAGACCAAGGAAGTAACGCTAGGAGCCTAAATCCTTCACGTCAAATTCATGGCCAAATGAGTATACAAATTGATCAATGAAGTCTACATGGCTACCTGTCAAAACAATGTCATCAAAATATAATAACAGAAAAAGAGTGTGAGTGTCATGCCAATAGACAAAGAGAGAGAGAGAGAGAGAGAGGGATCAACTTTGCTCTAAGTGAACCCAAACTGAAGAAGAAAAATGGTGAAGCGACTGAACCAAGCACGAATGGCCAGTTTTAGACCATATAACACCTTTTGTAGTTTGCAAACAAAGTGTGGACGCTGCAGATCAACAAATCCAGGAGGCTAGGACATAAAAACATCCTCACGAAGAACACCATTTAAAATGGCATTTTTGATGTCCAGCTGGCGAAGAGGCCAAGATCGAGAGACGACAAGACAGAGAACCAATTCGAATGGTGGCAAGTTTGACTACTAGGCTGAAAGTTTCAATGTAATAAAGTCTTGGGTGTTGATGAAAGCCCTTTGCAACAAGGCGAGCTTTGTAACGCTCAATAGGGGCGTCGAAGTGGCGTTTGATCCGAAATATCCACTTGCAGCCTACGGTGTTGTGAGATGGAGAGGAGGGGGGGGGGGGGGGGGGAACCAAATCCAAGTGTCATTCTTGACTAAAGCATTGTATTCTTTAGCCATGGAATCACGCCATTTAGAGTGCTTAATGGCCCTTGAGAAGAATGTTGGTTCAACTGGTTGACATATGATCGTGGCATGTGCTTGAGAGATAGGATAACGGATGGTAACATATGTGCGTATCTTGGGCTGGCTAATACCATCACGTAGTCTAGTGGTCATGTGATGAAGGGGCATGGATAGAGGCTAAGAAGGCATAACTACTGTCGGAGTAGGGTCCGTAAGTTGTGTATTATGGGGCATGGTCTCTTTAGGGCATGGCGGTTGAGGAGGCTCGATGGAGGTCGAGGATCGAAGATGGTGGAGCTCCAGTGTAACTAATGATGGAGAAGAACATGTAATCTGTGTGTAGCAAAAGGAAATTTATATTCGTTAAAAAGAACATGCCGTAAAATATATATGCGTTGAGTCACCGTATCAAGACACCGATAACTTTCATAATGAGTACTATACCCTAGAAAGACACATTCTGTGGAACGAGGCTAGAGTTAATGTGTCATATAAGACCCTATCTAAGGGAAGCAGACACACCCGAAAGTGCGAAGATGACTGTAAGTGGGGTCCTTTTAAAAAAAGAATGGAATAGAGAGAGAACTGAAAATATTACTCAAGCGTGTGTCTAAACAACCTAGGGGGGTGAATAGGTTGTTCATCGATTATTGCCAACTTTTCGATTAGTCAATATTAAGCACAATTAACCCAAACAATCAAATAATAAAAATCAATTATAAAAAGTGGAAATATGAAGAACATTTGATTTTTACGTAGAAACCCTTCAACAAGGGAAAAACCACGGGCTATCCTTCTAGCCACACACGATCACAGAAATCCACTATATGAATAAAAGATTACACCCTCAAGTGTTATTCGGACTCTCACTCTCGATAACCTCAGGCTATAGACACTACCACTCGCCACTCTTGGTTCAATCCCTAGTGATATCCCCTGATCCACTACTCTTAGCTTGAGCATCTTCTACTTTACCCTGCGTGCCTTTTATAGTGGCACTTGACCAATGCTTGCCAACCACACCTTGGTTGCTGATGACTCGTTTTTTGTGTCGTTACCAAATTATGAATTATCAAAAGATATCTATACTAAAGGTTCTTACGCAATGTGCTATAAACTAGCAAAAGACTAGTAAATCGGTAAGCGAGGGTATCGTTCCGCAGGGAGGTGTTATCCGTCAACCGGATCATGTTCTAGTGTTTGTTAAAAACAATGTAAATAGAATGTGGATGTGGTGAGAATTGTGTGTGTGCGGTGTGTGCATAATGCGGTGTGGTGCGTGCAAAGGAAATGTAAATAAAGTAAATAAAATAAAGGGAATGTGAAGATGTGAGAATGGTGATTAAAGTGACAAATAAAATGGTGGATATGAGAGATGAATGTTAATGATCACACAAGAGGCCTAAGCTCACCATCATAAGTGCATATAAACGATTGTTAGGTATTAAGCACATTCAATTCAAGTTGAGGGCTTGTTCTCTCAATTAAGAGATTCAAAACACTAATCACTCCCCAAAATTGTCATGGAAGAGCAATGTGCCTCTAGTCTCTAGTAAGGGCTTCGAAACACTAATAACTCCTCAAAAGGCTTATGGAAGAGCAATGTGCCTCTAATCCCTACCATTAAGCATATGAACATATAGCCAAAACCTATTCTAGCATGATCGTGCATAAAACAAGTTTCATCTATTCTTAGGAGCTAAGTGATTACGGTCATACCCGGATTGGTCATCCTTCGAGGTACAACCGAAACCCATAAACACTCAAATCGATCCTAACATGTCATTTCGACCTTCTAAAGACATACACACACAAATGGAATATTTGATTATAACTACTCCTAGACTTAAGTTAATCTACTCCTAATCCCATTCACAAGCACATATCAATTTCCAATCATCCATACACATGCCCTTCACAACAAGAGATTATGAATGAATATCAAGAACAAATCATAACTCAAATGAATATAAAACAAACAACACATATATTGAGCACAAATGTAAGTTTACAGTATTTCCCAAGTGGGGATTACACATATGGAAAACAAGATATACAAAAGATGAGATAAAGAGATAAAACCCTTGAAGATGGTCCCTCCAAGAGCTCCTTCCATGGTTGCCCGAAATTGGTCCAAAGCCCACTCCTAATCTCTGCAATCTACTCACAAATGTGGGGAAGGATAGTTAGAAATGGAGGTGATGAGCTCTCCATGGAGGAAAACCTCCATGGAAGCTTTAAAAGCTCTCTTTCTCTCTTATTGGAGTGAAGAAGATGAATTTGGGAGAGAATGAGAAAAGATGGATCTGAAAGAATGAGGACAAAGTGGTGTTTATATAGATAGGGTAGGTTTGGGGACGAAATTTGGGCATGAAATGACCATTTTGGCCTCTCAGGGCTCCGAGGTGATCTTTCGGGGTGAGTAAAATGGTCTCCTCACCTTCTGTGATGTTTGGGTAGAGGTCGAGGCAAGTTGATGAGGCGATTTTGTTGGTCGCCTCGCACACTGGTATGGAATTTTCTGCTTTGCGTACCAGTTACTCAAATATCCATAACTTCCTTTAGAAAGCCCAAAATTGTGATCTTTTAAATGTTCTGGAAACTAGACTTCTGAGGCTTTCCGAATATATAAGGATCTCAATGTAAATCGATATGAGGAGGAAGTTATGGCCTCCGTAAATTAGACATTCTGCATAACCCTTTACAATTTCAGCCCATTAGCTTTGGAAAACAGAGTTGACCTGAGCCGCGGTCTCTGTGTCACGTTCTAGCTCAATGATGGATCCACCACGGAACAATAGCTTGCTTGCCACGGTTGACCATGAATCACACCGTGGTTTGGGTCAACGGCAAGGCCGCGACAACTCTGAATACTTCCAATTGTTTTATTTAAGCTCATATTTGCATCCCAAACTGATCTTTAAGCTCAAAACCTTATTGTAGGGAATATGTAACTACACAAGGCTCAAAAAAACTTACATACAAAAATACGCCCGAAAACGAGAACAAAAGCTAGGAAATAGGACCTCAATTAGGTACATTTATCCTCCGATCAGTTGCAAAACTTGAATGCTTGTGCAACTTCACTCCGAAGCCACAAGACTTTGACTCAATGAAGAGTATAAAAGTCTAAGTGTATATATGACACTATACTCAATGCAATAATGTGCAAGACCAAACACAAAATGCTTAACTAGATGTTATAATGCAATTCAACAACCTAGTTATCAAACAATGCATACATGCCCATAAATAAGGACTCAATTAGATGCAAAGGGATTCTAGCAACTTAATTGTCAAATAAATCCAACCAACACAAGGTGTCACAATAAATAACAAGAGCAATAAATATGCAATCAGCAAATGCAATCAGTGAGACATAAATATCAAGGTCTAGATGTAAGGCATAAAGACATAGCTAGAAGGGCAAAATGGTTCTAAATTCTAACTATCACAAACAAACCCAATCAAATATTCATGAACATTAACTAGTTGATTAAAATACAATTTCCCAACCTAGTTATCAATGAATACACATGAATATTTATGACCTAGCTTTTAGGTAAAAATGACCTAATCAATTTAGCTATCAAAATACAAACTCAATCATGTAATCAAGACTCATAATATGCAATAAAGTAGAGTCTAGGTATTTAATCATGCAATAAATACCTAATCTAGAGTAAGAAGAACAATAAATGATATTCAATGAAGTTCTTACCTACCTAGTCATGAAACCATGAAGACCCATGCTCAAATGATGTTGAATGATGCAAGATGGAGATGGGTTTTGGGTTTGGAGAGTCAAAAATGCTTTCTTGAAGCTTTCTCTCTCTAGGAGCTCTAACCTCTCACTCAAAAATGAATTTTATGAGCTCTAGTTGGCCAATAAGAGAAGAGGGAGAATATATATGAAGCCCTAGTCAAAACTACGTCGTTTTGAACTTGGGAAACAAAATCCCGTCATTACCTCTAGGTAAACCGTGGCTCGGGCAAGTTGTACAGACCGCGGTACATACAACAGTGCACAGTCTGGACAACACCGTGGTTAGAACCGCTTTGCGTGCAAATGCACAGACCGCGGTCCACACTACGCATGCCACACTAGAGAGTACCGCTCTGTGTGACGTGGCGCAATCAGTGCATGCCAAGTGGTCTAGGCCACGCTAAAGGGAAAAAAATCCCTTTTTAACACTCAAGATAAATGCCTATCTTACTATGAATGTTGTGCAAGTGTGAAGTAAGTGAAATGCACACAAAATGAAGAATAATTAACATGCAAGACATGTTAGCAATTTAGATACAATGCAAGCTATGATATCTAATGCAAGCTATGATATCTAATGCAAGCTAGTGAGTGTGTTTGAAAAGGATGCACACACATATTAACAAAAAAGAACATAAATGCAAGATGAACAAAGCATGCATGAAGTGTGTGTGTGTGTGTGTGTGTGTGTGTGTACCTAGAACTCTTCAAGAGATAAAATCAAGTGAATATACCTTTTGCTCATGAAGTTATGGAGATGCTTAGAATCTTGCCAATGAGGGACCTAAGCTACTCATTACACAATCATCCCTAATGTGGTGTGGCTTGTCATGAAATAAGCCAACTATAAAATCGAGGTCCTTACAAGAACCAATTGAGAAGTGGCGTGGGAAGGAGATTGATGAGTGATCGGACGATTTATGTACCTATTTGGGGTCCCCATTTCCTATCGGTTGTTCTCGTTTTCGAGCGTATTTTTGTATATAAGTGTTTGTTGAGCCTTGTGTAGGTACATATTCCCTATTTCAAGGTTTTGAGCTTAAAGTCAAGTTTGGGAAGCCAAAATGAGCTAAGAGGTCAAGATTGGAAAGTATTCAGAGTTGTCGTGGCCTCGCTGTCGACCGAAACCGCGGCGTGATTCATGGTCAACCACGGTAAGCAAATCATTCTTCCGTGATGGATCCTCCGTTGAGCTAGAACGCGACATAGAGACCGCAGGCATAGGTCAACTCTGTTTTCCAAAAGTTGATGTGCTGAAAGTGTAAAATGCCCATGCAGAACACTCAACTTTCGGGAGCTATATCTCTCTCCTCAAATAGAATCACGATGAGTTCTTTATATATTTGGAAATCTCCAAAAGTCTACTTTCCAGCGGTTTTTACGGATCGCAATTACGAGTTTTCTAGAGGGAGATATGCATGTTTTCGTAACGGTGCGCGAGGATTGGAAACACTGTCGCGGCCGCGACGCCGTCTTGATAGACAGCGACACTTAAACCGTAAAAATTGCTATCGCGTGGTATGCCATCTTGCATGACCTGCGACACACCTGATCCAAGACCGCGGCACAACGATTTTGAGGGGCAAATGTGTCTTTTCGCACCCCAATCCGTCCCCCATCTTTCCCTTACTATAAATACATATTTTTCCTCTCTTCTCTTCAGACCAGACAGCAGCTGCAAACTTCATCTTCTTCATTTCCTAAGAGAGAGAAAAGCATTCAAGCTTCCATAGAGGTTTTCCTCCATGGAAAGCTTCCCATTTCCATTTCTAACCATCACCCACCACATTTGAGAGTAGATTGCAGAGATTAGGAGTGGTCCTTGGACCAATTTCGGGCAAGCAATGGATGAGGCTCTTGGAAGGATTCTTCAATGGTTGTATCTATTAACTCAATCTCTTGTATTTCTTGTTTTTCTTATGTGTAACCCCCATTTGGGTAATATTGTAAACTTACATTAGTGCTTAATATATATATTGTTGTTTTATATTCATTTGAGTTGTGATTTATTCTTGATATTATTGAGTAATCTCTTGTCTTGAAATGCATGTGTGTGGAGATTGGAAATTGATATGTGCTTATGGATGAGATTAGGAGTAGATTAATTTAATTATAGGAGTAGTTGTAATTAAATATCCCATTTGTGTGTATATGTCTTTGGAATGTCAAAATGCATTATATGGATGGATTTGAGTGTTTGTGGGTTTCGGTTGTGCCTAGGAGGACCAATCCGGGTATGATCGGAATCACTTAGCTCTGAAGAATAGATGAAACTTGTTTTATGCATGACCGTGCTAGAATAGGTTTTGGTTTTATGTTCATATGCTTAATGGTAGGGACTAGAGGGACAATTTCTCCATCCATGACCTTTAGGGAGTGATTTGTGTCTTCAATCCCTAGTTGAGACACCGAGCACAATTGCTCTATCCATGACCTTTGGGGAGTGATTTGTGTTTGTGAGTCTCTTAATAGAGAGAACAAGCCCTTAACTTGAATTAGAAGTACTTAATGCTTAGGTTGGCTCTACGTTCATGAGCTTAATGGGTCTTTGACCTTAAGACACAGTCGCTCTATCGATGACCTTTCGGGAGTGATGATTGGATTTCAGGTATTCCTTAATCAACGAATGATTCGTAATAATAGATGATTTGGTTTCAGAATCCCTTAATCGTGAGAACGAGCCCCTAACTAATTAGATGTCATTCATTACCTAACAACCACTATTGTGCACTTATGTATGGTGAATTTGTTGCCCCTTGTGTGATCATTTTCATGCATCTCTCCTATCCACCATTTTATTTGTCACTTTAATCACCATTCTCACCTCTCCATATTCCCTTTATTTTATTTACTTTCATTTCCTTCGCACTCGCACACACACAACCGCACTAAGCTTTCACCTCACACACACACACCACTCTCACCATTTTCGTATTCTATTTACATGCTTTCAACAAACACTAGAACATGATTCAGATGACGGATAACACCTCCCTGCGGAACGATACCCTCGCTTACCGCTTTACTAGTCTTTTGCTAGTTTAGAGCACATTGCGTAGGAACCTTTAGTATAGAAATATTTTGATGTTCGCAATTTGGAAACGACACAAAAAGTGAGTCATCAAAATGGCGCCGCTGCTGGGGAGATGCCTATTCGTTGATTGTTTCTTTTTTTAGTTTAGGTTCTGTAAATGTTTAGATTTAAATGCTTTGCGGATATATATGTATGCGGTTAGATTTTTCTTTTTCTTATTTTCTTTTTATTTATGGCATATGCATTTGATTGTTGTTGAGTTGTGCTTGTGCAAGGAACGAAAATTTTCAGGTCGGATGGACCGCACAGCTCATGAGAACAAAGTGTGCACTTATCGCACCGCAACAATTCCATCAAGTGAAACGGTAGCGCCATAAAGTACACGTGGTTGCAAACACAAGATGGTAATTCCTCTACTTAAATGTGAATGCTTGTGGAGTAGTTGTCGACTTGGGCCGGAAACCGCCCATGCGCTTAATGATAGGAATGCTATGTTTGTTGTGTTTGTGATTTTTATTTTTGTTTAGATCTAAGAGTGGATTTGTATTGTGCTTAGATCTTAGGATTTAATGTGTTCTTGTTTTTAGTCTTTTGTGATGTTTATGTTCTATCTCCCGAATCTTGCTAAATGTTGTACATATTTTATGATTTGAGCAACATTGAGGACAATGTTGAGTTTAAGTTTGAGGGTTTGGACACTTTCGTGTTTTATGTTTGTTTTTGTTTATATGTGTTTTGTTACGTTTAGAAAATTTTCAAATCTCTGCAAACCGATCATTTTTGTAATTTTTGTAATAGTTCCGGTTTTGTTGAGTTGTGTTTCTTGGTATGCCGGTAGAGACATATCATGTTTGCTTTTAGCTCCGTGCATCACTTTAAATATGCTTGTACAGTGCCGATCTTTTGATGTTGAGGTGGATGAGACCTCTATTCTTGTTTAGCTTAGGAAAATAGTGGAGACTACCTATGAGCTATACTAAGCCTAAATTGCGTAAATCTGTGGGTTTTGTTTCTACTCTTATACACTCTTCGAATTTACACTTAATTTTTAGTGATCTCATTGTACATCAAATTTCTTTCATTGATTGCTATAGAACATCATGTGGACTGCTTGTATGAGATTTGTATTCCATTGTTAGATGGACTTTTAGAAATAATTTTAGGGCTTGAGTGTGTGCGTAACTACTAAATAGCCTAAACACTTATCCCCATATGTGCTTTCATTGGAAAAACTTGAGGCCAAACACTTAAACCTCCACCACATACATAACCCAAACACTTTCACATACACTAGTTATTTATCATGTTAAGGTGTATAGCTTTAGAGAAGTATGTAGCTCTAAAATGTGTAAAGCGTGTACTTAGGCAAATGTATATAAATTGTGCAAAGGCAAAGGCTTAAAAAGAAAAAAAAGTGTGAAATATAAACACTTAAGCCTCAAATTCTTAAAATGTAAAGTTACTCAAAAATATGGGTACAAATGTAGCACAATGGTGCATTGTAATGTTTACAGCCTAGACGCTTGTAAAGTAAAATGTAAAAGAGCTCAAATTAATGTAAATGTAATATGTAAACACCTTGACATGATTTGTAGTTTTATCCTTCCCACTCCTATCCTATCCTCCATACTTCACCACAAAATCACCTTGGCCACAAATACAGTGAGAGAAAGTCCATTTGATCTCTTAGGAAGTCTATCTTGGGAATGTGAGTCGATGCATGCTCTTTCCACGTTCATAGCATTTCAATTCCTTCATGAGATCCATTTTCAGAAAATGTGCGTTGTTTGAAAATACTCATATGCGGTTATATTAGATTTCTGTACATAAACACATTTGCATATGTTTGCTAGAGAGTGCGCCTAGGATTCTGAGTGAAAATATATGACTGAAATCCGGTGAGGATTAGAGTCGAGGCAAATTTTATCTTGAGCATTCGAGGTAGTTGTCTTGTAAACCGAAAACATCCTAAGAATTGGCATACTTGCATTGCGTGATACATTGTTATTAATTGGTATATTTGAGATTCTTGCATGCACGTGTTGTCTTTGCTTGGTATGTGTGGATTGCATCTCAACCATTTTCTTGCAGAGTATACGTTTGTGGGTGTCGTAGCTGTAAACCCTCAGAAGACAAAACTTCTCTATCTAGGGAATCGCCTAGTAGTTGAAATGGCTTGTGACACATGCTAAGTGCCATCGTGTTCCCTACGAAAGTGGCTAGCTTAGTTTTACATATTTTTTATTGTTATATGTTTTATTTGTTTGTTTTCGCTTTTAGTTTTGCTTAAGGACGAGCAAAAGATAGGTTTGGGGGTATTTGATCGAACGATTTATGTACCTATTTGAGGTACCCATTTCCTATTGGTTGTTCTCGTTTTCTAGCGTATTTTTGTATATAAGTGTTTGTTGAGCCTTGTGTAGGTACATATTCCCTATTTCAAGGTTTTGAGCTTAAAGTCAAGTTTGGGAAGCCAAAATGAGCTAAAAAGTCAAGATTGAAAGTATTCAGAGTTGTCGTGGCCTCGCCGTCGACCGAAACCGCGGCGTGATTCATGGTCAACCACGGTAAGCAAACCATTCTTCCGTGGTGGATCCTCCATTGAGCTAGAACGTGACATAGAGACCGCGGCATAGGTCAACTCTGTTTTCCAAAAGTTGATGGGCTGAAAGTGTAAAATGCCCATGCAGAACACTCAACTTTCGGGGGCTATATCTCTCTCCTCAAATATAATCACGATGAGTTCTTTATATATTTGGAAATCTCCAAAAGTCTACTTTCCAGCGGTTTTTACGGATCGCAATTACGAGTTTTCTAGAGGGAGATATGCATGTTTTCGTAACAGTGCGCGAGGCTGGAAACACTATCGCGGCCGCGACGCCGTCTTGATAGACAGCGACACTTAAACCGCGAAAATTGCTGTCGTGTGGTATGCCCTCTTGCATGACCGCGACACACCTGATCCAAGACCGCGGCACAACGATTTTGAGGGGCAAATGTGTCTTTTCGCACCCCAATCCGTCCCCCATCTTTCCCTTACTATAAATACATATTTTTCTTCTCTTCTCTTCAAACCAGGCAGCAGCTGCAAACTTCATCTTCTTCATTTCCTAAGAGAGAGAAAAGCTTTCAAGCTTCCATGGAGGTTTTCCTCTATGGAAAGCTTCCCATTTCCATTTCTAACCATCACCCACCACATTTGAGAGTAGATTGCAGAGATTAGGAGTGGTCCTTGGACCTAATTTCGGGCAAGCAATGGATGGGGCTCTTGGAGGGATTCTTCAATGGTTGTATCTATTAACTCAATCTCTTGTATTTCTTGTTTTTCTTATGTGTAACCCCCATTTGGGTAATATTGTAAACTTACATTAGTGCTCAATATATATATTGTTGTTTTATATTCATTTGAGTTGTGATTTATTCTTGATATTATTGAGTAATCTCTTGTCTTGAAATGCATGTGTGTGGAGATTGGAAATTGATATGTGCTTATGGATGGGATTAGGAGTAGATTAATTTAATTATAGGAGTAGTTGTAATTAAATATCCCATTTGTGTGTATATGTCTTTGGAATGTCAAAATGCATTATATGGATGGATTTGAGTGTTTGTGGGTTTCGGTTGTGCCTAGGAAGACCAATCCGGGTATGATCGGAATCACTTAGCTCTGAAGAATAGATGAAACTTGTTTTATGCATGACCGTGTTAGAATAGGTTTTGGTTTTATGTTCATATGCTTAATGGTAGGGACTAGAGGGACAACTGCTCCATCCATGACCTTTGGGGAGTGATTTGTGTCTTCAATCCCCTAGTTGAGACACCAAGCACAATTGCTTTATCCATGACCTTGGGGGAGTGATTTGTGTTTGTGAGTCTCTTAATAGAGAGAACAAGCCCTTAACTTGAATTAGAAGTACTTAATGCTTAGGTTGGCTATACGTTCATGAGCTTAATGGGTCTTTGACCTTAAGACACAGTCGCTCTATCCATGACCTTTCGGGAGTGATGATTGGATTTCGGTATTCCTTAATCAACGAATGATTCGTAATAATAGATGATTTGGTTTCAGAATCCCTTAATCGTGAGAACGAGCCCCTAACTAATTAGATGTCATTCATTACCTAACAACCACTATTGTGCACTTATGTATGGTGAATTTGTTGCCCCTTGTGTGTTCATTTTCATGCATCTCTCCTATCCACCCTTTTATTTATCATTTTAATCACCATTCTCACCTTTCCATATTCCCTTTATTTTATTTACTTTCATTTCCTTCGCACTCGCACACACACAACCGCACTAAGCTTTCACCTCACACACACACACCACTCTCACCATTTTCGTATTCTATTTACATGCTTTCAACAAACACTAGAACATGATTCAGATGACGGATAACACCTCCCTGCGGAACGATACCCTCGCTTACCGCTTTACTAGTCTTTTGCTAGTTTAGAGCACATTGCGTAGGAACCTTTAGTATAGAAATATTTTGATGTTCGCAATTTGGAAACAACCCAAAAAGTGAGTCATCAATGAGGTAGACATAAGTTAAGGCGGCCTCAACCCATAAATTGAGCGGAGCATGAGCAGCAGTTAACAGAGTGCGAGTCATGTCTACATTATGATGGTGCTTACCCTTAACAAGTCCGTTTTGTTGAGGCGTGTGAGAACATGAGCGACAACAGTGGATGCCTAAATTGTTATAGAGATTTACAAATTGAGAGTTAACATATTCTGTACCACCATCACTTTGAAAATGTTTTATAGAAGAATTAAACATGTTTTTGACCATGGTGGTAAAATTGCAAAAATTAGTAAAAACCTCAGATTTTTGACGCATAGGATAAATCCATGAATAACTAGAAAATTCGTCAGTAAAAAGAACATAATATTTAAAACCAGAGGTAGAAACAGTAGAAGAAATTCATACATCAAAATGAACAATATAAAAAGGAGTTGATGTATAAGTTTTATTCGAATCAAAATGAAGTTTGTGAGACTTGCAAGTGGTACAGTCATTACAAAAAGAAAAACTACGAGAGAAAGTGGATCCTAATTTATGAGAGCCTAGGTGATTTATGATGGCAGGCGACCGGTGACCAAGACAAGAGTGCCAGAGATTTGATACGGGCGCAGCTAAGGCAGATGGCTGTGGCTGCGAGAGAAGGTAGAGACCTTCTTTACATGGGCCTGAAATAATGGAACACCAGAGGTAAGATCATAAATAACATAGCCAGATGGAGTATAGGTAAAGCTTACAGAATTATAGTTAGTAAAACGTGCAAAAGAGAGCAAATTCTTGTTTAGAGATGGAACATGAAAGATGTTACTAAGAGAGAAGTTGTTAGGGCCAAAAGAGAGAGGAAGATTACTAGTGTTAATAATGGGAAGAATAGCCTCATTACCTAATAAGACAGAGGCATTACCAGTAAATGGGATAGACTCTGGAGGTGCAGTACTCGTCATATGATGGGTGGCACCAGTGTTAGGATACCAGGTAAAATCTGAAGCTGGTGGGTAATGAGTGACAATCATGCCAACAAACGGAGCAGTAAGCGATTCGAGGCCATGGTAGCTGTGTGGGCAATTCACATATGAATGCTGTGCTGTTGAGTACGTAGGACACCATTACTGTGGATGAGAACCAAGAATACCCCGACCACTGTGTTGTTGTGGCCAAGAGTGACCACGTCCAAAACCGTAAGCTGAGAAGTCAGGTGTGTAGTGCAAAGGCGCACGATCATGGCCGTGCGACCCTCTATGCCAGCCACCACGACCAAACCCACGAGACTAAAAACGACCAGAAGAAGGCCTATGGGTGAGGTTAGCAATGGGAAAAAATGTGAAGATGACTGAAAGTCAATTAGAGACGTGGTGCTGCTGGTATCAACGGGTTTGAATGGTGATAACTGAGATTCAAAGGAGAGGAGGCGCTCATGAAGATCTTCAAATTTCGGTAGTGGAGGGAAGTTCAGAATAGCCGTGACAATCATGGCATAATCAGGGCCAAGGCCCTAGAGAACATCAGTGACTAGATCAGAGGACGAGACCGGTTTATTGATGGCTGCAAGTCAATTAGAGAGAGACTTGGCATGCTGAAGATAGTCAAAGATAGTTTTGGTACCTTTGGTCATATCCATGAGTTGAAAAAAAATATTGGCAACATTAGCGACGGAGCGCTAGGAGAAATTTTCTTTAAGGCATGTCCACATCTCCAAGGTAGTGTATTTTTTGACAATTAGAGAGAGCATGAGCTCGCTGAGAGTTGCCACCATATAACTGACAACAAGTTGATCATGTTGAAACCATTTGAGATAGGCATGATTGGGAGTAGAAATGGTAGCATCGGTAGGAGGTACCGTATCATCAGCAGCAGGAAGGGTAGTAGAAGGCGCATGTGTAGTGCCATCCACGTATTTGTAATGGCCATGACCAATAAGAAAAGGTCGAAGTTGAGTAGTCCATAAGAGATAATTAGATTTTGTGTGTTTAAGAAAGTGAGCCAGGGAGGGACCGGGAATAGAGGGAATCGTTGAGGAGGAGGATGAGGCGTTGGTGGCCATGGAAATATTAGAAAAGAGGGATCGAAAAGAAAACTAGGTTTACGTTAGAAAGGCAGCAGCTCTGATACCATGTAGAGTTTGTATTTCTGAATAATATGTTTACAATAAACATGAGTATTTATATAAGTTAATGAAACCCTAGTTGTATCAAATAAGGAAAGCTATAACTATAACAATATTCTAGCTAGATATAACTTAGGAAGGTGAAGATTACGTAACAAAGTAACAACCAATAACAACTGCTGCACATTTTTTTGGGATAATTACCCTAGTGGCCATCAAATTGATGACACACTATCAAAATGACCACTAGATTGGAAAGTTATTCCAAAATGGCAATTTTTGGTGAAAAGTGTGACACTAATGACCATTCCATCCCATTCCATCCATTTCTATCAAATTCTATCCAATGAGTGGCATTTTGGTAAATAATGGGATGACATTAAAGCCCCGTCCTGCAGCTGTTTTTCAGCCTGTTTTAGTTTTTGTTTTCCAAAAACGATTTCGAATTCGCGTTCATTAACCGTTTTTCATTTTATTTTTGAAAAACAATTTTTTTTTTGAAAAACACAAACAGTGTTAAAAGTGAAATATTTGAAAAACAAAAAAACTTGTTTTTTGTTTTTTTTTTGTTTTTTTTTCACTTTAAAAAAATCACTTTTTATTTTTATTTTTTTCTTCTTCTTCGACTTTCCCCATCAGACTCCATCACAGTTCTTCTTCCTCACTTCTTCTTCTTCTTCTTCGTCACTCTTCTTCTTTTTCTTCTTCTTTTGGCGACGATCTGCAGCCTTGGTGCCGTCGACGACGATCTACTGCCTTGGTGCCGCCGTGCGACCTTTCTCTCTCTCTCTCTGCCGATCAGCACATCTCTCAGCTCTCCATCTTCTTCTTCATCTGATCTATTTCTTTTTCTTCAGATCGTCTTCTTCTTCTGCATATCTTCTTCTTTTTCTTCTTCTTCTTCGTCGAATCTTCTTCTTCTTCGTCGCACATGTTCTGCTTCTGCAGATCTTCTTCTATTTCGTGTTCTTCCTCTTCTTCAGATTATCTTTGGCTTCTTCTTGTTCTTCTTTCTTCTTTTATTTTTTATTTTTCAATTTTTTATCTTGCTTAAATCGAAAATATTGTTGAAAATATTGTTGATTTACTTGGATGTATGTACATCTAAGTAATTATTCAATTAATTGTCTTTTTTAAACAAAAATTTAATTAATGTAATCGTTAAAAAAAATTACAGTGATTATTGGGGAAAATAGTTGTGGAAGACCGGAAGTTTTGAGTAAAATTGTGGGATTCAGTTTCTCAGTCATTTAGCTTTTAGTGAAGTTACTAGACGCGTTTTTACTGTTTTCAATTTCAGGATTCAGTTTCCAGTATATGCTACCAGACTCGTTTTCAGAATTCGAAAATGAAACAAAAAACACTGTTTTCATTTTCATTTTTATTTTCGAAAAACAGCCACTGAAAAACGCTTACAGGACGGACCCTAATTTATTTAAGATGTTTTTTTGGAAATCAATTTTTTATTTTATTTTTTGAAACAAATAATTATATTTAGTGTGTATATATGTATAGCAAATTTCAAATATATATATATATATATATATATATCTTTTTTAAGAAGAAAGCTAAAAAATCTAAAAAATCTAAAAAACAAAAAGAGATATGTATTGATCTAAACTATTTCTTTTATATTTTGAAACGAATAATTATATTTAGTGTGTGTATACTTATAGCATATCTCAAACACACACACACATACACACACACACACACACATATATATATATATATATATATATATATATATATATTATATAATAATAAATATAATTATTCGTTTCAAAAACAAAAGAAAAAATTGACTTCCAAAAACATCGAAAATAAATTAATGTCATCCACTTATTTACGAAAATACCATTCATTGAAAAAATTGATTTCTAAAAAACATCTAAAATAAATTATTGCCATCCTTTTATTTACTAAAATGCCACTTATTGGATGTAATTGGATGGAATTAGATAGAATTGGATGGAATGACCATTAATGTCATAAAGTTCGCCAAAAATGGCCATTGTGGAACAACTTTTAAATTTAGTGGCCATTTTGATGGCCATTTTGGAATAACTTTCAAATCTAGTGGCCATTTTGATAGTGTGTCATCAATTTGATGGCCACCGGGGTAATTATCATTTTTTTTATATATTAGATAAAACCACTTCTATATCAGATAAAACATTTTAGGTGGTTCCATAAAAAAAAAACAATTTGATTAAATTGCATTCTGTAATGAAATATGCACCTCATAAGTTTTCGCTTAAAATTTTCTTATTACCTCAATAAAAATACATATTTTGTGAAAATTTTAGAATTGCCCTAGATTTTACAAGTAGGTAGAATAAAGTATTTTAAGAAGCTATATGAAAAAAATTGAATAAAATCGTATTTCACAATAAAATATGCGATTGGAAAGTTTTCGCATTACATTATAAAAATGAATATTTTGCGAAAATTTTAGAATTGCCCCAAATTTTATACGTATGTGAATAAATTATTTTAAGTATTTCTATGAAAACAAATTGAATAAATCAAATTCTATACTGAAATATACGCTTCTTAAGTTTTCGTTTAAATTTCTTTTACTAACCTCTATAAAATTGCATACTTTGCGACAATTTTTGAATTGCCCTAAATTTTATACATTGGTAGTATAAAATCGCATTTTATAATGAAATATGCCAGTCGTAAGTTTTCGTTCAAATTTCCCTTGCACCTCTATAATAAAAGAATTAGATCCTCTGCAGATCTGATTTTTTTTTTCTTACTTCACCTAATCTCATGACACATAACCATTGCAATGAATAGATGGTTAAGATGTGATAACTGATTTTCACAACCAATCATCATTTCATTCGAAAAAAAAATGTTGATTTTCACAACCATTTTATCAATAAACAATCATAAGCATTAAAAAGGTCAGGAAAAAGATCGGATCAATAGAGGATCCAAATCCATAATAAAAATGCATATTCTGTGAAAATTGTAGAATTGATCCAAATTTTATACGTCAGTAGAATAAAAAAAATGAGTATATACTGCTTCTAACTATACATACAAGTAAACAACCAAAGTTTCTGCATATGTCTATCAAGTATCAACACAGCGTTGGATCAAGATATTAACTATTAATTAATTAAAAACTTAAAAAGTATGGTAAACATTAAAAAATATAAAGATAAAATAACTGTGTTAATAATTAAAGCAATTGAAAATATATCACATGTAATTAAAAATCTAAGGTAAAATAAAATTAAACAAAATTAAAGAAAATTTAAGTTAATTAATTTAATTGGGCCCATAATTAAAATCAGCTTTTCATTGTCTTTTAAAAAATTAATGAATTTGGGCCCTTTAATATTGGGCCCGGGTAGGTTGTAGCTGGTGCACCAGCCCAGTATCAAGCTATATAAACATTTGGTGATAAAATAATTTATATATTAAAAAAAAAGCGCTTAAAATTGAAGCAAAGCAACGGTCATATTATCCTAAAATGTAATTAGAGCGTTGCTTGGTGCATAAGTTGAACTACTAAACAATTTGAGAGAGAGAGAGAGAGAGAGAGAGAGAGAGAGAGAGTTGCTTGGTTGCAGATCTTCTTCTTCTTCAAATCCAGTCGGTGTCAATTTTGTGTTCAAGAACCTGGGTTGCAGATATTCTTCTTCTTCATCTTCAAATCGGGTGTGTTAACAATTTTCTTGTTTTTTCAATTTTTTTTTGCATCAAGAATTGTCGAGTAACCTGGGTTGCAATAATTGTCAATTTTTGCATCAAGAATTGACAATCTTCTTCTTATTCTTCTTCAAATTAGGTGTTTTTTCAAATTTTTTTGTGTCTTCTTTTGCATCAAGAAAGAAAAAAAAATGTAGTCCGTTGGATGTAAAAGCCGGTCGGTGTCTTGGTGTTTAGATATCTGAAATCAATCTGTCCTGTTTAGTTTTCTCTCTTTTTCCATCTTTCTTTGACTTTTGTTGAGTAATTAATGGATTACAGCACCACTTTTCAAGAAAACGCACATGCACTCAACAATTCCTTTTTCTTGTTTTATGGTAAGGTTTTCTTCTTCTTGAATTGATTTTCTTTCTTGATTATTGAATGAATGAATCTTGTTCATTTATTATCAAGCTGTGTTCCTTTAATTGACTATGCAATGTTATTGTAATATTCCTTCTATTTTTATTTTTGCTTTTGGGTATTTTGTCTCAACTGATCTAATACTACTTCTCAATGAAATGTCTCTTCTTTGTCTGTCCTGTCTAGTCTTTCACTCTCTAAAATTCTCACTTTTTCCATTTTTCTTTGATTTTTGTTGAGTAACTAATGGAATTGGCACCGGTCTCTTTGACAAATATGGTCTTTGATTTTCAAGAAAACACACATGCACTCAACAATTCTTTTCTTGTTTTATGGTAAGGTTTCTATAGTTGATTTCCTGTTTCCTCATTTGATGCAGCTTCCTGATAACCATGACATTATTGCTCATCCAATGGATTTCACTAGATGGGGGAGCTTATGCCAACATTTTTTGATTGCATTACCTTTTCATGCTTTGTTAGTTACATTTGTTTGGAGTATTTTTTTTTTTTTTTTGAGAGTTGGACATGGCTTTTGCATTACTTTGAATCTTATTGGAAATTGGCAGGGAAGAGCACATGAACTTGTAGAGATCAGTATTAGACTCTTGATTATGGTGATTAAAGATCCTTAGTTTAGTAGTGTAATTATTTCTAATGACTTTAATTGAAATTCCTGCCTTAAAGCTGAGATATTTTACAAGGAGCAGCTGCCTTTTTCTTTCTTCCAAAGTGAAAAACAATGAAAATTTAAAGCCAGTAAATGTTGTTGACCATAGTTAGCAATCAAGGGAAGATTTTCCAAAAAATGTGTGTAGTGATGATAGTTTGTCTTTAGAAACTTGTTCTCCAGCTAGTTGTGTCTCCATTTGAACTATCTGGATGGGACTGAAGACCATTTTTGAACTATTTAGAGTCCTGTAAGTTTCAAGATAAGGTTGTATTAGTACTTACATCATAATGCAGCCAAATTGAATGCTTTTCGATGGTATGTTAATGAGGCTCTTAATTGTGAAATGGATTTGGTGTAGTGTCAATGCAGTTGTAGTCATCCACATGATGATTTTCTCATAGTAGTTTATCATGCTGTTTCATTTTGAATTGCAAACAATCTTTGTGATTTCTCAGCCTTGTAAAGTTGGCTTACATTTCCAAGACAACGCATGCAGGTGTTGCCAACTTTGATGTCAACTCCTCCACGCTGAAACCTGAGGTTTCTTTTCGGCATCAATGTGGTTGTCAGTTTGTTTTTTATTTTGCTTTAATTTCTGTTTTTGAATTCAATTTTGAGCTGATTCTCGTCGGCGATGTTGGTTTTGAAGCTCGGGGGTCTTAGTTTTTCATGCGCAAGTGGTGGACTCGCTGCCTTCGGTGTCACCGCCACTTTGAAATCTTACCAAGTGGAGGGAGTTTCTTGGCTCATACTGAGGTTTCTTCTCGGTCTCAATGTTGGTTTTTATTTTATTTTTGTTCTTGAATTGAATTTTGAGTTGAATATTGATGTTGATGTTGTTTTTGTAGTTTCAATGTCTTACATTTTCTTTCTTGATTGTATTTTGCAGGGTTCTGTTGAATCATTGACAGAGGGGCTTGGGAAGCCGTCAAGATGCTGTTGAAACTCCTCTTTTTGGGTATCTTGTTATAAAGTAATTACTTCCCTTTTTCTCATCTCTGCTTTTCTTTTTATGTTGCTGCCAAGGTCTTGATGTTTAATTTGCATGTTTATTTTGTGAATTATAAGGTGGTTACTCACATTCTCCTGTCAAGCTTAGCTAACATTTGGGGTTGAGGTCAAAATGATAAGATGTCGTGGATAATGGATCTTTAAAGCAATTCGATTTACTTACTGTTTCTTCTTGGCCAAATATGGTATTTGAATTTTAAGAAAACACAGGTGCTCTCAACAATTCTTATTGTTTTTATGGTAAGGTTTTTTTATTTTTGTTTTTCTTTCTTCTTGAATTGATTTTCTTTCTTGATTGTTGAATGAATCTTGTTCATTTTCTGAGTTGAAAATTTTGGAAATCTTTTTAAGACAATTTTGATTTCTTGATATTATTCGACTACTTTTGAAAGCCTTTACTCTAAATCTGTCTAGTTTTTGGTTTCTTTGTGTTGCTTGAAAATTCATCTTTTGTTAGCTAAATTATTGACTAGAATCAAGAATTGTTGAATGAATCTTGTTCATTTTCTAAGTTGAAATATTTAGAAAAATTACCCCTCTTTTTCAGACAATTTTGACAGATGGGACTAGGGAAGCCATTTCTTTCTTGAGCTACTTGAAGACTCATCAGATTTCAACAGGGTGGGGACATATTGTGAGTTAAGAAATCTTTTTATTTGTTATTTCAATGTCTGGTCTGCTTCCATATTTCTATTATTCTTACAATTCAAGCTTAGGTAAAGCTATTTTTATTGTTTCTTTCTTCTCAACAGAATTTTTTCTGTGCTTTTATTTTTTATTACTTAAACTTATTCTTGCTATTCCTTTTTGAGTATGAAGCATTTCCCAGGGCTACTATAGCAAGTAAATTTGTACCAGTATTGATGGGGAGTGCCTTCAAAAATTAGGTACAGTGAGATTTACTTTTTGATGACTGTGGTTGTTAGTATCTGAACTCTTCTGCATTGTGCGTGACATTTGACTTTGAATTAAGTTAATCTTTTAATTGCCATTCCACCTTTGGCTTAATTTAGTGGGCGTAGGACAATTAAGTTAATCTTTGAATTCTACACTTTTTCTTGTAAAACTCTGCAATATGAGATGTCTGTTGGCGATGTTCTTCAATTTTCCTGTCTGTGTCTTGGATGACAGGGAGTATAACCACTACTGGATGGTGTTCTTAGTTATTTACCCTGTTCAATTGAAGTTAGTAACTATGCTCTTGACCAGACATGCAAAGAATGAAGAGAAGGTATTCCTTTGACTGAAAACTTTGTTGTTTCCTTTTGTTGTGTATCTTTTTTTTTTTTTTTTTTTTTCTCATAAAAAAAGTAATGGGGCATCATGTTTCTTACTCTCTTGTACGTCATGTTGGCTAGAAATCCTAATGAACCCCTTGTGGCTTTGGCTTTCAAGTTGGAAGAAGGATGCTTTGGTCATTTGACATACCTAAGGTAGGCCAAAGAACTGGTGCATTTTTATTTTAATACCTCTTTTAAGTAGTCTTAAATTTCACTAGTTATTTCTAGATGAAAAAAAGTCTTATGCTAACAGTACTTCATTCTTGATGGATAAAGATCTGGAAGGTTGAATTTATGATGAACGTGAACACAGGAAAGAAAATTAAGGTGGATGAGTTCAAGGCCGGTAATTTTAAAACATAAACAGTTTTATATTCAATTTTAAATTTTATATCTTTGTATTCTACATGCTGGAGGTCTTTGTTTCTAGCTATCAAATCATTATTGTTTGATTTTTTCCCAGTTTTGCTTTGATGTGCATTGCTCGAATCAAACTATCATATTGAACTATACTACTAAATCAAAATTCTGTGTAACGTTGTTTATAATCCATTCGAGAGAAACACTTGATGGTCAAATGTGATAGCAGTATCTAAATTTGACATGATAAAATCATATTGGTTTCAGCATGCCATTCTAGGTGACTGAGCTCTTTATGAATGTCAATATAAGGTAGCATCAAAAACATTTTTATTGTATTTGGTTGTTTGCTTGTCGGGTGGTTTCATTTTGGGTCTAATTTTGGTCAAAGCATGTCTTGTTTTAATGTTTAGGGCCGTCTTTATAAGAATATCATCATTTAACTCTTCCATAGATGACTAAAGAATTATTACACAACTGGATTTCATATATCTTCCATGTGGAGATTGTCTAACCTGACTTCAATGTTCTTTTCAATCAACTCTTTAAACATTTGGTATTGTGCTGGTCAAGATTCCTCGTTTGGTTATGTTGCATTCCGATGAAATGGAGGTTAGTTCTTACTTAGCATTTATCTTAGTAGTAACGAAACTATTTTTTGAATCGTATAAGCTCTTGGATGTTTTGATTTCTTTCTTAAGTTGATAGATTTGTCCAGTTGAATTAATTTTACTATTTTCTTAGTTTATTTACTGTTTATGTACATGACTTTCAAGAGGCACATGCTGGGAAAAGAGTTGCAGTCTTTCATGTCGATTGAACATCAGGTCCCATAGCTCTCTTTTGCATAAACAAGCACAAGCCCTAATATCTGTTGAGGCATTCTAGGAAAGGTCGGAATTTTTTTTTATTCCAGCATAAGTCCCTTTAGTTTGTTGATGGGTCTGTCAAATATACCATGACTTGTATGTATAGTCTGTCAAATTTTCTCATTATATGTTCATGACCATTATTAATGTTTTTAGTTTGTTCAATCGGTTTCAAAGGATTCTGAAGGACAATTAATTTGCTCAGTTGATATCATTCAAACAAAAAGCTACTGGTTTCATGCCAGTATGATGCTGCATGTTGATAATTTCTTCTTTCTCTTCTTTCCTTACCCTTTTCAACTTTATTGGGTATTTGAGTTATTACTTGTGTGAGTTAGTGATTCTTGGTAGCTAGGTAAAGTAAGAATAGTCTTGAGAAGGTCAAAGGTTTCTTAAGTTAGAAATGTTTTTTTGTTTTTATTTCCCTTGTGGTTCTTCATAGTAGACACTTTTAATGATTAAACCGTTTGCAGGTTCTTTATATTGTCCTCAAAGAGCGCTTTCTAAGTACAAGACGATTATTGATGACCGGCTCACCTATTGAGAATAATCATTCTGAACTTTGGTCTTTAATGCATTTTTTCAGTGTTTGGGACACTGGAGCAGTTCCTTCCTACTTTCAAGGAAGCTGAAGATCTTTCATCAGGTTATTTTCTTGCCTGTCATAAGCAAGCGGTATGAAATTGAGTTTCTTTTACATTATTGTTTGTATATTTCTTTTTTGTCTATTATATTTATCATACACCTTAAATGGAATTATTGATTACAAAAAAATGATATCAGTAGTGGAATAAATCATATCTGCAGCATGGTTATTGAAAGGCTATGTAAATCCAAAAACTTTCGTAAGCATTTAAATTGTACTACGAATTGAGGGAGAAAGAGGTCCACCAACAATTGTCTTGCTTGGAAGATCTTAAAAATGCTTTGGAGGTCAGTGAAAGACGAGTGGAAGCTAAGTTTGTGTCCAAGAGGATACCAAAACAATTGAAGCCTGACAAAGCTCCAAAACTTTCTTACTCTCATGTCTGTTGTAATTCCTATATCCTCCTTTTCTTGATTTATTCTTTTCTTAATATTGACTATTAATATCAGGATTCTAAGTGTCAGAGTATAGGTTTCTCCTTAGAACTTATTTCAGCTGATTTTGAATATTTTACAGGTTAGAAGTGTAGAAGGGAGGCAAAATAGAGATCTAAGGTTGATGGCTTGTAAAGGCAAGTCTTTTAGATGCCCAAACATCGTGGTAATGAGTTCTTGTTTTTCATTTTTTTTGTTCCTCATAAGGTGCATAATAGAGCATGGATTTAAGCCTTCTTCTAAATAGTTTTCATATGAAACCAAGTTCATTCCTAATACATGTACATATATCTCACAATTTTTAACATTCTAATCAAGCATTTTCTTTTATACATCTATAACTATTAACTGGCATATTATTTTAAATTTTTGCAATACCACAAAGCCTGAATTGGGTATATATTAGTGATATAACATTCTTATTTTCTTACTGCAGTGCTTTGATGGATTGTGTAGGCTGTGAAAAGTGTTGGCTCTAGGGGAAGCTTCAGGTTGTCGGTCTTGTTACTGCATTGAACAACCTTGTCTCTCTTAATGGTCAAGAACACTTGGGTCAAACTGTAAGTATCTTTTCTCACAGTTGACTTTAATTTTCATGCTTTAGTTTCACTTGTATGGTTCCATACAGCATGGGGAGAAGACTCAAGTGAACTTAATAAGATGTGAACCTAAAAGTGCTGCATTCAAATCCCATCCCCTTATGCATCTTTCTCGCGATCAAAACCCTTTTTAAAATAAAAAAAATTAAGAATCAATGGTTTGCTTTTATGTTCTTTCTTCTTGTTTATTGGATTGCTTGTTGTCCATTACTTCCAATAAACACACACAAAAGCACACATGAATTTGTTAACCAAGTTAGTCAAGATTAATTCTTTGAATCAAGTTGCTGTGTACATTACATTTTGGAATTAACATGTATTGATAATGTAAAGGGTCGATTTTGGCTGAGCATCAACGGTCCTGTAAGTTCAAGGTCATGGCATAAGGACTCATAATGTCATCTAGAGTCATAATTTATTCAAGCTCTCTAAATTTGTCAAATTTTATGTACCGGATGCTTTCAAAATAAAATTATTGCACCTTGTTATAATTGAGCAGTTCTCAATGCAGCCAAGAGTAATGTTCTATGGTTTCTTTCCATAATTTTACTTGTGCATGAACTTGTCAAAAGCTTGTTCACATCATAAGAGGTTTAGACACTGTCATAACAGGATAGCTCCACTGGTCGGCCTACAAAAGGTGTTTACTTCAATATTCAGAAAGGAACTTCTAACACTTCTTGTATTGTCTTCTGTAATTAGTGCGAGCTATTGTGGGCCTTTTGAGATTTTTGAATAATTTGAGCTGATTAGATTCGTTTCTCTTGTAGGCAAGGTTTAAAATAAGATGCCACTGCGCTGTTGTGCTAATTCCCATGGGATTAGAAGAAGCATTTCAGGGTCTTGTCAATCTTGTGCAATTAACAGTTTATCATTTTCATGGTTCCAGTAGCTCTGTTCCTAATGCCTGTTGTTTGCTTAATTGTGTGCTAGTGTGCATTGTCGTTATTATGCACCCTCTTATGCTTTTTACTTTTTTCTTGTTGCAGTAAAAAAGTTGACACCGGGAAAATACCAGCTGACATGGAAGCCTTAGTTGCTGAAAAGAGGCGTGAACTTGCTCATGCATTTCTAAGTGACGACCCAATATCACCTGGTGATCTTGAGGTGTGTTGAGAACATGGCTCTTTCTGGAAAGTAGTAATAGTGCTAGCTAAAAACCAAAATCTATATCTAAGGACATAAAATTTCTTCTCACATGTTCTAACAATAGTAATAAAAAGAAACCATGATCAACAATAAAACGCAAATGCACTGAACAATTCTTGTCTCCCATTGTTCGTTTTCGTTTTATGGTAAGTTTTTTTTTATTTTTCTTTTTCTTGATGTTGAATGAATCTTGTTCATTTTCTGAGTTTAAATATTGAACTTTGAAGTTTTGGGGGTCTTACTTTTTCTTTCTTGATTGTTGAATCTTGTTCATTTTCTGAGTTGAAATTACCGCTCAGTTTAAGACAATTTTGTTTTCTTGACTTTCTTGATGCCTTTACTTTGAATCTGTCTAGTTTAATTCTTTGTAAGACAATTACCATTCAGTTGTCTTAATTTGTTGATAGAGCAATGCCAAGTTTTCATATTTATTATCAAGTTGACCTTCACATCTGCAGTTTCATTGGAATTTTGGTCTCTCTATGTCATGTGCTGTCTTAAAAATATCATATATGTATGTTTTACTTCATTATTTATATGTCTATCGGGTGTTTCAAATGTATCTCATTTTGTGTTTGTTTTCGGCTTACTGTTTTTCAAAGGTCTAGCAACTGCTGTTGTTGTGGTTGTTCTGTTCTTATCTTCCTTGACAGTTTTTGTGTCTGCTGGTTGGAGTGGTGGTGGTTTGTCAAAACTGTGTTTAAGGAGTCAGACATCTGCAATAAGCCTGTTAACGGAAATAGGGTACTATTTGGTGTAGCATGTTTTGGGGGCTTAAACGATGATACGTTTTGATCTAGTTTAAAATGGTCTTAGATGACATGTCTTAGTTATTGAATAAACTCTTATATGTTCATAATTTATGGTTGGTAATGGCTCCATAATATACAGAATTTCCTTGGTAACTTAGGTTTAAATCTAATAATACAAACAACTTTCAATGTATGTTTTTTTCCTGTGTCATGGACATGCTTAGAAGATTGAGGGTAAATGATGATTGGTAACACTATTCTTTGCAGAGTTTATGTGAACTTGAGCATGTGTAAAAAGTTTAGTGATTTTTTAAAATTCTAAAATTCCTACATTGGCACTTAATTCACCTGCCAAAAATTATTCACATCTCCTTTTTTTATTTTATTATTAATTTAGAAGACGAATTAACCTCTAGAATATCGATGTTTATTTAAGAGAGGAATTCATGTTAAACTTGTTGAGATTGATTTTTTTTTTTCAAATTGATTTATTTCTATTAAAATATTTTTTACTGTGCATTACTATTATCTTCCTATGAGTAGAACTTCAGCAGTTGTGAATTGGACCTCATCACTTATATTATGCCATTTTCTTAAAAGTTGAATGATATAATGCTGTACTGCTGGTTCTCTACCAAAAGATGTAGTTTTTGAAATTGTTGATTCTAAGGGTGGCATTGATAACACTGTTTTGACTAGAATTTCATCGATTATAGCATTCTATACTGGAAGATGTAGTTTTCAACATTGATTATAGCATTCTATATAGCAATCATTGAACTCTTGTATACACAAGAGAGATATGTAATATATATTTAGAAGAGGAAGAAAATAAGTTTAAAACCTTTATTTGTGATCTTATAAAATCAAATGGTTATTGTGCGGTGGTTGCTTCTGTTTGCTTAGGAGCCTAATTAGTAAATTGTTTGTTCTGGTGTTTGTGGAATGCCTAGGTTACTTACTTTTATGGAACTATATATTTAATTTCATTTGAGGTTTGTTCGAATTATTATGTTACTAATTTTTGTTATTGTGAAGATATGAATGAACAAGTTAAGTCATAAAGTGATGACTTGTTTTGATGACTTAACTTAAGTGGAAAACTCAAAAAGGTTGTGTTGATGACTTGTTTTTCATCTTCCATTGAACCTCATATTCTGAACCATCCCTGCTCCTTGACCACAAAAGAGGAAATCATAAAAAGGATTGAAAGCAAGGATCAATCAAAAGAGGAAATCATAAAAAGTGTTCTGAAGTGTTGGTGTACTTGGGTTTGTGTTTGGTGGCCACGGTGGTGGGTGTGGGTGTGGGTCTAAGTGTGAGAAGGTTTGGTCTGAATATGTGGTTTGGGTGTGGGTGTGGGTGTGGGTCTGCGTTTTCTTTTCACTTCTTTTTTTCATTTTCTGGGCTGCTGTGGATTCAAGTTCCAAAAAAAAGAAAGAAGATTCAAGACCAGGTGTGCATGAGTTTTCTTTTTCTTTGTTTCTTTTATGTTAAATGTTGGTCTTTTTCTCAAGTAACTTTTGTTTTTTCTTGTTTACTTGGGGGAGGATCAAATCCGATAACCCATGATCTGATGATGACATGGTTGTTGAAGATTAAGATAGATATGCACCGCAAGATATCATCAATAACAGCAAATTGAGCTGGCAAAGTTTATCTTACACTTGCTTGTGATATTGAGGTCACGGAACCAAAATCACCTAAAGATATTTATAAGGTTTGAAAAAGAATGTGACTCTATCTGATATTATGATTTGTACTTCATTTGAATTGATTTTCTTGACTAATTCTCATGCTTGGATTTTGTTAAGCGCACTTGCTTGATGGCAGGGCTAGTGCTGGTGCAAGTGTTGATTCAACCAGGAAAAACTTGGCTGCTGCATTTGTAAATGCAGGCTTTGGTCAAGTCATGCGTATGACACTTATTTGTGCCTTTTGATACCCTGCTAATCTTTTATGATATATACTTGTATGAAAGATTTCTCATTGGAATTTTTTTGTCAATAAGGCATGATTTTACTGTGGGATGTCGATTCTTGCCCAAATTGACTGCTAGTGCACTGCTAGGTGTGGGTACTTCAATTGCAATATTAACTAAGACTGTGATCCTGTGAGTAAAAACCCCTTTTCTCTTTTTTGTTTAAATTTTCTTTGATTAGGCACACAGTTTAGGTATGACCTTTGAGTAGTTTATCCTAATTTATTGGCACTTTTAGGCGATTATGTCAACAAAGAAGACCCATCTATAAGAATTGGTGCTGCAATAATGGGCCTGGAAAATTCATATGCTGGTTCTCAGAATATGATCAGAAAAAAATTTTATACTTTCTGTTAACAAATAGGGCTTTAAACCCCCTTTTTTTTTTTTTAAATTGGGCTTTAGAACAGCTTTTAAAATTTTTGGGCTGTAGACCCGTTTTTATTTTAAAACACTTTTAAAATTTGGGCCTGGGCGACATTGGGGTTTAGTTGGTAATAAATAATTGGGCCATTAGACCACTTTTTAAAGAATTTGGGCCGACTCATTAGCTTGAAGCTAACGCAACTAACTCCTCAGTTATGTCGAGGCAATAGCGTTTTAAATATCTAATCATCTACAGACACCACACCATACCAAACCGCCAAAATTCACAATTCAGACTTCAGACTGCTCTCATTTTCGATTGCCCAACGCAGCTCTCTGCTTTGCAACACCAACAGCAACAACTTCTCCTCCAACTCCATGCTAATAAGCTTTTCTCTGCTTTCGTCGTTGTAACGCTATCTATAGGTATAATTCAACTTCTCTTTTTCTTACGTTCAAGATTCGTCCTACTGTGTTTCTTTCTTTGTCAAGAAAACCAAAGAAACCATTCTTTTGATTTAATAATAATTTTCACTTTCTTGATTCTGGGTTGTTGTTTTATCCGGTGAAAACCAAAGAAAACCACTTTGTTTTTTCTTTTCGAGAATATCACTTTCTTTGTCAAGAAAACGAAAGAAACCATTCTTTTGATTTAATAATTATTTCGTTTTCTTTGTCAAGAGAACGAAAGAAACAATTTTTTTTTCTTTCTTGATTCTGGGTTGTTGTTGTTTTATCAGTTTTTCTTGATTCTGAGAATTTCACTCTAGAATCCAGATTCATATTCCGTCCCCAAGATTTCAACTTCAACCACAACTTTTTTTTTCTTCACTCGAGAATTTTACTCTCTTGATTCTGGGTTGTTGTTGTTTTATCAGTTTTTTTAATTTTTTTTTGGGTCAAGAAACATGTCTCTAGTGAAAACGAAAGAAACCACTTTTTGTTTTTTTTTTTCGAGAATTTCACTTTCTTGATTCTGGGTTGTTGTCTTTTTATCAGTTTTTCTTGATTCTGAGAATTTCACTCGAGAATCCAAGTCCATTTTCTGTCCCCAAGATTTCAACCACAATCACCAACAACAATAATCTGGTAGTCAGTGAAAGTGGTGGTTCAATTATTGATGGATATATATGATCAATCTACCATTCGAAGGCATTATGTGTTAAACTATTTACCTGAATATCGATTTTAATTTGCTTTGTGAATTTGTTGACTAACACAAAAGGGAATGGATTTTGCAGTATTAGTGAATTTAGGAAACATCTCCTACTCTTTTTGCTTCAGCTGGTGTTGAGTATGATAAAGAGTTTATTGTATGCTCTTTTGAGTAACCGTAGATGATTTTATCATTTTGTTTTATATTAATTTTTAGAAGTAGGGAAGTAATTTGGCAGTTGTTCTTCCATGCAGGTTCATCCCACATCTGATAAGAATTCGGCTGATTCTATTCCTTTAGACTCTCCACATAAAGAAGCTACCCAAGGTTTATGGCAGAGATGTGGCTTTTCGAACATCTTGTTTCCTATAATCTACCTAATTTCTTGCCTCTACATAGTTCTTTACCTTGCCCTTTGATGTTTGTTATAAATAATGTTGATATCATTTGCTGGCTTTCAATTACCAGCATACATCCACCACCTGTCTTCGGTTCATCACCTAATCTTGAAGCCCTGGAAATTGAAGCAAACAAATCTCAGGTTTTGAAACTTCTGTACATGCCAATACACAATTTCCCAGGTATATACTTTTAGCTAAATACGTCCTTCTGATATATATATTTTTTTTGTCAAAGAAGATTGTTGTTTGCCTATTTCTTCATCTGGTTATTAGGTCATTAATCTGCTATGAAGACACTGTTATCCTCTTGATCTCAACTATCTTTTGCTTTTGATGTGTTCACTAAGGATCATGGTTTAGTTTATTTGCTCTTTGTTTAAAATTTGAATGTTCAAAATAGTTTAATATATCACTATCTCACTCATTCTATATCTTAAACTGAATAGTCTAGGATTTGTAGATAAACTCAAATACTTTAATATAAGATATGTGGGTGGGTGACATTCTACTGTTGGGTATATACAAGTTGATGTTTTTTGGGGTTAAATCATTTGCTTGCTCAATTCCCTGAAAGTCTATGTTGGTATTTAGTTGGCATGTTTGATTCCCTAAAATTCTATATTGGTTATGGGCGCATTATGATCAAGCACATGTGATAGCTGTGATGGAATAAATAAAAACTGTTATACTAGAACAAAGCTGGTTTGGGTTTTTGAGAAGTGGCTTAGTGATAGAGGAGGCAAATATGGATAGTCGGCATAGGTTTAATCTCTGTGAATAGTATTTTAATCACTGCTAATCTGCAATTCTCTAGTTCTCTTGTATGTTAATAGGCTTTATAGTTCCATGTAAACAAATAAGATCTTGCAGATCTATTCCTTCTTTATGTGACATGGCTATTAGTTCTAAAATTTTGTTTATGAAAATTTTGAAGTAGAATCGTATATGGAATCCTTCTTGATAATCGATGATGTTCTGTTGGCTTAATGTCCTGGCAACGGAACTATGAGATCTTTGCTTAGTTGCTTTATCAACTACTACATGTTTCTTTTTGAGTTTTCTGTTTTGTTTATGAGTTGCTAGGAAAGTGAAATGTTGGTATTTTTCTAAAGAAACTTTTGTTTTTTTTCTTGTTTACTTTGGGGAGGATCAAATCTGATAATCCATGAAATTATCAGCCGTGATCGAAGCAATAATTCATCTTCTATTTGAAGATCGACTTCTCCATCATTTGAGGTAAACTTTTTTGACACTTTCTTCCATTTTGATATGTTTATGAATTGATAATTGTTGTAGTAACAGTTATGTAATTGATTTGCTTTTGAAGGACCACTTGTTATTTACCCAATGTCAATTGCAAATTTTGTATTAAATTTCCTTGTTACCTTTTTCACTATCAGAAATCAGTAATAATTATAGGAAAATCATAGCTTTTGTAGGTGGCCTTGATCTATGCAATGGGCGATATGCCTGTATTTAGGACATTAGAAACAGCCTCACAATCCTACTTACACTGTTACACGGTAACTCTAAACTTATATAGTATAAAAGTCTATGACATAGAAGAAGCAGTTTCAACGACACTAACCCACATCAAAGCAGACCTTTATCAACTAGTTCTACGTTTATCCACTTTAATTTATTTATTTTTATATGTTTTATTTTTTCTTCTTTTAGTACTTACTAGAAATGGTTCTTCTGCTTTATGTTGAAAGGAATCAGTAAAGGGATTTTTTGGGGTTCCATCTACAAAAAAGTCTGAGATTGAGCGTTTAGTGCAGCTGCTAGAATCTCAGAATCCAACTCCAGATCCCACTTTGAATCCAGACAAGGTAAGTTTGATTTTTGAAGTGAGTTTGGTAAATGGTCTTGGAAATTTTAGTTATGTTTCTCTAATTGTTAGGTGGGTGGATGCTGGAAGCTTGTTTACAGTACAGTTAGAATCTTGGGTTACAAGAGAACAAAGCTGCGATTGAGAGGTTTCATCACTTTGTGCGATTTTTTTTCCAGAACATTGATGTTGTTAAGATATGTCAATTCTCACGACTCAGGATTGTTTTAACTTTGTGGTAAAGTTGATAAGCTTTTACCTTTCAACATAATATAAATTAACAAAGAATTTTAAAATGGAAAATAAAAAACTATTTTTAAAATTTTAGAAGCACTTAAAGGAGTCTCTCTTAAAGTAAAGGGCAATGAAAATTGAAAATTAAGCGTATTTGGTGAAAATTTATATATATTCATGCATTAGACTATGCTTTAGAAGAGCTTTTCCAACTAGAGCTTTTGACTTTAGATTTTTTAGAAGCATAACTTTTACAAGAAGAGTTTTTGAAGAAATGTGTTGTTTGTTTGGCTCTCAATTAGAAAATTTATTTTAATTTGATTATGTAATCGTTTGATTGTTTAATTTTGAAATAGTTTTTATAATGTTAATTTATCAAAAATGACATATAAAAATTGTAGTTGAATATGTTTATTTAGGTTTTTTATATGGAAAGAAAGGTGTGTTTAATAAAATATCATGATATTACTTTTGACATGTTAAACTTTTGAAAAACTGATGTTTTTGGAAATTTTTGTTATTAAAAAAAAAAAGTTTGCTATCCAATTTATTTCAATATTGCACAAAGGGCTTTTGTTTTTGAAAATGACACAAACGTGCCCTGGACTGCTTGAGTGACAAGGGAAGGGTAAAATGGCCTTTCTTGTAAAGAGTTGCCAGTTTATAAATATATGTTTACTGAGCGCTCTTGTATAATTATTTTTTCTGAAAAATTATTAAATTTTTTTAATATAATAACAAATATTGAGGCCAAAGTTACGACAATTAATTACTTGACAGTTATGACCGTTAGGGGTAAGACAGTAATTTAATAGTCTCGTACTAATTAAAAATTCAAATATATAATCTACACACCAAACAGCCAAAATTCACAATTCAGAATTCAGACTAAACCATGAAAACGCTGCTCTCTGCTTTGCAATACCAACAGCAGCAACTTCTCCAACTCCAACTCCAAGCTAATAAGCTTTTCTCTGCTTTCGTCATTTTAATGCTATCTACAGGTATAATTCAAGTTCTCTTTCTTTTTTTACGTTCCTGTCGTGTTTCTTTCTTTGTCAAGAAAACCAAAGAAACCATTCTTTTGATTTAATAATAATTTAGTTTTCTTTCTCAAGAAAACCAAAGAAACCACTTTTTTTTTTCTTCGAGAATTTCACTTTCTTAATTCTGGGTTTTATCAGTTTTGAGAAACCAATTGTTGTTTTATCATTTTTTTTTGTGGTCAAGAAACATGTCTCCGGTGACTCCAAATCCATATTTCGTCCCCCCCCCCAAGATTTCAACCGCAACCACAAACACAATCACCAACAACAATAATCTGGTAATGAATTATTTTCCTGAATATCGATTTGAATTTGCTTTGTGAATTTGTTGACTAACACAAAAGGGAATGTATTTTGCAGTATTGGTGAATTTAGGAAACGTTTCCTATTCTTTTTGCTTTTCTCGGTCAGTTTTGCTTCAGCTGGTGTTGAGTATGATAAAGAGTGTATTGTATGCTCTCTTGAGTCAGTAAATAAGTTTAGTTACAACTAAGTTTCTAGATGGGTTTTAATCGTTTTTTTTTTATCATTTTGTTTTATATTAATTTTTAGAAGTAGGGAAGTAATTTGGCAGTTGTTCTTCCATACAGGTTTATCACACATCTGATAGGAATTCGGCTGATTCTATTCCTTTAGACTCTCCACGTAATGAAACTTCCCAGGGTTTAAGGCAGAGGTGTGGCTTTTCAAACATCTTGTTTCCTATAATTTAGCTAATTTCTTGCCTCCACATAGTTCTTTACCTTGCCCCTTGATGTTTCTAATAAATAATGCTGATTTCACTTGCTGGCTTTCAATTACCAGCCTACATCCACCACATGCCTTTGGTTCATCACCTAATCTTGAAGCCTTGGCAATTGAAGCTAAACAAATCTCAAGATCTAGATGATGGTGAAAATTCTGTAAATGCCAATGTACAATTTTCCAGGTATATACTGTTAGCTAAATACGTCATGATATTTTTTCGTCAAAGAAGATTGTGGTTTGCCTATTTCTTCATCTGGTTATTAGGTCATTAATCTGCTATGAGGACACTGTTATCCCCTTGATCTCAAATATCTTTTGCTTTTGCTGTGTATGGTTTAGTTTATTTGCTCTTTGTTTAAAATTTGAATGTTCAAAATAGTTGCAAATTTGTTAAATGAGTGGCAATTGATCCGTTATCTTATTAGATAATAAATTTAATTACAAACTTTTAAAGCAGTAAAAACCGTTTATTCTGTCCATATTGTTTTGCCAGTGATGTACGACTCATTTGAGACTTTTCATAAATGATAATTGATATTAGGTTTAGATTGTGTATGAAATGGTATGCATGAAAATGCATGTCTATTTTTGGTTTAACAATTTTTCTGAAAGCACATATATCCATTAATCAACAATTGATTGTTTCTTGTATATAAGCGGAGCAGTAAAATTATACTTTCAAATATTTGGATGCTAAAATTCTCTCTTTTTGTATGATAGGAATTCTTTTAAAAGTAAACCAAGTTAATTGTCATGTGTTGGCTTCAACTGTTAATTGCAATATTGTTTTAGGCATATAAAATGATAATTGCAAATCCATATAAGAATCTGAATGAACTTTCATGCTAATTGAACTGTGGGCACATGGTGCTCAAGTTTACATTTAGAGTGAGCACATATGGCTGTGTACATGCAGGTGCATGAACACATATGGTTGTCCTCATTTGTGAGACTAGGGTGTTAATCTTTTTCAATTGTATATTCAATAGTCCTGTTGTCAGACATACAAAAATTATAAATATTAGCTTGCACATGAATTGCACAAAAAATATTTTGTATAATCATGATTAGACTGAACATGTGTTAATGCTTCTCCCTTGGTCATGTTTCTAGTCCTGTTTTGTTCAATAGAGTCATATTGGCAGTTCCTATAAAGCTTAGGACTTTTCATAAATTGTGCTCATACCTTAATATATTTGCCACAACATCTTTCTTTCTCGGTTTTTGAAGGTAACACAATTGCTTTGTTTTACCTTACATAGGTAACACAATTGCTTTGTTTTACCTTACATAGGTCATCTTCGGTGAATTTTTTGTTGACTTTGCATTTTTTTCTCTTTTGTTTTGAAGAATTCTGCTATTTGCCTTGAATTTTATTATGTACAAAGCTGCAGTTATATACATGGTAGTCCTAGGGTTACAAAACTCTTAATAATCAGTTTCTCTTAATTAGAGAATCAGATCCCATAAAACTAGCTAATAAATTAAGAAACAAAATAAATAAATACAAATTGAATCCCTAATATCTCTCTAACAGCTAGGACAACTAATATACACATATTAACCGTGCCCCCCAAGCTGGGTTGTAGATGTTTATCATGCCTTGCTTGTTGCTCAAATCTTCAAATGTGTCACACAGGAGTGCTTTAGTTAAGATGTCAGCAACTTGCTGATTTGTTGGAATGTAAATTAATTTCAGTATGCCACAATCAACCTTTTCCTTAATAAAATGTCGATCTATCTCAATATGCTTGGTTCGATCATGATGAATTGGATTCTTTGCAATGCTAATAGTAGCTTGATTGTCACGGAACAAACTAATAGGCTCCTCAATGGTTATTCTTAGATCGGATAGAACCATTTTAATCCAAAGCCCTTCACAAATCCTGTGTGCCATTGCACGAAGTTCTACTTCTGCACTGCTTCTTACTTCTCCATGTAGTTAGGTTGCCCCAAACTGTAGTGCAATACCCTGAAGTTGACCGTCGATCTGTGATTGAACCTGCCCAATCAGCATTTGAATGTACAATCACCTCCCTGGCTGTAGTTTTCCTGAAAAATAAGCCCTTTCCGGGAGTTAATTTCAAATCCTTTGAACTGCTGTCATGTGCTCTTCGGTTGGACTGTTCATGAACTGACTCACTGACTCATTGAGAAGGCTATATCCGGTCTTGTGTGTGACAAGTAAATTAGTTTTCCCACAAGCCGTTGATACCTTCCTTTATCAACCAGTGCACTCTCTCTATCAGTCCCAAGCTTTATTGTTGTGTCCATGGGAGTCTCGGCAGGTTTGCAATCGATCTTCCCTGTTTCTTGAAGTAGGTCCAGAACATACTTTCTTTGGGAAATCAGAATGCCTCATTTTGAACGAGCTACCTCCATCCCAAGAAAGTATCTAAGATGCCCCAAGTCCTTGATTTCAAACTCACTAGACAGCCAGCCCTTTAACCTTGGTATTTCATCTAGAAAATCACCTGTTAGAATAATGTTGTCCACATAAACAATTAGGATTGCTCGCTGCCCATTTTCTGCATGCTTGATAAACATGGTATGGTCGGATTGACATTGCCCATATCCATGTTTCTTTAGAACTTGAGTGAAACTTTATTTATTGTTGCAGTTGTAAAGGTGTCCACGGTTTGGTTAAACCGACGGTTAAAAACCGAAACCGGAATTGAAAAACCAAAACCGAAACCGAAACCGGTGGTTACAAATTGGTTGGAACCGGTTTTCCACCGGTTCGGTTACGGTTACACCTCTCTATAAACCGACCAAAACCGGCGGTTAAACCATCAAAACCGATGGTTGAACTGCCGGTTTTATTTTTTACTTTTAAAAAAAAATTAACCAACCAATTAGAAGCTGCCACGTGGCACTTTTTTTGAAAAAAGAAAAACCGAAACCGAACCGTAACCGCCGGTTTGGCGGTTACGATACCGAACCAAAACAGAAAATTCAGGTTACGGCTACGATTTGTCCATTCCCCGGAACCGGAACCGAAGGTTTCAAACCGAAACCGAACCGGAACCGAACCGGAACCGAACCGTGGACACCACTATGCAGTTGTCTCCGAACCTGGTGGAACCTGCATATAGAGCTCTTCCGCTAAATCTCCACTCAGGAATGCGTTTTTCACGTCTAGCTGGCATAGAGGCCCATCAAGATTGGCTGCCAATGATAACAACACCCTAACTGTATTAGGTTTGGCCACAGGTGCGAAGGTCTCCCGATAATCTAAGCCAAATGACTGTGTGAACCCCTTTGCTACCAACCTTGCCTTAAATCTGTCAATGCTTCCATCAGCTTTGGTTTTAACCGTAAAAACCCACTTGCAGCCCACTGGATTGTTACCCTTTGGTAACTTAGACAGTTCCCAGGTTCCATTCTTTTCTAAGGCCTGAACCTCTTCCATGACTGCCTTTTTCCATTATGGGATTGACAAGGCTTCTTGAATGGTTTTGGGAAATCGAAACATTTGCCAACTTTGTAATAAAACTTCTGAACCCAGGTGAGAGGCCATCATACACTACATATCTGTTCATGGGGTACAAAGGACGGTCCTTGCATTCCCTGTAACCTTTTCAAAGTTCAATAGATTGATCAGAAATAGTAGAAATTGTTTCGGGAATCAGAGTACTCACACTTTCCTCGAGTTCTATTGGCTATTACTGTCTGTTACTTTCTAGGACTGATAAATCTGGTTGTGAGTCATGGACTGGTGCTGGATTTGTTTGATCTGTGGGCTGTTGCGGCTTGTTTCTTCTATGATAGACAATCACATTTTTAGGAGGACTAAAAAACTTAGGTGAATCGGTTTTGGATGTATTTAGTGGGCTGAATTCTTTGATTTGCTGAGATTGATTAAATTTGTGAGACTCAACCTGATTTGGGAACTCATTCGGATTAGAGGTGGAAGGTTGTTGATGACTAGGAGACCTATTCTTATTAGGAGAAGAAAGGTTCAGATGATCTAGAATTTCTTGTGAATCAAGACATGAATCCTGATCTGGAATTTCTTGCAGATTAGAGGAATCAACCGAATTAGGCAAGATGAGATTTGGTTGACTAGAACTAGCATGGTGCGGCTGATTGGGGCTTAAATTTGATGGCAGAATTTTATAGGAAGAAATTACATCAAAATCAGGAAAGAAAGAATTATATTCTTCATGATTTGATTTTCTCCCGTAAATATCAGTTTTGCTAAAAAAGTACTCTCAAAGAAGGAAATATCCATAGTATGATAAAAACGTTTTGTAGCAGTACTATAACATTTATATCCCTTTTTATTAGGAGAATATCCCACGAAGACACATTTGATTGCTTTTGGGTCTAATTTTGACCTTTGATAACTGTAAATCTGCACATAAACAGTGCAACCAAATATCTTAGGAGGGATGTCATAGAAAACTTGAGTGTTGGGATAAAAATGTTCAAGTACTTGACATGAGGTAGCAAATTTTAAAACATTTGATGGCAGCCGATTAATAAGATAACTAGCTGTAAGAACTGCCTCCCCCTAAAACGTTTTTAGCATATGAGTAGAAAACAATAAATCTCTAGCAACCTCAAGAATATGGTGATTCTTTCTCTCAGCTATTCCATTCTGTTGAGGGGTATCTACACATGAACTTTGGTGAATGATACCCTCCTTAGATAAGTATTTGCCAAGAGTTGAATTAAAATATTCTCTCCAATTATCCGTTCTCAAAATTTGAATACGAGTTTGAAATTGAACTTGGATCATATTTTTGAAATTCTTAAAAATTTGGGTTGCTTCTGATTTTTCTTTCATTAAGAATATCCATGTGAGCCTAGTATGGTCATCTATGAAGGAGATAAACCATCTGGCTCCTGTGATGTTAGGGACCCTGGAAGGACCCCAGACATCACTATGAATGATAGAAAACGGTTTAGTGTTGCGATACGGAAGACTTGGATAAACACTTCTTGTATGTTTAGCATATTGACACACTTCGCATTGAAAAAAGAGAGGACTTTTATTATTAAATAGATTAGGGATAAGTTTTGAAAGATACATAAAACTAGGATGTCCTAAACGGAAATGCCACATCATTATAGTCCTATCCCAATCGGAATTTGAAGAAAAACAAAGACTGTGATCCACCTTATCACTAGTAGCCACTTTGGATTGTCTTGCCAGAGCAGAAGTTGCCTTGAGATAGTACAGACCGGAACAAATCCTAGCACTGCCAATCGTCTTCTCCGAATCCAAGTCCTGAAAAACACAAACATTAGGGAAAAATTTAGCAACACATTGTAGATCTCGTGTTAACTTACTAATTGATAACAAATTGCAGTCGTGATTAGGGACTCACAACACAGATGTGAGAGTAATGCTGTCTGTAACCTTTACTATACCAATACCCGTCACCTTGGAAAGGGAATTATCTACTATTCTAACTTTTAGGCTATCATCACATGTTGTAAAAGTGCTAAAAATTCTAGCATCACCTGTCATGTGATCCGATGCCCCTGAATCCACAATCCAAGAATGATTACTCTCTTGTTTCACATGCAAGGCCATTGAAAAATTACCTGTCTGTGCCATTGAACCAGTTACGATAGAGGAAGAGGTTTGCTGGTTGATAATTTGCTCGAGAAGATCTAATTGATCCTTGTTGAAAATATCGGGTTTTGACAATGATTCGCCGCTAACAGCAATATTACCTTTGCCTTCTCTTTCAGATTTCGGCTTCTGGTCGGTTGGCTTGCCGTGCATTTTCTAGCATGTGTCCCTGTAGTGCTGTAGTGTCCAGGTCTCCTGCAAGTGATCACACCATGGACGACCACCTCATTTCTGCCTACCATCCGAAGAAGTGTGGCTGCCATGGATTGCAAGTGCACTTCCTTCAGCCTGAGAACTGTCACTATCAACCCCCAGCATTACCTTTCGACGGCTCTCTTCCCGGACTACTTCAGAGAAAGCCTCACGTAGAGTTGGTAAGGGTTTGATTGTCATGACTCTGCCTCTCACATCATCTAGATTCCTGTTGAGACCAAGAAAAAATTTGAAAATTCTCTTTTTCTTGATACTTTTCATGTGAGTGACTTCATCTTTGGGATTCTCGAATTTGTCATTCTCAAAGGTATCAACCTGCTGCCATAAGCGTGAGAGTTTAGTAAAATAGCTAGTGACAGAATCATCACGTTGGCGCAGATCATGTAAGATGCCCTCTACAGCAAATAATTCTGCTGTATTATCAGATGTGGAGAATGTTTCCTTGGCAGCATCCCAGATTTCTTGTGCCGTGTCATACAGCAAACAATTTTCACTGATTTCATTCTCCATGGAGTTGAGAAGCCAGGACATAACCAGGTTGTTATCGATTTTCCACTGACGATAACCCGTATCTTCCTTGGCTGGTTTTGCGATAGTCCCTGAGAGATAATCATTCCTTCCCTTTTCCTCTGATAAAGATGAGAACAGACTTGGACCATAATTCTTTCCGGTCAGTTTGTGACCAGTGATAAGAAGATTATGGGATGAGTTTTGGTCGGAGCCTCCACCACCACTATGACTGTCGAGTTTTGGAGGCTTTGAACCGGAAGAGCCATCTTTGGAATCGTTAGACATGATGTGTTTGATATTGATATTTAGGATCTCAGAGAGATCTTTGATACCATGAAGAATTCGGCTATTTGCCTTGAATTTTATTATGTACGAAGCTGCAGTTATATACATGGCAGTCCTAGGGTTACAAAACGCCTAAGAATCAGTTTCTCTTAATTAGAGAATCAGATCCCATAAAACTAGCTACTAACTTAGGAAACAAAATAAATAAATACAAATTGAATCCCTAATGTCTCTCTAACAGCTAGGACAGCTAAGATACACATATTAACACATGTTTGTTTTTAACTACCTGTCTTTTCTATTAACAGTTTTTCTAGTCACCACATTCCTTGCTAATAAAGCTTTCCTTGGGTTCTGTAAATCAATACATTATGTTGATATATGAGTAGACTCGAATGTATTGTTTTCTTATTTCCCTCTGGATGTTGTTGTTTTAGTTTGAGTTAATAGCAAATATTATGTCCTAGTTTATTGCAGGCTTTATATGCATCCATGGATCAATACCTTCAGGGTTTGTTTGTTCTTGCTAATGACCCTGCCACAGAAGTGCAGAAATTGGTAATGCATTCTCTTCGAACAAGAATTTTGTATATTGTAGGCATATAATTGTATCCCCAAAACATGCTAAAAATAGTCTCGTTACCTTTAATAATGTGGTTTTTTTTTTTTTTAAATTGTTTTTGACGGTAAATCTTATACATATATGATGCTGCTTGTCACTCAGGGTCCTTTGAATTAGTACATTGGATTATAAGATGTGTAGCTGAAATGAACTGGATATATGCTGAATCATATTCTAACATCATGGTGCTTAAGGTATCGTTGTAAATGAACAATATTCTCTATAAACAAAGTGGTGCTTTCAGCTATACCTGTAATTTCTTCTGCTTAATTGCTTGCCACCTTTGATGGTTTATGATTTTATGATCCAGTTATTGCTTGTTTGATGCTAAATTGTTCATAAGCTTGGCAGTGGTCTCATCTCGATGTTGTCTACCTCTGTGCTTAACAGGTTTGTGCAGTATTTGTTCAGCTAATTGAAGTACGTCAATCTTTCTTGGAGGTCGGTATCCTCCTCAGTAGTCAATCACACATATCCTTCATGATTATTTATGTTCTCCTAAGTATTAATTTTGGTTTCATGTTCCATGCCTTTTATTTCATTTTCATATCTGGTTGAAGGGTTTGAACATTTCATTTATATTAGTGTTGTTATGTTTCTTCAGTCCCATATTTTAATAGTTCTTCATGTGCATTGTATTTCTCGACCGCCTTCTCTCCTTTCTGCTGTTGATGATGGTTTTTGCACTATTTCAGCCACATCTGAGCAATATAATTGAGTACATGTTGCTAGTCAACAAGGACACTGAAGATGAAGTGGCTCTGGAAGCATGTGAAATTTGGTAATCCTTGCCTTTGTGAACTATAAATCTGAATGCCTTCACTCAAATTTTAGAAGTCATTATTTAGGTTTTTGTGAGTTATTAACATCAATGCACAATAAAATAAAATTTATCCTTTTACCAATGTGGATGTATGTAGATTTCTAGGTTATGTATCGTAGAACTGTTGGTGAAAATTTGAAGAATGGTATACCGGTGTTCAATGTCATTAACTAAAAGTCTCTCTAATAACTTGGTGTAAATACATTAGGTGCTTGTTCCGGTACTTGAATTTTTGTGAAAAGTTTCGATATTAATTTGTCTTTTGCAGAATATTGATGACATTAGGTGCTTATTTTCTTTGCTATACTTTGTCTAGTGAAACTCTTCACTACCAGAAGTGGTTAATGAAGTTGATAATTCAGTAGTGAGGCAAGATACCTTTGATAAATTAAGCCACTTTCAGATTCAGCACTCTTTTTCTTACTGCTAGATTCTTGCTTTTGCACACGAAGATAAACTACAATACTGGAATAATTGTTAGCACTTATTTTGATCTTGAATGTTGTGTCTCTCACACTGTTGTCATTCATGAATGAAACACATAATTTTCTTATTTGTATTAAGTATTGAATACGAGGTAGAAATTTATAATATTGGAGTTTACATTGTCTGTTAACTCCTTATTTGTTTATTCTTGCCCTTTCAACATTACCTTTTCATTGATGGTTACTTGATAGGTCTGCATACTGTGATGCTCAGTTACCACCAGGGAATTTATAAGAATTCTTGCCTCGTCTGATTCCGGTACTGACAAGGCTTTGTGTTGTTATTGTTTTTTTCTTGCTATTTTTTTCCAAAGCCATTTGCAATTTCTTTTCATATATCTGAAACAACTTTTGTAGGTTCTTTGCAAACATAGCTTATGTTGACGAGGATGACTCTCTTAACGATGCGGAGGTTAACTTTTATGAGTCAATTTATGTTTCAGGATGACTCTGAATATTGTTGTACATAATTTACATGGCATCAATCTGTTGTTGCAGGATGATGAGTCTCTTCCAGATCGGGACCAGGTTCATATTTTATTTCCCTTTTCTTTTTGCTGACTCTCTGCTTTTAGTTTGTTATTTTGGACTTAAACTAGCTTGTTTGTTTTATTTATTGAGTTTGAGCATATGTATATATCCTAATGTTTGTACCACGGGATATAAAATCTCGTTTTCATTTATCACGGTTTCATGGTTCAGAAAACTTGGAAGAAGACGTAAGTTATTGAATCGTCTCACTTCACTTCTGTTTCCATTTTAAATTGCTTGGTCACTGGTCAATCAATCTAATGTGAATGTAGCTAATTTTTTAATTGTAATCTTGTCAAACAAAAAAAAGGTGATCAATCTTGTAGTGGTTAGTCACTCTTTTGAAGATGCGGACATTTGATTTTCTAAATGACCAATTTGGAATGCAGGATGATGACATAGTTAATATATGGAATTTAAGGAAGTTCATCTGTTTATTTTATTGGGAATTTTTTAGTTTAAGAAAATGCTCCCCTGTTTCCTCTCTTGCATTAGTGTTTTAACTAAAAATTTGCGTGGGTTGTCCATACTCTAAAAGTTTATATATATGATGCATGAATCACATTGAATGTGCAGAACTTACATTTATTGGCCTCACAAAAAAGCAGCAGACTTAGAATTATAGGTTGTTACATGGGCCCATTGATCATATTGATCATACTATAGGACATCTATTTTCATTATATTCAGGTGTGTATGCATCAAATAACAAGATTCATTTTTATTATGTTGCAAATTATTTTTCTATGAAAGTCTAACGTGTCTAAATCTTGTGTACAACCTTATACTAAAGTTGACTGTAAGAAATTTTATAGAGGAATGCTATGCTTCAAGTCTTGCACGTATGGAAGTAATGTTATTAATGTGTGGTCCGCTGATCCTTATTAAAAAAAATAGGGAAACCTGAATATATTGTGTGTATAATTTACGAGATTTTAATATGAATGCTATGTTTGTATCAAGTTATTGTTTTATCTTTTTCTGTTTTCTTCTTTGGGTGTTTTTCTAGGTTTTTGTCTGATTTTCTTTCCCACACATGCACTCATTTGCAGCTTTTTTTTTTCTTAAAAATAATTGTCAATCTAATTGTAGGGATCTTCAACAAGAAAGACAAGAAAGACACATCAAGAACTATCAAAGATCATATATATATATATAGAGAGAGAGAAGAGACTCATGTTATCATCATCAACATTTCCAAAAGTGGGTTCTGGGTTCTCTCTCTTTTTCTCTTTTATCATCATCTTTTTCTTTTTTCTCTGACAAGGTTCGTTATTGATATTCTTTATAACTTTACTCTTGTTTCCATTTCTGTGTTTCAACTAGTCAAAAAGCATCACTTATTAAATAAATAAATAAAACAATATTGATTTCTATGGATCCTGTTATTGCTGCTGTTCAAGGTATGTGTTTGTGACTACTATATTGTCAAATTATTGATCCAATATGTTCCTTCTCTTCTCAACCCAGTTTTTTTTTTTTTTTTTTTTTTTTGTGGTTCTTCATGTACATCTTCTCAAAATTCTCACTTTCTCTGAATTTTTTCTCCTCAAAGAAGCTTATGTTTCCCTGTTTCTGTATGTGTGTGTATGTATGCATGTAAGGTCGACTCATGACCGGTTTTTTTACTTCAACTGTTGAATAATTCTTATGTGTTTGTTAACTAGTTTGTAAATTGGCTAGATAATTGATGAATTAGAGATTTGATATGCTTGATTTGTGATGTTTCTATATCATTAACTTGATCCGATAGATCTGAGATTGTTCCTACTCTCTAAACATAGTTTCAACATAAACTCCTCTGGTGTCTATTCTTGATTTGACATTAAACAGTTTTCCTAAAAAATGGAAAATATTTTTAATTAATGGGTTGTTGTACATTTTCATCAACTTTGAACATTAATGGAAGACTCTATTGCTTTCAATTTCAAGCAAAAACTTCCTCAACTGATAATTTGTTTCTGAAAATAGTCTTTCGTTTTCGAAATTCCGGATTCATGCCTAATTGATTGGCTCGCAGGCAGTGTCAAGGCTCGCAGCCGACATTTTCTTCCAGATATGTTGATGATGTAGTCAGTCAAGTTATATCTTCTCCTGATGAACAGCCGAAGCAACTTGGGAGAACTTTCGAAAATGGTCAGAACTTTCTTCTAGTGATGCATTTGAAGCAAATTCAAAAGTAGAAGTAAATGATCAGAGCTCACAATTAGTGGAAGCTATGACAGAAGTTGATGTTGCTTCTCATAGGCCAGCAGGAGAAAAGCCGAAGCAACTTCGAACAAGCTTTAAACATGGTTACGATCGTGTAAGGTCTAACGATACATTTGGAATCACCAGTTATTTCGGTCCAAGCTCTGAGCTTAGCGGTACAATTGATTATATGTCGAAAACACCAACAATCAGAAGCTCTCATGCTTATTATGATGGCAGCGTCTCTTCCTTTGATGGTATTGATGACAAAGTCCCCGAAAAACACGTAAAATCATACAAGAATCCTAACAAGTGAGCTCTGTTGCCTCTGAATAAATTAGGCACATAAGGGACAAGTTCTTGGTGGATTGAAATCCTGAAACGCGACGTCAAACGAGTAATCTCTCTTATGCCATGAATAATCACAGGCAGTGGGATTGAGATAAGTTGCTACGAGAATCCACAAGACATGGCCATGCTGCAGTTAGAAACGGGACAAGATTCGAGAGACGAATTTGAGGATCCAGCTTCTTTCTATCAAAGAGATTATCTAGCTGCAGGTTACGAAGGTGATAGTGCTGCTTCCAGTCAACTGCAGGATGAGTTCCAATAACCATTCAAGTGAACAAGAAAAGATCAAATTGCTGAAAATGGGCATTGAACTACAGGATCAACTTAAAAGGACAGGTTTTCGGGGTTCCTCTGAAGTTACCGGAAAGGAATAGTACACTCCTGTATAGTCCTGAGATATCCGAGGAAGAAATTTCTTGCGAATTAAACTATCATAGGTATCCCGAAAGATACATTTCGGGAAGGAATTGGTCCCGTCAATATAAATACTTGCACATACCTTTTCAAGAGAGGTAACAAACAATAGACGATGTATCAACAATTCCTGCTTGCATTGTTGTGCTCCAGAACGGTAATTATCTGCACAGTTGCCTCCGCCTATCCATTCTTATAGCCGAGGACTTTGATGAGAACTATAACAAGAAAATTTCACACTGCTGAAAATGGTCTATGAACTACAAGTTCAACTTAACATGGCAGGTTTTTAAGGTTCTTCCTCTGAAGTTACCGGAAAGGAAAAGTACACTCCTGCATACTATAGTCCTGAGATATCCAAGGAAGAAATTTCTTGCGAATTAAACTACCATAGGTGTCCTGAAAGATACATTCCGGGAAGGAACTGGTCCTGTCAATATTAATACTCGCACGTACCTTTTTCAGGAGAGATAACAAACAATAGATATTGCATTGTTGTCCTCCAGACTGGCAATTCTCCGCACAGTTGCCTTTGCCTATCCATTCTCATAGCCGGGGTCTTTGCTCGTTCCACCCCAGTCACAGTTGTTATAGTTCTCGTAGGTCTTGTCCCTCGAGTCCTAAGCAGTTTACAGACTCTGAGTTCCCGATATGCTACCGGGAAACAAAGTCTAAAGATCAGGGGCATGAAGAGTATCATGTGAAAAGACATGTGAAGGAATAAACTCACTTGGTTAAAGGACATTTCCTCCTCCTCCCCACAGCTGGTGGTGCGCCTTTCATAATTTGTTATCGTTGCTTGAAACCACTGCAGCTATCTGCAGATTTGCTCCTCTTTAAAAGGAGGTTCCATCAGCTAAAATGTGGTTCCATCAGCAAAAATCGAATCCCTGGGTTGGCACCTCAAAAAGTCAATGTGTGTCTTGTGTGAGCACATCATTAAAAAATCAAGGACATGTCAGCAGAAGTGACAGCGTGGCTAGATACATCAGCAAAAAGCAAGGACGTGGACTGGCATGTCAGAAGGTAGGTGCTGGTCGTGGAAGTCACTAACGACATGACCGGTCACTTCATCATTATAATGATGGCGGGGCAGATATAACAATTCCTCCTCTAAAGATGATGAATCGAGCATGGAGTGAATCGAGCATGGAGTGAATCGAGTCTGTTGCAACAAATTGATGCAAAAAAGAAAAGAAAAGCTACTTCTGCCATTGGAGTATCTGTATTGGCGGCTCCAAGAATAGTATACTGGGAGGTAGCATTTCTCTCCATACTCCTTGTTTGATTCCTGCTACTGGCTTTGTTTATTGGTTTTGATTCATGTTTTCAAGTCTCTTCTTTTTATCTCCCCAATGAAAGGCTTTGTGTGCATTTGACTTGGCATTTTTCTGTGAGCATCATGATCTTTCTCTTGTAGTGATTTTTAGTTTCTCAATAGTTAATTTTTAGTTTCTCGCGAATTAAACTACCATAGTCTTCCAACTATGTGTTTCATTTTAAAATGTCAATAGAAAGTAAATAATAGAGAATATTCACAGAAATGGACCACAATGTCAAGCAAATGCTGAAACTAATAGAAGAGGGTGATTTTTTGTCAAAGAAGGCTGAAATGCATAGGCCAAATTTGGTTCCTCATGTTAAAGAATTTTGTCACTTGTATTGTTCACTTGCTGATTGCTATGATCATTTGATAGAAGAATTACAAAAGGATATTCCATCTGGCTCTGACCAAGGCTCTCCACTGCTTACTCCTGATCAAAAGCTAGGCATGCACAAGTCTAGTCATCAGGCTGCATCTCCCAGCTGTGGCCGTGGTAGCTCTGATTTTTCTATGTAGGAAGGCACTGGACTATCTTCCTCATCATCATCAGATTCCGAATCTGTTTCTTTTAATTCCTCCAACTATTCAGGCATACCAATAACCATTGACGGCGAGGGGTTCACCAAGTTTCCAAGCTTGATCAAAAGGAACCAGGAGGCTGAGGATGACAATGCAGATAGTTTGTTGGAGGGGAGAGAAAATGGAAGTTATGAAGAGTTACTTGGAGGAATTATCGAGTATGAGGAAAAGATAAGGGTTTCAAACCTTAGACTCCAGCTTTCAGAAGAAGAGGCTGCCAGGTTCACACTCAGATTGAATCAGCACAAAGAGATGAAAATGAGGGAAGCTGATCTTGAATCAGAGGGAAGACAAGTATTTCAATTGTAGAACCAAATAACTGAATAGGAAACTCGTTACAGAATCCGACTTTGAGATTGAAAGGTTGTTGAAAGAGCTTGAATTAACTAGAGAAAGGCTTAAGGGATCCAATGAAGAGATTGAACGATTAAAGAATGAACTTGTGAATGAAATTTCTGTGGGAACTCATCTAGTGCAAGGCCAACTTAAATTGGCACAGGAAGATGTAGCAAAGTTGAACACCGAGCTTGACTCAGAGAGAAGGAAGGTTTTAGAGTCAAAAGAGAGGATTGCAAAGTATGAAAGAGATCTGTCTGTGCTGACGAGATCCAGGAATTGAAAGTTGCATTGAGCGATGCACAGGAGAACTTCTCTTTAGAAAAAGCACAGCTGCAGTCCAAAATCTCTAGCTTGTTAGAGAAACAGGCCCTGGGAGATGAAAGGGTCAAAGAGCAGGAATTACTATGCACATCTTTGGAGGAAAAAATATGGAAGAGTGAAGTTGAGAATATGGAGACCTTAGATTTCAATGATTGCCGAGAAAGGGATATGCAAGATGAGATAACTCGATTGATGGAAGGAGTTACTGAAAGGGGTAACCATGTTGAAGCTTTGAACAAAGACCTCAACATGCTTAAATTGAAACATGACTGCTTATGGCAGAGAAAGATGAGGTTACTGCAAAGGTAAACACACTCATGGTAGAGGCAAATTCCCGAGATGATCTTATTAGACAAATGGAAGATCAGATGAGAAGGTTACATATGGAACATACTGAGCTCATTTCTGGTTCTAAAACTGCCCGGAAGCTAGTAGATGAATTAAGAGTGAGAGTAATGGAGTTGGACAAAGAGATTGGATAGGCAGAGAATCGTCATCTCAGACGGGGCAGAAGAGAAGAGAGAGGCAATCCTGCAACTTTGCTTCTCACCGGAGCATTACAGGAGCAGATATAAAGAACTTCGCGAAGCTTTCCTTGGGATCAAGTGGCATACAGTCATCATGGCTGCCTAAGCTTCTTCTCATCTAGTATCCATCTAGTAAGTTTCAAAAGCTCATCTCTCTTTCCTTTCAAGTGTTGTATGTTGTTAAAACTTCAAATAAGTCAATTGTTTTTTTGTGTTTGTTTCAAGTTGAGAAGATTCAGTAGTAGTCAGCATTTTGTGATCAAGTAATATGAAATATTTAATTGTACTGTGTTGAGAATGAGTTTAGATAATATTTATAGTTTTAGATTGGACAAATTTGGTCTTAATTTTAGTTATTTTAAATTTATGAAAGGTTATATTCAGCTTAAGCTCAAAAAATAGTTGTGTATGTGCATTGCTTTACTTTTATATTACTTCCGATTAGTCATGTAATATGGACAGATTACGGGTGTCAAATGGATCGGTTGGGTCGGGATTTGATCTAAGAATTTAGATATTTAGGCCATTTATTTTAGGATTCAAACCCTTTGAAAAATATAGGGGTCCAGTATGATTACTATTTAAGTCCTAACCAATCTAGAATACAAAAAATCAATACTTTTTCAGACAGGACCGGTCCGATGGACACCTCTAGGCTTTTATAGTATAGGTCAGGTTTTTAAACAAAAATGAGCCTGGACTTAATCTGAGTGATTGCTTTGACCGGACTAGATTGTCCTGTGTTTTTGAAAGTCCATTAAAAGCCTACCAACTTCTCCCAAAGAATCCACTGCTTATAACTTATAAGCATAAAAAATGACATACACAAATGCAATTTAGATTGACTATCATTCTCTTATTGCATAAGTTTACCAATACAAGGACTCGTAACTTAATTATTCATTTATTATGTATCCTTGAGACTCTTCTGGAATCCACATTAGAAGTTATGATGGCAGTTGATATACAGTCATCTTTTCTTGTTTTCTCTAATCGTGTTGGTTGAGCAGCTTGATAATCCTCACATAACAGTGAGAATGAATGCATCAAGGTTAATACAGAAATCTTGCTATTTTCATCTTAAAGGAGGATTTGAAGCACTGATTTCAAAAGCTGTTCATATTCACAATGAGCTGTTTGATTCTCTAACCGACAGGATTACAAGCCGTCCGAAAATGGTCAAAGAGTTCACAGAGGCTGTTTTTGGTGTTGAAACTGAACAATTTGTTAAGAAAATGATTCCTGTTGTTCTTCCAAAGCTTGTGGTGTTTCAGCATGATAATGATCATGTAGTTGACATTTTATACGAGTTGGCCAAGTGCCCAAGTGTTTGAACACTGATATGGGGCCTCTGATAGTAAAATGGCTACCAAAAGTGCTTGCTTTTGCCCTTCATCAATCAGGTGAGCGAGATTTACTCTCAGCTTTGAACTTTTACTCTGCACATACTGGTTCGGACAATCGAGAAATCTTTGCAGCTGTATTACCTGCACTTCTATATGAACTTGTATGTTTTCTTGATGATGGCGATTCAGATGAGATAAGCAAAGGGTATAAATTTTTTCTTGTGTCAACAAAAAATTTGGTAGATCAAATTCTTTTCTTAGTGTGTCTAATTATTTTCCTTATCATTTGGAAGTTAAAGCCTTGTAGTTTTTTCTTTTTGCCGTCAGGTTTAAGGGTCAGAATTTACTTGTATCTTGTTATTTGTGTGTGAGTGTGTGTGTTCATATCATTAGGGATCTTATCATTGAGTTTGACAGATCTTATGTATTTCCTTGAGCTATTAGTGCTCTAGTTTCTTTTGTTTTTTTCTTATTGACAGGGCTTACACTATTGAGTCAAGTTGTGAATATGTTTAACCTAGTACTTATGTTTGTAAAATAGTGCAAAGTTGTTATTCTGACTGGTTTTGTGGTATGGCTTCTATTTACAGGTTAGTTCGAGTACCACAGATGATAAAGAAAATTGATTTAGTTCTTACCAGTTCTGAAGATCTTCCGGGCTTTTTGAAGAACCATTTTTTTGGTCTTCTCAATAGTATTGATAGAAAAATGCTCCACTCAGAGGATTTTTCATAGCCGAAACAAGCTTTGAAAAGAATCGAGATGCTGATCAAAAGGATGGGTTGGCACCTTAGTACTTATATGCCAAAAGTGATGGTTCTACTCGTGCATGCAATTGGTAAAGAATCACTTTAGTGTGAGGGTCTATCCGGCTTGCATTTTTTCATTGAGCAACCGGCAAGAGTATCTCCATCCAGCACTAAACATATAATTTCTCAAGTTTTTGCTGCTCTTATTCCATTCTTGGAGAGAGATAAGAAGATTCCACCTATGCTTTTGAATTAAGTGGTGAAAATATTAGAAGCGCTTGTGTTAAAGAATAGGGCTATTCTGAAGCAGCATATTCATGAGTTCCTCTGTTGCTCACTATTCCTGCTCTAACAGAAGTGAATAAAGCCATACAGGAATCTCGAGGGTCAATGACTTTGAAGGATCAATTGCAAGATGCTGTTGATGGTCCGAATCATGAGAGCTTGAATGTGAGGTACATGGTAGTGTGTGAGTTGAGCAAGTTGCTAAAACTTAGAAGGGGGGATGTTACTGCTCTGATCAATGGTGAAGCTAGTTCAGACATGGATGTTTTGAGCTCTTTAATCTCATCTATACTCAGAGGATGTGCAGAAGAGTCAAGGACTTCAGTGGGTCAGCGGCTGAAGTTGGTCTGTGCTGATTGCCTTGGTGCACTGGGTGGTGCAGTCAAGGTCTTTTCATGCCAGCGCTTTAAAACTGAATGTTCGGATGATGACCTTATTTTTGAGTTGAATAAGTTGATTCACAAACATCTGCCTAGGGCTTTTAGATCTGCCCCTGATACCATTATTCAAGATTCGGCTGCATTGGCTATACAGGTGCTTCTAAAGATTGCAGGTTGCGAGGCACCATTAGATGAGAATGTTGATGTTTCTTTGTCGAAAACGCAGGCGCTGGAGGAGAAAGAGCCTTTGAAAGTTGCCACTTCGGGGACAAAGAGTATTGTTAATACTAGGGAGATTAATATTAGGGGTCAGAGATTGTGGGACCGATTCTCTAATTTTGTTAAAGAGATAATAGCCCCTTGCTTAACCTCCAGATTTCAGCTTCCAAATGTGTCTGACTTTGCATCTGCTGGCCCAATTTACCTGCCTTATATGTCATTCCGAAGGTGGATATTTTTTTGGATAAAAAAACTGACTGCACATGCAACTGGATCTCGTGCAAATATTTTTAATTCATGCTGAGGACTAGTGCATCATGATATGCAAACAGCTGTATATCTGCTTCCATATCTAGTTCTCAATGCTGTATGTCATGTCGAGGAGGCACGTGGTGGCATTGCACAAGAAATCCTATCTGTTCTTAATGCTGCGGCAGAAGAGAATAGTGGGCCTGCAGTTCATGGAGTCAGTGGCTGGATAAGTGAAGTTTGCTTTCAAACAATTTTCACTCTTCTGGATAATCTTAGGCAATGGGTGGATGATGTTGAACAAGAGTTAGCTCTTTCCCAAGCGTTGCTTGCAATCATCAGCTTCTAGACAGTAGGCATCTAAATCAAAGAATTCAAGTCCAACTTCTTTGTCAGATCAGAATCAGCTCCTTATTCAGTGTAAATATGTTTCGGAGCTTTTAACTGTGATTCCCAAGGTGACCCTTGCAAGGGCTTCATTCAAGGAGTCTCATATGCGTGGAAAGTCAGGTTCCTTCAATCCAGCAGCCGAGAGAAGTGGCATCTTTGAGGATGGGGATGTTTCATTTCTAATGGAAATTTACTGCTGTCAGGATGAGCCTAATGGTCTATCTGGGTTGGCATGCTTACGTAAATCATTAAGTTCACAAGATGTACTCATAATAAACAAAAAAGCAAGTAACTGGGCTGAATTTTTAGCTTCTTGTGAGCAGGCCTTGCAAATGGAGCCCAAATCTGTTCAGAGGCATTCAGATGTGCTTAACTGTTTATTAAACATGTGCCATCTTCAGGCCGTGGTCACTCACGTGGATGCTTTGATTTATAGGATACCGCAGTACAAGAAAACATGGTGCATGCAAGGTGTGCAGGCAGCATGGAGGATTGGACGGTGGCACTTGATGGATGAGTACCTTAGTGGGGCTGATGAAGAAGGTTTACTTGTAGCAGTTCTGAGCATAATGCTTCCTTTGACATGTATGTTGCTAAGATTCTGCAGGCAATGATGAAGAAGGATCATTCCTCAGTTGGTTTGCAAATCGGACTATCAAAACAAGCTCTGATTGCTCCTCTGGCTGCTGCAGGCATGGATTCCTACATGCGGGCTTATCCATTCATCGTAAAACTTAACATGCGGGCTTATCCATCTATCGTAAAACTTAACTTACTACAGGAGCTAGAGGACTTCGATGCTTTTCTTGATAATGACTATGGAAAATTGGGAAAATTGACTCAGATTCACTCAACCATCACTCTGTGCAAGAGAGCCACTTTTGGCTTTCCGGAGACTGGTACTTGGTGCTCAAGTTGGGAATTGCTGGATTTAGTATGCAAACCTCTGTCGAATGGCTGGTCATTACGAGACTGCAAACCGAGCAATTCTAGAATCTCAGGCTTCCGGTGCTCCTAATGTTCACGTGGAAAAGGCTAAGCTACTTTGGAGTACTAAGAGATCTGATGGTGCCAATGCAGAACTGCAACAATGTCTCCTGAATATGCCTGTCGATGTTGTAGGGTCTGCCACAATATCATCAATTTCTAGCCTTTCACTTGTTCCACTGAAATTACCACCTATACTTTGTTATACTCAAGCATTGAATGAGGAACGAGATATTGCGAGGACCCTCCTTTATTCCAGGGTAAGGGAACTGCAGCCCACATGGGAGAAAGGATATCTCTACATGGCTAAGTATTGCGATGAAGTACTTGTTGATGCCAGGAAACATCAAGAAGACAATTCAGAATTACGTTCCAGGGTAATGCAATCAACTTCTGCTATTGTTGCTTCTTCAAATTCCAACACTGAGAAGCGTTGGTGTAATCTACCTGATGTGCTGTCATTCTATGCAAAGGGGCTTCATAGGGGCCATAAGAACCTCTTTCATGCTCTTCCAAGGTTGCTAACTTTGTGGTTTGACTTTGGGAGCCTTTATCAAAGAAGAGGCCATTTCCCAAATAAAGATTTGAAAAATATCAATGGAGAGGTATTTAAATACTTCAAGATTAGTGTTGAACTTTTCACAGTAGTAAATTTTCCTTAAGTCATTGAAGGCTTGAAGCCATGTTTCTTTTAATACTCAATACAATAATACATTAATACCGCTGTCTCTTTCTTCTTGTACTTGGCAGGTAATGAATATTATCCGAGGCTGTTTGAAGGATTTTCCTATATATCAGTGGTTAACAGTGTTGCCTCAGTTGGTTTCTAGAATTTGCCACCAGAATGAAGAAATTGTAAACTCTGTTCTCTGTCAATACCCACAGCAAGGCCTATGGATTATGGCAGCAGTTTCAAAATCCACAGTTCCTTCGAGGCGGGAGGCAGCTGCAGAAATAATACAAGCAGCACGAAAGTGGTTTAGCCAAGGTAATAGCGGCAACAATCTGTTTGGTCAGTTTGCTAGCTTGATTAATCATTTGATCAAATTATGCTTCCATCCAGGCCAGCCAAAATCAAGGACGATTAATATCTCAACAGAATTTAGTGCTTTGAAAAGGATGATGCCGCTAGGAATAATTATGCCAACTCAACAATCACTGACTGTTAGACTACCAATGTATGTTGCAAATCTCCCCGAATCACTTTCATCCAATATCTTTTCTGCCTCATATCTTCCTACAATATCAGGAATAGTTGATGAGGCTGAGATCCTTTCATCTCTTCAGCGACCTAAGAAAGTATGTTCCTCACGGTTACTGGTTCTAAATTTTTATAATAAATAATTGCTTGAATGTGCTTTCTTGGAGTATTTTTCTGAATTCATTTACTATTTACTGTCATCTCCTTTTCATGTTCTTTGTAGACTATCCTGTTAGTCTACCTGGATGGTATGCAATCAACATCTTCATAACTTAAATGCCTGTTTTTCTTTCCAGGTTGTTCTGCTAGGCAATGATGGCATTGAACATCCATTACTCTGCAAACCCAAGGATGATCTCTGAAAAGATACCCGTATGATGGAGTTCACTGCAATGATAAATCGTTTGTTATCCAAGTATCCTGAAAGCCATCGAAGGAAGCTCTATATTCGCACCTTTGCAGTAATCCCTCTAACAGAGGAGGATTGTGGTATGATGGAGTGGGTTCCCTATACTCATGGACTCCGGTATATACTTCAAGACATTTATATTTAATGTTGAAAATGATCAATGCCAATGTTCCCCCCAGTATTCCATAAATGGTTATTGACCACTTTTTTCTGAGCCTGCTGCTTGGTTTAGGGCTCGGATTGCCTTTGCTCATACTATTGCAGTTTGGTCCATGGTTGGGCACATTGTGGGGTTGGGCCATCGACATGGGGAAAAAATTCTCTTTGATTCTACCACAGGGGACTGCATTCATGTTGATTTCAGTTGCTTATTCAATAAAGGTTTGCTGCTGGAGAAGCCCGAGCTGGTGCCTTTCAGGCTTACACAGGTAAGAAATGCAAATGGTTTTAGAATTGCAAATGCTTTGTTTTGTGACATTGTTCATTGATATTGTTGGGAATTGCATAGTTTAGCAATGGATTAAGAATATAGCACGCCATATCCTGTAAAATATTTGAAAGTTGTATTTGCGTTTCCTGAATTTTTCAGATAAAAATAAACTTCATTATAGAGTAGAGTAATAATATTGTCACAATAAAATTGAATTCAATTCACTAACAAACTTTCTTTTGGTGTGCTTTATTTTATCCGTTAATCCATTTGATTACTTATTACCTTATTCATACTTATTGTTTTTGAAATACTGGTTTATAATCTCATGGAAACTTATTTGATGGAACATACAGAACATGATTGATGGCTTGGGCATCACTGGATATGAAGGCGTCTTCTTGAGGGTTTGCGAAATCACGCTTTCAGTTTTGAGGACTCACAAGGAAACGTTGATGAGCATTCTTGAAACTTTCATTCACGATTCTCTTGTTGAGTGGACAAAAACTCACAGTCCAGCAGTGTAGAAGTTCAGAACCCACATGCACAGGTTTTTTCGGTGTCATTGTCGTCACACTTTCTTAAGGAGGAAGGTTTCTTGGCTTGTTTCTTGTCGCTCTCAATGTTGTTCTCGTTAAGGTTTTTTATTTTTATTTTTCTTCTTGAATTGAATTTTGAGTTGAATATTGATTTCTTGATATTGTATTTTGCAGAGGACGTTGATATTGGTTTGGTTTTGATCGATCTTCTTTCTTTCCCTATTGATAGTTCAGATGGTTCTTTTCTTTGTTAATTTTGTTTGTATGGGTTTTTTTGATATTTTATTTGGTGTTGGAGTGATTTTTCTTACAAGAAGAAAAGATCTCGAAAGCAACCGGACAATCTACATGGGTATCTCCTCTTTCTCGATATTCTGGGAATTTTAGATATAAAAGGTTTGAATTTATAATTAAATTATGTTGTTTTTTTTTTTTATGTGGACAGGGTTGTTACCGTGGAGTCCTGCCCCACTACATCTTTGCCAGACAAAAAGTTGTTGGTGTTCTTCCTTGACGACAAGCTTCTAAAGGTTTTAGTTGGAGGAAGACCAATGATCTTACATGATTAGTTAAATTTTTTTCGATGTGTCTAACTGAAATATTCATTAACGTACAAGCATCTAGGCATAGCATCTATAACACATCCAATGAACCAAAAGGAACCAAAAGCATCTAGATAAAAAATGGAACTGAAACCTGGTTTGTCAGCTTTTCACTGGTGGAGCTTCTGGGATCGGTAAATATTCATTTGCAGCCTTTCTCTTTTTCTTTTTTTTTTTGTTTATTTTTTGATTGGATAGTGCTGATCGAGTTGTTTTGTGATTTAGAATTTGATTGTTTATGTTTTGGTTAATATTTGATCATTTTTTAAATCTGGGTTTGTGTTGTTAAGATTTTAGAATCATGAATGATTGAATTTGTCCGTTGTTGATCACATAGTTATTGTTCTTGTGGATGCAAATTAATGGGTTGTTTCATAGACTTAATTTATAATTTGGGCTGTTCAAGTTGATATGTTGAAGAAAAATTCAGTAGCTAATGGATTTATTGAAATTTAGATTTTTGCGAGACATTTATGTACGATTGTCCAGTGTGTCATGTAGTTTTTCGTATGCAGATAGAGCTCTAAGCTTAGCTTTTGGACAGAAGGGAGTTTTTGTAACGGTCTCTGATTTTTCCGAAGAAAAGGGAAAGGAAGTTGCATCCCTTGTTGAGAAAGAGAATTCCAGGTTCCATTCAAATGGAAGGGATTTCCATTAGATGTGATGTGACCAAGACAAGTAGGTTTATTAATATTTCTTTTTGAAGTATGCATTTGAATAGTTATCGATTTAGATAACTGTATGAATCTATGTGCTCCGAACAGGAGATATAGCTGCTGCTTTTGACAAGCATGTAGCGACATATGGAGGACTAGATATCTGTATCAACAGTGCTGGCATAAGTAATCCTATTCCATTTCAAAAGGATGAGACGAATGTGTGCATATCTCTGCACTGATTTTGAATTGATTTTATTTCCTCTTTGTATTTTGGATGTTGTGTGAACTTGCACATGTATCATATTCATGTATGTGTGTGTGTGTGTGTGAGGAAGGGGATATGCTTGGATGGGACAGGAGAAATAAACATGTCTTGTTCATAAAACATACAATGATTTGAAATAAACATGTCTCGTTCATAAAACATATAATTGGTGTTGTGGCTGAATCAATTAATTACTTTGCTTGTTGCTAGATCAAAAATGTAATTATATTTTCTTTTTCTTATAGCAAAATTGGATTCAAAGAATTCTTCTTATGGGCAACAGTGGAAGTTGAATTTGCAATCTGCGTTTTCCTAAGTTTTGTCAAAGAATAAATGGTAAAATTCGTTAGTCTCTGTTACCTCAATCCGTGTTCATGGACTTTAAGTGTGTTATACAATTTAAAGAGTATTTTTAGATAATTAAAAGCAAAGCTATCCTATATTTGTTTTATAGTGATTGATCGTGATGAATAGAATTAATTTTTTGAATCAAAAAATTATTTGAGGTAATTTCCCAGAAAGTTCTACATGGGATAAGATTAAAAACGTAAGTTACACATTTTTTTATTAAATGAAAACCTTTTGCCTTAACTCGAGCACAAAGTTATACACTTCCATTTTTGGATTCTAAAGCATAGAGGTGTCTCTAGGAGTACGTGAACTCGAACACGTGGCTGTCTCAAGTTGAGGAAGCTTATCATAATCACAATGTAGATTACATTCTATATTGATGGCATCAATATATAAACATAAGCTATATCATTAATGTTTTGAAGTAAAGTGATGTAGATCAATTCAATATTAAATTTTGGACGCAAACCTGTCTCCAGGAGTTTGTAAATGTGAATGTGTGCTTTGTCTCAAGTTTACAAAGCTTATTATTATCAAAGCTGGCCAGGGCCACCTCTCCTTCTTTGCTAGAGGGGCGGCCGCCCCGGACCTCTTTTTTAAGGGGTCCATGTGTACATGACTTCAATACCCGTTTAGGATCCATTTTTTATTTTATATCAAATTATAAGGATTCATATATTTATTATGAGTATTATTAAAAGATCCATATTTAAAAAAATTCAAAAGTTAAAATAAACAAAACAAAATTAGGCAATGAGGCCCTAGATAAAAAAATTCTAAATGAAATATTTAATTATGTTTTTTATCTTCAAACATATCAGTACTAAAGTCCATTTATTGTCTGAATTTTCAGCCTCCAAATCCAACATCTCTCTCAACTCTCTTCTCAAAAAAAAAATCTCTTTCAACTCTCTCAAGTCTCAGCTCTCATTCTCTCAACAAAGGGTTCCATCTTAGATTTTCGCCTCGGGCCTCAAAATAGTTAGGGTCGGCCCTGAAGCTGGCATATGTTAAACTATTTTGCTGCCAACAATTAAAGGACTTAATAGTTTAAATCTTCCATATTATCAAAATATGTTTAATGAATACCGTAATAGGAGAGTTTGAGTAATTTTTTTTTTGTTAATGTTTGGGTTTAGATAATTATTTCAGATGATTTTATGTTTGGTTTATGAATAAGGTTTTCTTTATATTTGTCTGTTTCATTTTCATGCGGAATCCTGTTAATCTGTACATTTCACTATAAAGTGATCACTACACACAGGTAATTAGTCAGATATTTCACTAGAAATTTTATAATCAATCAAATATCACTAGCAATTATCTAATTTGATCAGATATCACTAGCAGTTATGATCTAATTATCAGATAAAAGCTGAGAAAGTGAATTTTCAGTTTTTGTTTTTCAAGCATGACCATGAAGGTACATTAAAAAAGAATTTTAAGATTTCACATTAATCGTGTAATGGTCCATTAAGACAACCCAAATCACCACCCGAGACACCCTTGAGTCATTATCGAGTCAATGGTTTTATCTAACTCAAATTCTCTCCAAAAATACAGATAAATACAACTGTGGTCGCCGATCATCTGGTTATTGACCATCAATCTCCAACTCTAACTCTTCTTCATACAATTTAACTAGTTTTTTTTTTAACAAAGAATTTGAATACCAATTCTCTTCAAAAATAGATAATACAACTGTGATTACTGATAATCCATTTAATAACCATCAATCTCCAACTCTAACTCTTCTTCATACAATTTAACTAGTTTTTTTAACAAAGAATTTGAAAACCAATCAAATTTGTATGAACTTAGGTAGTCTTTTCAAAAAAGAATTTGCATACCGATAAAATTTCAACCAAACTGAAATTTGATTCTCTTTAACCATTATAAATAGCTGGCACTAATCACCAACATTTAATCAGATAAAGTGTTTTTGTTTTCAGGTTTTTTGCAAGCATGATGATGATGACGAAGGGAGTTCTCGCGGTTGTGCTTCTTATGATGGTTTCCTCAGTTTCGGCCTTAGGAAACGGATTCAGCTCATGTACCTGCAGTTACGTTGATGGTAGAGTAGTAACAGGAACAATCGTTACAAGTCCCGACAGTAATGGTAGCATTTGTACCTGCCCTGTTTCGCAACCACCATCCCAAACTTCAGCACCCGTCGCCAGGAACCTGCCTCAGCCTCAGCCTCAGCATCCAGCATTTCAACTTCCTCCAATTCCGTTTATGGATCCTAGAGCACAAAGTTGTCTCCAGGAGTTTCTGGACTCGAACGCCTGTATGGCTCAGGTCGACGAAGCGTATCGCTATCAAAACCTGGCATTAATTCAACCAATTTGCTGCCAACAATTTAAAGCACTCAGTCAGGATTGTGCTAACACTTTTTTCACCTATTTGAACCTTCCCTTTTTCCAAAATGTGTTTTATGAATACTGTAATAGGAATTAGTTTATTAGTTTCAGGTTTTTAGTATTTTTTAAGTTCAAGTTCTGGTTTAGATTATTTTATAGGTTTGTTAGGTTCTTTTCAGGTTTTTTCGAATTTTCTTTTTAGTCTTGTTTCTTTTTTATGTAATATGATAAAAATTGCAATACATTTTCTGAGGAAGATATATATAATGCATCAACTATTGTTTCTACAATGTGTTCTACTAACAATCTACAAAATTCCAATTATGATTTGCATTAGAAACCAGAAATTAATCGTTGATAAGGAAAGTTTTCATTTGATATCTACAAAAGTGAAGAAAGTATACTTGGGTGGCGTTAGTCGGTTGGATTCAATTTCTTGCCGAAACAGTCTATGACTCATTTATAATCAGTTTTCATTCTTTTGAATCGGAATAACTTGTCTCAACATGGTGACTCGACTTGACTCGAACACATTTCTTTCGGTTCGGTTTAATAAGGATTTAGGCTTGATAAGTCTTTTGGGCCTAATAAAATTTTTACCTACGTGTTTAACTATATAGGCCTTTTGAACCATAATTTAACAACTCCAAGTATTAAAAAATATATATTTAACCTTATAATATAGGAAATCCAAATAATCCATAAATCATAATTTTTTTTCGGCAATCTGCCGTTACAAAATCTGTAAAGCAACTAGGAACTAGGGATGGCAATTGTACCCGGACCCGCGAGTACCGAACCGAACCCGAACCGCATAGACCGGGTCTGGGTCCTCACATTCGGGTAGCGGGTCGGGTCTGGGTCCAAAATAGCAGACCAGATTCGGGTTCGGGTCGGGTCTGGGTCTGCTTAAGACCCGCGGGTCTAGACCCTTGGACCCGATTAATACAAAACACTTAAATACCGTCGTTTTATACATTTAGGTGACCTAACCTATTTTAATTCAAGTTAATTATTCATGTATTGAACATGTTTCACTAGTTAAAAATTGAATAAGTAAAAAAAAATAGAAAGGAAAAACGAAAAAAAGTGAGTTTTATAGTATATTAAAGGTTTTACTGGTCCGCAGGTCTGTGGGTCCGCGGTTCTAGACCTGGACCCAAGAAATTTCGCGGGTCCTTAGGGCGAGTCTGGGTCTGCTTAAGACCCGCGGGTCCAGGCCCGAACCCGAACCCGAACCCGAACCCGAAAATTTTCATTGATCTGGATCTGGGTCTAGATCAAAAAATTTTTGATGGGTCTGGATCTGATAGGATCCGACCCGAACCCGACCCATTGACATCCCTACTAGGAACCGCTTTCCTTGCTAAACCATGAGCCACCTGGTTTGCCAAACGTGGTACATAGACCACAGTAACACGTAACAACCGATAACTGCTGCACATTTTTTTTTATATCAGATAAAACCACTTCTATATCAGAACATATGCGATTCCCCTCCTTAACCCAATTGACCACTACAGGCGCATCCAATTCCACCACTATCGAATAAACACCGATATCCACTGCCAACTGAATTCCTCTCAAAATCGCTACTGCCTCCGCCACCTGAACTCAGTAGTTTTACTGTAATTCTCTGGACTGAATATTATTAGCGTATTCGGGGTGAGAGTTGAACGACGTGGGTGAGTGACTGAATGTTAATAGTATATTCTAAATTTTTGTGGTGGCTGGTGAGGTGAGACTTGAATGACATGGGTGAGTGCGAGAGATGTCAGGTGTTAGATTGTAGGGTTTGGTGTATTATTCTATTTATATTTGAAGTTAAATATGTTATTTACAGATAAATCATGTCCTAAAGAGTAAGAACGTCAACTTTGTTCATACTCACACAAGGTGGATATGTATATATATTGTCAGATACCTTGAAGTATCCAGCTGTTATTGGGACTTGCTGATTATAAAAAAATTATTTGTAAAAGCATTCTCACCATTCATCTTTTAATCACTTGTAATTTAATTTATTTACTCTGGCTGTTGCACAATTCTTTCTTTCTTTTCAATTGTTTTTTTTTTGTGAATTTAATGATATTTAATACTTAAATTATTCCCCTTTGAAATAGCACAGAAGTTTCTCAGTGCCATTTAATGTTATTTTGTGAAGGTAAAAGCTGAAGAAGTAACAACCAGGGTAGAAAATCTCGTAGAGGAGTTGCGAGTGATGATGCATTACTACTACAATAACTATGATCACTGACTTGATTTCCAAGCCATCTTGAAGAAATTCTTGGAACTCATCATGATCTTTTCGTTGATCGAATTCGAGCAATACTCATGTTGTGCTATTTGGAATGAGCAAGTGTGCTCCTTATATATAAATAACAAGAAATCATCTTGAACTAAGTAATTTAATTTGTCTTGATCTTGGACAAACTTGTATAGCCGACAAAATAATCCAGATACGACTAGTAATCAAAATTTTCAATAGTTTAATCACACTAACAAGACCAATCCCCAAGAAGAAAACTATAAGTACACAACTACATTACAAATTCAGGAATACAAAACATGAGTAAAGATATGTACATTTCCTATGAATTGCTTGGAATCGTAGACTGGAAAAGGTCAGATACTCTAATTTAATTAGAATGGTTCCAAGAATACTATTACACATTAAAATTTTCTCATGTAACTAACTTTTATCTCTTGGTCGACTATTTTTTACTTGGCAAAGAGTACAAAGGGTATGCTAGGGTCAACTTTTTAATAGACACTTGATGACTAACCAATTCTGTGAGCTTTTGATATTGGTTGTCATAGTTCTGTAATGCAAACAGAACTTGAAACTAGCTATGAGCATATCTACATGTGAAATTCAACCATTCAATTGGCGATATTAGAAATCGTGGAAGGATAGATTTTCGTTTGATATCTATACAACATAAGAAAGTAAACTACAACAATTATATATGGACAAGTTCAGCTTAAAAAGATTGCCTTCCATAGCTACAAATAAGTGTTTGTTGATGGCTCAGTCCTTGACCAAGCAAAGACACGAGAAATGGCACATTGTCAAGGAAGTTAGCAGAGACTTCTCTAGTTCCTCGGATATGCCCCCTCTAAACAATGAGAGAACATACTTTAGGAAGGTTCTATTACAAGGTAATGTGATCGGTCCATTAGTCGGGATTCCAAACTCCTCCTCGGACATTCTCAGGAGCTCTCTGTAGACACTTTTGCTTAGATACCCCAAACGAAATGTGAACCGTGTTTTATCAGCAGTGTAGACAACAAAATGGCATTTATTAGAAACCAATGATGAGTTCTGGCCATCACCATTTTCTGTGAACGAAATTCTCTGGTGCTTCATCGCAGCCTTTTCTGCCACTTGCTAGCTAACCCAACAAGCCCTTTTGAGCTGATCATTGTAGAATTAGGATTTTAAACAAGTTATAGAGATTAAATTGCTTGGTAAGAAATCTTGTGCTGGTGCAGAATGCAATAGGAGTTCGGTGTATTTATAATGGTGGCTTGTGAGGAAACACAGCATCATTTACTGATGTTTCGGATGTCATGACAACGTGATAATCGTAGCAAAACAATGGCAGGACATGAAGTTTGGTTTCATCAAAAACTCTGTGATAGGCTATTATCTCTTGTTAGTTATGAAATTGTCTTTTCTTGCAAGAGTATACACTTAAAATATTTGAAAATGAAATCAACTTCTTGGAAAGGTAGCATATCATTTCATGGTTTTTACATTGAATCTTTGAAATATTGTAATCCAAGTATTTTTGAATCGTTGTCACCTAGATTTCAGTTACCCATGTTTGGTAACTGTTTGATACTCTTTTTTTCTTGCAAAACACACCTAACGACTTGTTCTACTTTTGTACTTACTGATCAATAAAATCCAACAAGAGTAGATGACTTCAAAGGCTATGTTCTTTTGGGAGATCAATTCTCTTGACATGAAACTGTGAAAATTACAAGGATACAAATGAGAGCAGCAGCACAGCAAAATCTATGAAATATATATAGAATCTTGACTATGTCTACAAATAAGACAAAAACAATTCTTCAACTTGGAATCAATGACAGAAGCATTAACTCACCTCTGCTTAGTATTACATAAAATCTGAAACTAAATGCAAGCCTATGCACACTATTCAGCATCTCAATTTATATCAGATACTAAGAAGTGATTGGGTTACCATTGTACACTTCAGTTTGGCCTGAACCAATGAAATTTTGTATCTGTCCAGTTTCAAACAAAGCGGAATTGCATCACTTCAGGCCTAACTGATGCAAGTTGTGCCTCAGTTCTATCACATACATCTAAATTGATGATGAAGTACAAAATTCAAGCATGATCAGAACTGTTATTTGCTGGCCTGAAAAATCTTATACAGGTTGTATAAAACCAGTGAAAATCATTCTACATTCTCTATAACTTTCTGTAAGTATCTAATTAGATACCGTCGAATCCATGAACAAACAAGATGCAGATACATTTTACTGCTATAACTAACATTCATAATTAGACAGCTGTTCGATTAAGACCAAAGTGTTGGAATCCTAGGAGTGCATTTTTGATGATTTTGTGCAGCTTTCTTGTTAGAATTCGTTATGGTACTAGAATGTAGTACTTGTACATAGTTTACTATTTGCGATTAGAAGTATTAAGTATCAATAGTAACGATATGCAGCCCGCTACAAAACAAGAACGGAAATACCAACAACTAGTCAATTGAATATATAAAATCAGAAAGGTTTGTCAAACTATGTATCTCATTCAGCAAGACCAAAGCTTTGTGGACAAAATTAAGTGCTCATAATACATACAAATCAAAACATAACCAACAACAAGAATATGTTGAATATAATAATATACTGAGTTGTTGTGAGAAAAATTATAACCAACGAAACATAGCCTGATATGAGTTGTTGTTGGTGGCTTTGGCCTTGAGCAAAAGAAGATGATGATGCCAATTGGTGACATGATGATATGGAAGTGAGCAAGGCCTTATCTAACTCTTCCTGTGAAATTCTCAACAGTTTAATGAAGAAATTTCTGCTGAGAAATTTCAAGGTCATGAACCTTTTCTTATCGATCGTGTACATAACAAAGTGGCCTTTGTCAGGAACTGATCCATCCAGACTCTGATCACTTCCTGGATATAAGACTCTCCTATGACTTCGCAGCAGCCATTCTCTGCCACTTCCTTACCAATTCAACAAGTCTTTTTGGGTTGATTTTGATCACGATTGAAACTTAGAATGATGCTTTGAACAAGCTTAAAACTATAAGCTTAAAAATCAAGCTGGAAACTATGTTTTAAACAAATTATGCTAATAATTGTCTTCTGTCAAGCTTTTGTCTTTGTTAGAGTTCATTATATCATACAAAATGTTCATCAGTAACGCAAATAGAAAAGACAAAGCTTGTGTGAATGATAAATATTAGAAAAACGAAATAAATATTCTAACATTTGCAAACTTCTCCAATAAAGGCTTCTCTGAAATGTAAAGTATTGATTTACATAATGAACTATAGGATCAATTGATTCACAAAATGGAGGAGTTGCTCAGTAGCTGCAAACAATAGATTGTTGTTCCTGAGCGGAGGCAGTAGCAAATGTGCAGTAACGGGTAATAATAGAATCGAGAAATGTATTGTCCAAACCATTAGTTGTCTCATGTTTGATTAGAGAAACTATGCAAGTCATGAAGGCTGCATTGCATGGCAATGTAATGGGTTCATCACTCGACAGTCCAAACTCTAATTTTAACAGCTCTCTGAAGATGTCATTGCTAAGATATGCCAATGGAATCACAAAACACTTCTGATCGAAGGTGTAGATGACAAAATGGCCTTTCTCTGCCAATGATGCTTTGCTACAACTCTCCACATCAACTTCTGCAGTGGGTGTTGGTAATGAAATTCTATCAACTCTCCCCATGGCAGCCTGCCTCTGCCGCTTCCTCACCATCCCGATGAGCTTCTTCACACTGATCATGCTGCCTGACACAATTCGTTAAATAACAATTATTGATTTAGATCAAGAAGAGTAAAATATTATATATATATATTAGGATTCTAAGCCCTGAAATGGTGCTTTCAATTGTGATTAGAAGCAACAGAAGAGGTATTTATACATGCTAAAAGAGTAGAGAATCTAAGAAAAACCTCTAACGTCGTGATTTTCGATGAAAAACCAGTAGTTAGTTATATAGGAATAGATGTCTATGTGTATATGTGGACATAGGGGAGCATTTTTTTCTGTCGTGGGTTAAAGTCACCACAGCTCTTGTCATTTCTGCTAACAGAATTCAAATCTTCTATTCAAGAATCTCAAGAATATATATATATATATATACATTTTTTTTTTTTTTTTGAACAGCTAAGGTATTATTAGGCAAAAGCCAACGAAAGCCATAACAGGCAACAAAACAGAACACAACAGAAGGGGAGCAAGAGCACACACATGCCAACAAACAACCAGGCCACAAGAGGGAAAAGAAGAAAGAAGCTACAGCAAAACACAGGAGAAAACAAATTAAAAAGCAGCAACTCGACCAAAACCCCGAAGCTCAAGTCAGTGGACCTCCCTATAGATACAAACTAAGGGGAAATCACAATGAGTGGATCTACATTTGATGAAAGTTATGGATGGAAGGCATAGAAACAAGAAACAATGGCATTGATAGCAACTAAATATGATAATTACATTCTAACTACCCAAACCAGAATATCACATCACAGAGATGGCAATGATCATCATAAGAGTAATTTCTCACAAATGTGTCAAGTTTCATTCTTCAACTCTGTATATAAGTAAGATAAATTCATCATCTCTTTTCATTGAAACATCAATGAATGTCATTCATGACATCAAAACATGACAGAAAACAAACATTTGACATATGTTGTTGTAATCTCTTGGTTAAATGAATTTTATAAGATGGCATTTTCTTTTCATCAATAATATTTCTTAGTTCTTATAATGGGAAAAACTCATCAATAACCAAACATGGTTTACAAAAAATGTAACCCTCTGACTTGAACATTCGTGAGTAAAATGCACCGTCAATTCAAGGAGACACAATTCATGAAAGAAAAATATTTTTCATTTGGAATTACAAAACATCGTATCACATATATGCATAGTTCAAAATTGTATATAATTTGTCCACAAATACTAGTATAAAGAGTAATTGCTATCAAAATTCTTTCAATATCCAAAAATACACTGTTTTTGGTGGGTTTATCCTTGAGCAAGAGAAGATGATGCCAATTGGTGACATGCTGCCTATGGAAGTGAGCAAAGCCTTCTCTAACTCTTCAGGCATCCGTACTCCTCAGACCAACGAAACGACACACTCAAACATTGTCCTACAGGAAGGCCACTGCTGATTGGTGGTTGGGATATTGGGCTTATCATATGTCTGACTTCTGTTAAGCATCAACACTACAGGTAAGCCACTTTCAATTGTTTGCTAGATGCCACCTTCGGGTCCCCGATGACGATTCAACCTGGATTGTTGTCGATCTAGCAGAGTCAGAAATGATTGAATTGAGAGGAACAAAAAAAAAAGTGTCTTTCGATTCTTCCTCTGTCCCCAAGACAAAATGCTCCATTCTTAGAGGTCTGTCCGCAACGAAGCGCATGTAGAACAGGCACGGAGAAAAATACTATGACTGACCTAGCTTAAAAGCTTTTGCCGTTGATTCGGAAAAAGCTAAAGGATATTATTGGGGTGAAAGCTTCTGGAGTGATGAAAGCTGTTTCATGTTGATCTTTTCATTGGCAGTTCCGATATGTATTTCTTTTCTTCTGCAAAACCAATGAAATGGCACTCTTGAGCTCAGTTGAGGTATGCCTACAAACTCTTTGCTATTCCAACAAAATCATATGGTTTAGCAAACAATCTTCTTATGTGGAAAGAAAAGAAGCAGCACAACTACAGGAAATCTGAGGTTTCCTACTCTCAGTTCTTGTCATGTTCTAGCACCCTTTAAACAATGCTTCTAGGGCCACCCAATGAAGTCATAACAACAAGAAGTTGTATAGGGTCTTGAGTGGAATTCAGAGCAATCAAGTGAAAGTTCACAATTAACACGTAACAATTTTTAAGCTTCAAGAGTGTTCCTCTTACACTACATTTGCATAAGAATATACCGTGAACAATACTAGAGACATCATAAGCATCATAAACTATGTCAATCAATCTTAGCTAGTGCCTTATATTTAACAGAATCAACAAATGAATAAATCAAAATCTCCCATTAGAATTTGTATATTGAGAAACAAGAAAAACAAAGAACAGCTGAGCATGCTATGATTAATGATGATAGATGGTCAACGTTAGTAGATTAGCTGTTTAGTGTAGTTAACAGTTAACGGAGTTAGTTAAATACTGTTATTAACAAAACCAGCTGATGTGGCTGACTTTTGTCAACAAAAGTTAGTTAACAGTTCCTAATTTTAAGGGAATATGTTTTATATGTTAGAATCTTTTTGTATATATACAAGACTCTTGTAAACGAATATCATTTTTAGTTCTTCTTTCAGTCTTTTCTTCAAACACTTTCCAGTGTTATTATTAGGAGTAATTTTAAGCTGAAAAATTCTTGAAATCACACATTGACTTGAAACATTATAAACTATCTCAAATTCACAATCAATCTTAGCTAGTGCATTATATTTAACATAATCAACAAACAAACAAACAAACACACAAAAATTAAGAAACTAAATCAAAATGCAGTAATTTGAAGAAAAAAATCAATGAAAGTACCAAATTTTTTTATTGGAATGGAGTCATCTGGATGTCAAAAGGTCTTGAAATACAAACAGAAATCAAAATGCAATCTCAAACTTCGAAATGAATACAAGAATGGTGCTTTTACAGAGAGAGAGAACCTGGGTTGCAGAGGCAACTACGAGAGTCTTCTTCTTCGTCTTCGTCTTCTCATTCTCATGCATCTCCGATTTTTGATAGTCGATCGTCGCCGCCGTTGGATCACCAAGTGTTTTTGCACAGCTACGGAGCTACCAGAGTCTCCATTTTTTTTTCCTTCGCCAACCAAAACGAAAGTCCACTTCAGCAAACAATTTAATTTAGGGTTAATATTGATTTGCATACCTATGGTTTACCATATTAGCCATTTTGGTTCTTGTCGTTCTAGTCTTGGCCAGTTTAGTCCCCGTTGTTATATTTAATCCCTATTTTAGTCCCTACCGTCCAAATCTATTGAAATTGTTCAAATTTCCGTTAAGTGAGCAAGGGTAAAATGGTAAAAGCATCAAGCATTCTTTTAGAATTTGTTTTAAGAAGGGAAAAATGGTAACTTGATGTATAAAAATAATTGAAATAATAAATCCTTAAATAAAAAAGAATTAAAAATTAAAAGAAATAATCAAACCCTAACATGATAATGATCCATATACAGGCTTGATTAATGATCCATATGAGGAGCTCTGAAGTCTGTAATGCTGTCTTGGCAAGTTGGCAGTATGTTTTCACTTATTCTTTTCTGTATATATGATTACTTTTGGGTGTTTTTTCATGAAAGAAAATTATTTATGCTTTTTGATTTGTTTTTCTTCTCTTTCTTGAGGAAGCACAGTGGAGAGCGTTAAGCATATTCAAGTCATTCTTAGGCTGTTTTTGATTGCCTGCAGAACCAACATGAATGGGTTCGGTTGGTTGATCGTGGTCCCAAGGTAGTAGGTACATATCTGAATTGTTGTCAGCAATTATTTAATTTTCTTGTTTTTTGTTCTCGTCTCCCATTTCTTTTAGTTTCTGGTTGAGACACCAGTGATAACACCCTAGTTTCTAACTGTACAAGGCGCAACCTTCCTTTTCTACACTTATGTTTGATTGTTTGCAAACTTCTATACAACATTGCAAATTAGCATAGTTTTAAATGCTTCATTTTATATGCAGTGTCTTTCATCCAAGGCTGTATTGATAGATATATATTGGAAGCTTTGGTTTTATGTATAACTAACAGCAATAGATGCTCATTTTTATTTTTTTCTCGCATTGACTTCATACAAACTAGCCGGACATTGCTAGTTTGTAGTTGTTGAGTTGAACAACAAATTTTTGTAAAATGACCCATGTATGTTCATTTTGCTGTACTTTAATGAGTTTCTTCTTTTATGGCATCACATAAACGAAACTCTTAATATAATATTAATAATAATCTTAATAATAAATTTTATTCTTATAAAATCATACTTGATAATTAGAGAACTTCATTATATATAAATAAAACCAACTCTTAAAAGAAAAATAATTCCTTTGAATTTACACGACATCATATATTCATAGCACATATATATAATATTCTGTATATTTAATATTATGATTATTTTAACAAACATGTATAATATGTTTCATTTTTTATCAAAATATTAACTATTTATTAATTAAAAACTTAAAAAGTACAGTAATGATTAAAAATTAAAAAGATAAAATAACTGTATTAATAATTAAAGCAATCGAAAATCATAACATCTAATTAAAAACCTAAGATAAAATAAAAATTAAAGAAAATTTAACTTAATTACTTTAATTGGGCCCTGTGGATCAAAATCAGCTTTTCATTCTCTTCAAAAAAAAAAAAGATTTTGGGTCATTGGATATTGGGCCTGGGCGGTTGCAGCTGGTGCACCAAGTCCAATATCAAGCTATTTCACTCTCAATTTTGTGTTCCAAGAACCTGGATTGCATATCTTCTTCTTCTTCTTCCTCAAATCGGGTGTGTTAACAATTTTCTTGTTTTTTCAATAAAGCTAGACATCCACTTTTTGTATCTCACTTGCATCCTACCCAACATAAATGATGATTTATCTCACTTGTTACATATATCCATTTATCGATTGTAATATTAATTAATATAATGCAAGCTTTAAAATACAAATGAGAAATCTATAACATTACTGCATTGATGTAATATGAAATCTACTTTCAATTTTGACACTTGAGCACTCTTAATTAATTGTACATGAAATTATAGAATGAGATTAATGTACTTTTAAGCAGAAGCTTGGAAAAAATAAAATAAATACCCCCAATGTCATATTAACATCTTCACTTTGATCAACTATAAATATATAGAATTTCCAATATCGCTTGCTGCTGTTCCAGTATTGCCTTCCTTCACTATAATCAACATGGTCATTACTTGCATTTATTTCCTTTTTAATGCAGTCGATACATGTAGAAGGCATATGGTCAGGCGTACTAATTGCACCATCTGTTGCTGATAATTCCTCTAAATACTCCACATCCTGCTTGTAAACTGGACGAATCCCACATCTCTTCACCACATTATTAAAATGACAGGTTAGAAACCTAGCAGTAACCACCTGTCCACAATCATATTCTCCATCCTTGTTGCGATGTAAAGAATTTTTTGAAAAATAGGCTAGCCAAAGGTGATCATCCCCCTTGAAATCAGAGCTGGAATAGCAGTGGAACCAACTTTTTCCAAAACCACACTCAATACGAACATCATTCAAACAAACTGGGATTGACATTACTGCGCACACACAAAATCCCATCAATTCATCATTTAACAAACAGTGAGGTGGTGGCCATGTTATTCTAGACCCTTCACTCCAATAACTGAACAATTTTGGAATTTCACTTCCTGGAAGTTGAAGATGAAATTCATTACCAAATAATCGATCCGACATGGTATCAGGATTGCTTATTTCATTTAGCTGCATTAGAAAACTTCGTATTAAGAAAGAGAAGAAGATACATAAATGGGGAAAAGATATATATCCACACAAAAACATGTGAAATGTGACAGCAAAAAAGGCTTAAAATTGAGATCATGATTATTGAAAATTGAAGGAAAGAGAGACCTGAAGCCAGCGTTTTAGCCACATAATTTCCAAACTGCTGTTCCTGCCTTGAGTGTCAACCAGTTGGAAGCAATTGAAAAACTGCAGACTAACAAATTCAGAGGTGAGTTCTAGTGCATTCGATATTGTTTTCAAGGAAGTACAATCGTATGCCCATACAACATATATTTTAGGTGGAAGCTTTGGCAACGACCGAAGCCTCCGGCATTTCTCCAATGAGAGAAGGGAAAGTCTAGATAGTTGACTGATGGAATCTGGTAGGCTAACAAAGTTGTTTCCACCGAGATCTAACTCTTGTAAGGAGAATAAAGAACACTCGGGATTTCCAACAGGTTACAGTCGCTGACATCTAATTTTTTCAAAGAGGATACACCTTCAAGAGGAGGCAACATCAAACCCATGCAACCACACTTTCTTGTTGGCAACGTCAACCATGACCTGATGAGGGAAAAACTCCATGCTTTGGGAGGTCCTACTTTACATCCACGAAGTGATAATGTTTTAAGGTTCTTCAATTGAACAATGGATGATATGACAATTTGTTCTATAGCAGTCCCAGAGATATCTAGCTCCTCCAAAGGCTCGACTTCCTCCAAATTCCGGGGCAGTGTGTCTAGTTTTGAGCAGCCATTCAGATCAAGAATCTTAAGAGATTTCAAGCCACAGACATCGCTTGGAAATACTACAAGATTAGAGCAGCCATTCAAATTCAATACAATAAGCTTTCCAAGAGATCCAACCGATTTATGAACCTCACACAATTTTGTACAGCATTGAAGATCAAGCCTCTCAAGATTTGGAATCATTTCAAAGTCAGGGGTTTTGATGAGGTTATAAGAGAAACTGAGGTTAACGGTTTTCAAGTACTTCATGGAAGGCTGCAGGTATAAACAAAAACTAAATTAAGCAAAAATTAGCTCTTAGCAACTTCATAATATATTTTTAAAGAAATTATGGAATTGTACCTTAATGTCCTTCCATATATACTCGATGCTGCTATAACACAAATTGAGTTGAACAAGTTTCTGCGGCTGGAAACTTGAAGGCAAAGACTTCAAAGGGTAGCCATGCCATTCGAGAATCCGTAACTCATTTGATAGGTATTCAAGGTGTTCGGAAAGGTGAACATCAACATCATTGATAATGAGGAGTCTAAGATTGCTCATGCCTGAGAAGGATTTACCATTCAGTTTCAAGTGGGTAATCCCCTCTCTATGTCTGTCACCATCAAGAATTATAGCTTCAACAGATGGAGTTCCCTAATAAAAAGAATAAACAAATTAAATGCATATCTAATAAAAAGAAGTTACTTCATGAACTGTGATATTTAGGCATTTTATGAAATAATAATGTACTAGTACTTATATTCAATTCTTTGAAAAATGTCTTACCATATTTTTTCAAACATTTAATTAGTATGTGTATAAATATAAAATTACTTATTTTCAGACAGTTTTATTTTAAAAAAAACAAACATGTTGACAGTACATTCAGATATAAGGAAAAAAAAAAACAAACATGTCATTCAGATTCAGATTTCAGTTCCTATTCAGTCTTCAGAAAAATTCAGAACTGTTCAGTGTTCAGACAAAAAAACAAACGACCCCTAAATTGATGAAAAGTTTGGAGAGGAAGAAGAACTTGTTGTATTTTTCAAAACGGAAGAAGGAATCGATCTTTCAAAACGGAAGAAGGAATCGATTTTTCAAAATGGAAGAAGAAATCGACCTAAAAGAAATTTGAGGAGAATATATAAGAGATTGGGTGGTTTTTTTTTTGGGTCTTTCAGCGCCAAAAGAGAAAGAGCGGGGAGATGAAAAGTGAATGAAAAGAAAAAGTTGGGATTGCTGACTAAGCCTGAAAAATAGTTGTCTAACAGAGCCTCTGAAAGTAGACAGCCATGTTGACAGTGTCTATTATTTTTTTTTGTCACGTCAGCTTGAGATTATATATGAAAAGTTGCATTGGAGATGCAAATTTTAACATGTTGTCTATTACACCTATATGGCAGTTATTTTTTTCTCAAGCCACGGTTGAATTGGAGGTGCTTTAATATTATTCTAAATACATATTGACGACTACTTAATTTACTGTCGCATGTTATATTGGGACTACTTTTATATGTTTATTGTTTAAAAAAAATTGAGAAGGGTTTTTAAAAATTAAATTCATTTGGAAAAATCGAATTAAACATTTGCTAAAAAAGTCATTAAATTAGATTAGGGTTATGAGAGACCATTTCTTGGAAGTAGGAACCTCACAAAAGTAGAAAAAACAAATGGAGAAAGAAAAAAAAAAAAAAAAACCTGTTGTGCTTTATTTTGTGCTCCTCCCACAAAGTTCTTTCAAAAGTCAGAACATCTCCAACAGTCTCCCTTGGAGACCCCCTTAAATAAGAGTGGATGTTGTTGTAAAGGATCCTTAAGGGAGTATGTGTTCCAACAATACTTCCTTAAATAGCTCCCTTAATAATATTTTATTATTATCTTGATTTATAATTTGTAATTATTATTATAAAACAAATTACTCATTAGATAATAAAATGATTGTTAGGATTTAAAAGTTAAATATCTAGTGTTTTAAATATATGGAGCCCACTTAAGGGGTTGAAGCCACTCCTTAATTAAGAGAGTTAAATCCATCAAAACACATTTAAGAGAGTCTTTAAAAAACTTATTGAAGTTTAAAAAATATAGCTTCTTCCTTAATTAAGCTAAAGGATCGTCGGAGATACTCTCAGCACACATCTCTCCCCAAAGTTTTTTATTCACGCTTCCCCAAGTTTCCCTTTTCAATTCTCTCCCAAAAATTCTCTATTTCTCTCCTCTGGTTCAAGCCCCCAGCCCATTCCTCCCCCTTCACATTTTGCTTTTGATTTTACACCCCACCTCCAGCTCATATAATTAGGGATAGGCATTTCCCCCATGGGCAAAATTTGCCCCTAAAACCTAAATGGGGATGGGGGTAGCGCTACCCCCACCCCATTTCCCTATTTCTTTAAATGGGGGTGGGGCCCCATTTCTCCATTTCCCCATATAATATATGTTAGGCCTCTCTGATACTCTACGGACACCGAACCAAAGGAGTCACTGTACCACGTCATCCGAAGATAAAGATCCACCGAATATGGTTGAAGCCTCTCGAATGAAGTATCGGAACCTGACCATCCGCCTTGAGCATCGGATGTTAGCTGCGTGGAGACATACATCTAACAGTTGGCGCTAGAAGGAGGGGTGTGTCCAGCACCTTCGCAACATAAATCATAAATGAATCTGAACCAAGGGGTTCAGGACCCCAACCTCTACTTAGGACTCCAACCCCCAAGAGGCCAAGAACCAAACGCGTCTCAGCAAGGACAGCAGCCTGAACCGCATCATCTTCCTTATCAACCCCCTACGCACCCGGGGCTAGCTATCCCGCCAAAGCCCCAGAACTCTGGTTACGGGTACTATCCGTAACAGACGCAATATGTTCCCCCAGGGTACCAGCCGGGGTACCACCAACCAGGGTATCAGCTAGGATACTAGTCAGGGTTCCAGCCTGGATTCCACGGACACCCATCATATTATCCTCCGGGGTTCCATAACCCCTACTTCCCGGTAGGACCTCCACCGTTGTACGTCCCGCAGCAAACTCACCAACTTTTCCCGCAGGCAGATGATCCAGTAATACGTGGGATTACCAACTGCCTAGACACGCTGGCATAGAACGTTACCAGGGTGAACAACGTAGTTGACGGCGGGGGACACCAAGGAGACTCAGACGAGCTCAACTCGCGTGCGAAAGAAGGAAATACCGGAAACCCTCCGGGGGGGACCATGAGGAACTACCAGCATACCACGCAATTCCAACCAAACCCAGGGGAACACATGAATCTACAGCAGCCATAAAGAGTGGCGGGGACTACCCGCAGCAGAGAGGAGCGCGACGGCCATGTCCAGGAAGAAATGCCTCGACGGATAAGGCACCGGCAGGAACTGGGTGAGAAAGTGGAGCAACTTAACTTCGACACTGAACGAAACACCTTGGCCGACCCTGAAGCCTTCCGCATCCTTCAAGACCAGCTCGAGGAGATACAAGATCAAATCAACCTCGGTAATCGTGGACGTAACCGACACCGGGAGAGCCCGTTCACTGACGAGATCACCACTACAGCACTCCCAACGAACTTCAGATTGCCACGAAAGGACATGTACGGCTTTACCGGCACCGAGGACCCCGAGGATCACCTCGACACCTACCTTGACTGGATGAACATGTAAGGGGCAACCAACGCCATCAAATGCAGGGTCTTCCCTCTGACTCTCTCCAGTGATGCACGAACGTGGTACGGTGGGCTAAAGAGACAGAGCATATCATCCTTCCATGAACTTTCTAAAGAGTTCCGTAGCGGATTCGCCGCAAGCCGACGAAGACGTAGGCACATGGTCCACTTGAACTCCGTCAAGCAGACAGGCTCCGAAACCATTAGGGAGTACACGAAGATATTTAACGAAGCAGCTAGGTAAGTCAAAGACTTCAACGAAATCGGAGCAGTTATGGCTTTCACCCAGGGGCTCCAACATGGACGATTGAGTTGGTCACTCTCTAAAAAAGGGCCCTCCTCGTACCGAGAACTCATGGAACGGGCGGAGAAGTATGCCACCGCTGAAGATATAAACCAGTCTAAAGTATCGTCGACCCCCTAAGAGTCGGGTGGATCATCAAGGAGATAGCCCAGACCAAGTAAGGACAAAGGGAAAGAGCCACAAACCCCGAGGCAGGTGAACGTAGGCTCTACGGGCCGAGGTACCCGGTTCCCGAGAAGTAAGTTCGACCGGTACACCCTTTTGAAATTCACAGTCGATAAAGTGTTTGAGATTGCATCTCGGGGAAACCTACTCAGGTGGCCAACACCACTACAATCAGCCCCCGATAACAGAAATCGGAAAGTCCACTGCAAGTTCCACAAAGATCACAGGCATGAAACCAAGAACTGCCGCGACTTAAAGGAACAGATAGAAGAATTGATCTAAGAAGGAAAGCTCCAAGACTGCATCGACTCCAACAGCTCACACATTGTTTTAACGAAAATGGGCGTTCCCCCAGGCAACCGGTTACGCAACCCCGACCCTAACTCAGATGACGATGAACCGATTAATTTTATCATCACCGAGCCGTTGGCTGAAGGATCTACCTCAAACAGAAACGCACCGGCTACAGTGTGCTTGACATCAGTCCCGGAGGATCCCCATAGGGACTGGGACCCACTTGTCTTCGCACCATCCGATTCGGAAGGAATCAGATACCCGCACTGCGACGCTCTTGTCATCTCAGTAAAGATAGGGGGTCGTACAGTAAAAAGAACCCTCATCGATCACTGGTCGTCTCTAGACATCATCCATTGGGATCCATTGCAGAAACTCGGATACACTCACACACAACTGCAAGCTTCCAGGTATTGCATCAGGGGGATAAGAGGGCACCGTACGACACCAATCGGGCAAGTCGACCTCCCGGTCAGATTCAGAAGTCCTCCACGAATTCGGACGATATGGGTAAGTTTCCAAGTGATCGACATACCGTTCCCCTTCAACATTCTGATCGGAAGACCAACCATCTACGCCCTCAGAGCAGTCACGAGTGTATACTCCTTACGAATGAAGTTCCCGACTGATAATGGGCCGGGGGAGGCCAGCACAGACCAAGAAGAATATAAGAGGTGTATCCAGATCAAATCTAACCCGGTATTCACAGTCGGCAATCAGATAGCAAGCCCAGGCATCAACAGGTTGAGTAGGAAAATCCGGAGACCGAAAAAGAAACAGATCAGAGACATAGTAGAAGCACATGTGATTGAGTTTTCCTCGTCAAAGGAAGTGAACATCATAAGTCTGGACCCACGAGAAATTGGATCCCGACCAACCGGAGAACCGACAGAGCAGCTGATAAAGGTTATCTTGAGTGTTGAGGAGCCCGACAAGACATTTTTCATTGGTGCCAATCTCTCCCCCCGACTTAGGGGAGAGATAACTCTTCTCCTACGAGAGTTCTCTGACATATTCGTATGGAGTCACACGGATATGCCAGGCATCGATCCATCGGTTATCAGGCACTCCCTCATTGTCGATCCTGCCTTCAAGCCAATCTCCCAGAAAAGAAGGTCACTCAACACCGAGAGATGTGAAGCGATGGCGTCAGAGGTAGATAAGCTCTTGAACGCGGGCTTCATCAGGACCCTCGATTACAACGAGTGGCTATCGAACGTCGTCCTAGTGAAGAAAAAGGATGGAAGGTGGAGGATGTGTGTTGACTTCACGGATTTGAACAAAGCGTGCCCGAAGGACAGCTTTCCCCTACCGAGGATTGACCAACTTGTTGATGCAACATCCGGACACGAACTTCTAAGCTTTATGGACACGTATTCAGGATACAATCAAATCCGAATGAACGAACAGGATGAAAGGAAGACCGCATTCATCACCGACCGCGGAGTGTATTGCTACCGAGTGATGCCGTTCAGACTGAAGAACACGGGAGCCATGTATCAGAGGCTCGTGAATCGGATATTCACCCAACTCATCGGGAAGACTATGGAAGTGTATGTGGACGACATGCTCACTAAATCCGTTACCTCTGCCGAACACACTCAGAAACTCTAGCAGACGTTCCTACTGTTGAGGATGTATCAAATGCGATTAAACCCCTCGAAGTGTGCCTTCGGAGTGTCCTCTAGAAAGTTTCTCGGGTTTGTCGTCCATCAACGGGGAATCGAAGCGAACCCCGACAAGATCAGAGCAGTGATAGACCTCCAGCCCTCAAAAAGGACTAAGGATATTCAAAGGTTGAACGACATGGTTGTCGCCCTCTCCCGCTTCATATCGAAGTTAACGGACCGGTGTCTCCCATTCTTCAAGGCCCTCCGCAAAAAGGGTGACTTCTGCTAGACTCCCGAATGTCAGATTGCCTTTGAAGAGCTGAAAATTTATTTACAAAAGCCTCGGATGCTCGCCAAGCCCGCACCTGGCGAAACCCTATACCTTCACTTGGCAGTGTCTGGAGTCGCGGTCAGCTCGGTCCTGATCAAATAAGAGGGAGCAACTCAGAAAGCGGTATACTACACGAGCAAGAGCATGACGGATCCTGAAACAAGGTACCCGGAAATCGAGAAAATGACCTTCGGCCTCATCATCGCGTCAAGGAAACTTAGACCATATTTCCAGTCACACCTCATTGTTGTGTTGACTAACCAACCAATGAGGCAAGTCCTTCAGAAGCCGAAAACGGTAGAAAGACTGATTAAGTGGGCCATGGAGCTCAGCCAATTTGACATTCAGTTCAAACCCAGGACGTCATTAAAAGGCCAGGCGGTGGCCGATTTCATCGCTGAATACGCTGGAACAGAGGTTTTAAGTCTCCAGAACAAGCCGACTCCGAGATAGGAGATGTTTATGGATGGATCCTCTAACAGGCACGGAAGTGGGGCCGGAATAATCATTAAAACCCCAGATGGGAGCACCGTCCAGATGGCCCTCCGGTTTGACTTTGAAGCCACCAATAATGTCATAAAATATGAGGCTCTAGCCACCGGACTGAAAATTATTCTCAATATGGGAGCCAAGCTGTCACGGTATACAGCGACTCCCAGTTGGTGGTCAATCAAGTAAATGAAGATTATCAGGCTAGAGACAACGAAATGGTCAGCTATTAAAGGCAAGTCAAGAGCCTGATGTCGAAATTCACCAGATGCGATCTCTTCCGCATATCCCGAGATTACAACGGTCAAGCAGACGCACTGGCCAAACTTGCTTCAACCACCGACATGAAATTACCCCGAACGGTCACGATTTTCCGCCTACCACAGTCCAGCATTAACGAAGAGCATCACGCGAACGTCCTAACTCCCGATGCGGAAAGTGTAACGGAGAACTGGATGACTCCCCTTGTGGGTTACCTCCGGGACGGATCTCTCCCTTCAGATAGGACGGCGTCGCAGAAGATCAGAAGACAGGCTCCCCGCTACCTCATAATCAATGGTATCATATACAACAGAGGATTCTCATTGCCATACCTCAGATGCATAGCACCCCCGCAGACACACCGCGTCATGGAAGAAGTACATGGGGGAACCTGCGGCAGTCATTCGGCCGGACAGAACTTGAGTCACCGAATAATGAGACAGGGGTACTACTGGCCTACTCTCTTTAAGGATTCCAAAGAGCATGCCAAATCTTGTGATCGGTGCCAGAAGACAACCCATATTTCACACTACCATCCCGAGCCGTTAACACCGATGACATCTCTATGGCCATTCTCCCGATTCGGGGTTGATATCATAGGTCCGCTTCCGAGAGGGGCATCAAACAAAAGATTTGCCGTAGTAGCGATCGACTATTTCACCAAGTGGGTTGAGGTGGAGGCTCTGCAGCATATTACCGAAGCCAACACCACCAATTTCATCAAGCATTCCATCATCTTCCGGTTCGGTGTACCCAATACCATCTTCGCCGATCACGAAACCCAGTTAGATAACGCCAACCTCCGGCGGCTATGCTTGGAATATAATATCGACCTAAGGTTCGCCTCCCCATCACATCCTCAGAGCAACGAACAGGTCGAGGCGGTTAACAAGGTTATCAAAAACCTACTCAGAAGGAAACTGCAGCTTAGGAAAGTGGCATGGGTCGACAAGCTCCCCGAGGTTCTATGGGCAATACGCACTACCCCACATTCTACTACCGAAGAAACCCCATATTCCCTCTCGTTCGGGTCGGAAGCGGTTATCCAGACCGAAACAAATGTTCCGACTCCCAAGGTCTCCTGCTACAATCCTGGCGACAATGAAGAGGAACTCCGCCAATGCTTGGATGAGCTAGAAGAACGAAGGGACTTAACCAGAATCAGAGCTCCCCATCGTCAACAATAGGCCGCCAAATATTACAATATCAAGGTCGGCACCAGAAGATTCAATCCGGGGGACCTGGTCCTCAAAAATGTGATTCCCAGCACTAGAAAGCCAGCCTCAAGCAGCCTGGGGGACAACTGGGAAGGACCATACATCATAGACTCCGTCTCCTTGAAAGGTGCCTACAAACTCAAGATAAAAGACGGAACCCCCTTGAAGAACCCTTGGAACGTGGACCACCTGAAGAGGTACTATCAATAGGTACGGACAACAAAATATATATATATATATATATATGTACACATATGTACCTTCTAGTCAGAATGTTTTAGAACACTAGTAATAGGAATAGAGCTTATGTCGGGTGTAACCCCTAGTGCAACAACAAAGACCTCCTAAGCGGAGGCACGATGTATCTCCGAGAGTCAAGACCCCGAGATAAGCACCAAGAGTGCAACAACAAAGACCTCTTAAGCGGAGACACGATGTATCTCCAAGGGTCAAGACCCCGAGATAAGCACCAAGAGTGCAACAACAAAGACCTCCTAAGCGAAGACACGATGTATCTCCGAGGGTCAAGACCCCGAGATAAGCACCAAGAGTGCAACAACAAAGACCTCCTAAGCGGAGGTACAATGTATCTCCAAGGGTCAAGACCGCGAGATAAGCACTAAGAGTGCAATGACAAAGACCTCCTAAGCGGAGGCACGATGTATCTCCGAGGGTTAAGACCCCGAGATAAGCACCAAGAGTGTCATGACAAAGACCTCCTAAGCAGAGGTACGATGTATATCCGAGGGTCAAAACCCCGAGATAAGCACCAAGAGTGCCATGACAAAGACCTCCTAAGCGGAGGCAAGATGTATCTCCGAGGGTCAAGACCCCGAGATAAGCACCAAGAGTGCAACAACAAAGACCTCCTAGCTGAGGCACGATGTATCTCCGAGGGTCAAGACCCCGAGATAAGCACCAAGAGTGCAATGACAAAGACCTCCTAAGCGGAGGCACGATGTATCTCCGAGGGTCAAGACCCCGAGATAAGCACCAAGAGTGTAATGACAAAGACCTTATAAGCGGAGGCACGATGTATCTCTGATGGTCAAGACCCCGAGATAAGCACCAAGAGTGCAATGACAAAGACCTCCAAAGCGGAGGCATGATGTATCTTCGAGGTTCAAGACCCCGAGATAAGCACCAAGAGTGTTATGACAAAGACGGAGGCACGATGTATCTCCGAGGGTCAAGACCCCGAGATAAGCACCGAGAGTGCCATGACAAAGACCTCATGAGCGGAGGCACAATGTATCTCCGAGGGTCAAGACCCCGAGATAAGCACAGAGAGTGCAAAGACAAAGACCTCCTAAGCGGAGGCACGATATATCTCTGAGGGTCAAGACCCCGGGATAAGCACCGAGAGTGCCATGACAAAGACCTCCTAAGCGGAGGCACGATATATCTCTGAGGGTCAAGACCCCGGGATAAGCACCGAGAGTGCCATGACAAAGACCTCCTAAGCGGAGGCTCTCTTACTTTAATCTAATTTAACCAATAAAAAATGTTAACGCCAAACAATAAAATAGGGCATAAAGTCCGAAGGAGTTTCATTCCAAAAAATTGAATTCGAATAACAAAATAGGGCATAGAGCTCCAAAATTCCTCACACATCCGAGGCTTACACGGCTGAATCCGAATAATAACAAAAAAAAACAACAACAACAAAAAACAAAAGACAAAAAAAGAGTTCAATCTTCGACTACCGCTTTACCCTTGTCCACCGGACCTTCAGCCGTGCCGACCAACCCCTCGTCGTCATCCGACACCTCCATAGGCTCATCATCTGAAAGATGTACCTCAGCGAAGGCTGCAGAAATATCTTCCACAGGGTCTTATTTCGGTCTCTCTCGGGATTCGATAGGCCTCTGAACCTCCCTTTCAAATTCAGTAAAATCAAAGCCCGGGTAGGATCGAAGCAGTATCTCCTTCAACTCTTCTACCGCGCGGTCGAAGGTCTCCGACTGTGAAGTGTAGAATTCATCGGAAGCCAGAAACACCTCGATCGCGTTTTCTCTGAGACCCTCATTCAATCCTTTGATGGTCTCGTTGGCCGATCTTACGCGGTTGCGGTAGTCACAGATTTTGGCACGATTCTCCCTGCATCTTGCCTTCGCCCTCCGATATGCCGCAGACAGCCTCCCTACCTGGGTTTTCAAAGACTCGCTGATGCCTAGCGCCGTCTGCAGTTTATCGCAGCCACCAGCTCCTCATACTTCTCCCGTTTGGCCTCGTATCTCTTCTCCATCTCTAAGAGATTCCCTATGGCCTATCCACCGAAATAAAAGATGATTAGTATCCGAAGTAATTGACCCACTTTCGAGGCCCTAAATCAAAAGATTTACCTGCCAAAGTGTGCCCTGAGACTGGCGTATCCGATCAGCATTCGACATCTTCCCAAAATAGCTGGTTTCCCAGCTCCTCAACATGTTTTTCCCGTACGAACACATGAACTGCACGCCGGTGTCGGGAGTGATAGGACTCTCCCGTGGGTCGAACGTACAAGCCGGAGGATCCACATAATAGTTTGGAGAGATCCTCAGATCACGCATATAAAGCTCGGGGAGTGTGTCCTTGTAGGACTCCACGTCGACTAGAAGCGTGAGCCCACTCACCGGCGCCTCGGCTGTGGCAACCAAAGGAATTCTGGTCGGCAGCAAGGCCCCAGGATCAGATATAGTAACGGCAGATGCCGAAGCACCACCGACCCGGGATCTCTTCGGCGGCATGTGCTCAGTGTCGGATGATGTTGTCCTCTTCAATAAGGACGGACCCATAGGGATCCGTCGCTTCTTCCTCCGAGACTCCATATCCTGCCCACGATCTGCCATCCTCTTCTTTGCTCCGACAATCAGCTTTCCTGCACAGTCTAACAGAGGTGAGATAACAGGAACCCTCATAGCCCCGAAACAGTGAATATCGAAGTATACTTACTCTTCTTCGCCAAAGTCTTCTTTACAGCTTCCTTCCTTTCCTCCGATAACGCTGGGATGAAACCTAGTGCATATAAGTTTCGGTCGTCAAGCAAGACGTCAATATGTCTTCCTTCCGGTGGAATAGACCAAGCCGTTTTATTATGAATCCGTTCCTCTCTCGTAAGGTCCTCCAGCTGAACTCGTTCCCACGCAGCTACCAAACAAAGACCACACAATCAGATAATAACACCGAAATTCAAATGAAAAATGAAAACACCGATGAAGTACAAGGGAACCCCCAAACACCTGGGAGATTGAACACCGAACGAACACTCTGACGTTTTCCACCGAGCTCAACGGCTTTGCCTCAATCACCGTCCACCACGAACCATGTCTTTTTCCATTCTTTATTGGAAGACGGTAGCCCGGTGATCAGAGGTTCGCCCTCCTGCTTGTCACAACAAGCGAGGCCCCACCAGCCATCGCCCCTCGATTTATGGGAGAAGAGGCTGTAGCAGTGTCCAATCTCCACAAAGGTGGGGGCAGGGAAACCCCTGCTTCTCCATAGAGCAAACATCCCAATCAGGATCCTCCGCCCATTCGGGTTCAACTACGCGGGAGTGACCCTGATTTCCCTTAGCATCCTCCTAATGTAAGTATGAAGGGGTAGTCTCGCGCCGATCTCTAAAAAGGCCAGATGAAACGCCACAGAACATCCTGCAGGGTTGCTAGCCAGCTCACCATCGGAAGGCAGTCTAAGGCCCACCGACTCCGGTATCGAGAAGTTCTTCTTGATATGTTTAACCTTCGCATCAGTTACCCTGTTTTCAACTTGATTGATAGCGAATCGGGTGTGGTCCCGGTAATACTCTTCGGAGTTGTAACCCGCTTCGTAAGCGCTCGGCGCCATGCGCGCTGTCGACGCGTCAACCGAAACTTCGACAGGCGGCGCTTCGAAGGCACTGGTGGTGCTGCTACCCTCCGATGTATCCCCAGAGGTTGACTCTGAAGAACTCGAAGGGGTAGCGATCCTTGAGGGGTCGGTCTTCCGAACCATGATACCGAATACAGAAGGCGGAATAAAATAAACAGTTTTAAAAAATATATATTTTCAGTCCCAGAGGATAACCTTACCCAGCAGATGTGTATCCGAAACGTCCCCCGAATTATCGCTGATCGCTTGAAAACTAGCTAATGAAGAGCCTGGCCCTCCAAACCCCTATTTATAGGCCTCAAGCAAAAGCGAAACGACGCGGCGGTTCACTCCCCTAGATGACAGCTAAGCGAACCCCTGCCACTGCTCGCCACGTGGGGTTACCCGTAGGAAGCAAAGAAGTGGGCCTCAACTGCAAGGGCCCAAAGGGCCCAGTGATCAAGCCTGTGGCCCACCATCCTACCACTGGATTGCTCTCCCCACCGGATAGCTCTCATCCCGACCTACAGGCTTGAGGGGGAACTGTTAGGCCTCTCTGATACCCTACGGACACCGAACCAAAGGAGTCACCGTACCACGTCATCCGAAGATAAAGATCCACCGAATATGGTTGAAGCCTCTCGAATGAAGTATCAGAACCTGACCATCCGCCTCGAGCATCGGATGTTAGCTGCGTGGCGACATACTCCTGACACGCCAGAAACACCTGTCACCATCCAGCCAATCGCAGATAGCTATGAAGTCGCCTGTGTCAGAAATCAAGCCTATATATACCCTACTATTTGTACCAAGAAGGGGCTTTTGGCAAAATTTTAGGAAAAGAGGTATTAAGGAGCACTAATCGGGACTTGTTCCATCAGTCTGTAAGCTTGTAAATTGTATCCGATCAATGTCATAGGTCTGATTCTGACCATCTCTCAGGCTTTCTACCTGAGTCACATTTTTACATCTAACAATATATATATATATAATATTTTTTTTTAAAGTAACTTTAACTTTATTATTCTTGGTTCTACCACTAATTGATTACCTGACAGTTGAATGTATTTTTTTTTTGTGAATTTGTTTAGACTTTTATGTGTAATACTAAATTACTATAGTTATTTCTATTAATTTTGGACAATTATATGGATTAGATATCGAAACATGGTGATTCGTTGGATTAGAATGATCGAATTTCGAATCCAAAATTATAAATTTCGAATTTCGGATTGAAAAATATTATGATTGGAAATGGGAGAAATGAAGGAAATGAGGAACGGGGGTGGAGGCAAGAGAACCTCCCCCGAAACACCTCCATCCCCACTTCCCCCAAATGGGGTTTGGGTGCAGGGATGAGGGGAGGTTTCAGAAATGGGTATGGGGTGGGGGGACCCTCCCCCTCTCCAACGGGCCCCAACGCCCATCCCTACTTGATATAATCAAACACTCACCTTTTTGCTTTATCAATTCCCAGCTCACATGTTCACATCCTCACATGCTCACCTTTGCTTCCATTTCTCCACAATTGTCCACTGACCAATTTTTCTTTTTTTAATTTTGCTTTTTTATCCTCTTTGCACTTGCACCAAATGACCGACACTCATTTTAATATTAGTTTTGTGGTGACACACATCCACAGGTGCAGACTGCAGACACCTTTGATTAATTTGTGGTTTTGAACTGTTATGGCCTATGGGTATTGGGATAGGACTTGAATTGGACTTTAATTATGGGCCTTGGAAATGGATCTTTGAGTCTGTACTTTAATTTGGGTTTGAATCTAGGGGTGGACATGAGTTAGTTTGGATTGAATTTGACTATACCCAAATAAAACCAATATAAATTGGTTCAATTTTTTACGACCCAAACAAAACCATTTACAAAGTAAAACCAAACCAAACCGATAAAAATCGGTTTGATTTGATTTGGTTTAACGGTCTAAAAAAATAATAAAATAGTTACATTTATTTTTATTTGAATAAATTTAATAATATCAAATTATGAATATAAGTAGTTAAACCAATTTTCAATAAGATAAACAATAATGCTAATTTATAATACTAAATTTAACTCAAATGCAAAATAATAATCATTAAAAAAACTCAAGTGTAGAACACCTAAAACTTATAAAATAAAACTAAATCGTTTAAACCTCTAAATTAATAATATTCACCACCATCCAAGCAACCACTTTAAAATTTCGAAGTTCACTTCTTGTTGCATTGGGTTAACTCCATTAACTGAACAATTCTGGAATTTCACTTCCTGGGAGCGGAAGCTGAAAGTAAGGACGATATAAGTAGTATATAACATGGTATCAGGATTGCTTATTCCATATATCTGCAATAGAAAACTCTGTATTAAGAAAGAGAAGAAGATACATAAATGGGGAAAAGATATATATCCACACAAAAACATGAAAAGGCTTAAAATTTGATATCATGATTATTGAAAATTGAAAGAAAGGGAAAGAGAGACCTGAAGCCAGCGTTTTAGCAACATAATTGCCAAACTCTTGTTCCTGTCTTGATTCAGTTCGAAGCAATTGAAAAATTCCAGCTCAATGACTTGAGAGGTGAGTTCTAGTGCACTTGATATTTTTTTCTAGGAAGTACAATCGTCTGCCCTTACAAATTTTATTTTAGGTGGAAGCTTTGGCAACAACTGAAGCCTCTGGCATTTCTCCAAGGAGAGATGGTAAAGTCTAGATAGTTGACTGATGGAATGCGGCAGGCTAACAAAGTTGTTTCCACCGAGCTTTAGCTTTCCTAAGGAGAATAAAGAGCCAATATCACCGGGATTTCCAACAGGTTACAATGTCTGAGATACACGGTCTAAAAGTATTTATATTACAATATTCTGCATATTTATATTATTACAAGGGTGAAATTCAATTTCGACCCTCTAATTTGACCTAATAGCCAAACTGGTCCCCCGGTTTTTAGAATTATTTCGTTTAGTCCTTCTGTAACGATTTCCGTTGAAAAACTGAAATATGACGGGTACAGAGGGTCAAATGACCCTGCTGCCCCTTAAAGTTAGTCAGATGGCTTAAATTACCATGCTATCCTGCATCTCTCATTTTAATTAAAAAAATAAATAAATCTTAAATTAATTAATTTTTTTATGAAAAAAAATCTCCCTCTTCACGAATCTCTCTCTCTCTCTCATCAAAAACAACCACACAAATCCTCTGATCTCTCTCTAGTCTTACTGGAAACTCCAAAATCCACCTAAAAAAAATCGATCTGAAATCCCCACAAAAACACCACAATCCATCTCAATCACCAAACCCTAACCTCAAATCCAACCACCCCATCAACAGCCACCACAAACCCAAACCTAAACCCAACTACCAAAATCACAGCCAGCACAAACCCCCATCAGCGGCGGTCAAGGAGATCGGGCTTAAATCCTCGCCGGTGGCCACCCCAAACCTAAAATACAAACACAACCATCGCCAAAAAATAAGAAAAATAATCGAAATTGAAAAAAAAAATCTTTCAAACACAAACCCAAATTCGAAGCTTCACAAAATCAAAATCAACACTTGCACGACGACCACCACCAGTAACTAGCGCCAATCACCTCTCAACAGAGGAGATCGGCGCTCGATCTCGCCGGCGAATGGGAGAGAAAAGATGATGGAAGAGAAAGTTGAAGACTAAGAGATAACGAGATGGAAAGAAAGAGAGGGAAGATGTGGCAGCCGCATTCTCCTTAGCTCTCAGATCTGATGCCGATTTGAGTGGTGGTTAGGGTTTGGGTGTGCTGGAGGAGAGATGCTTCAGTACCACCGAGGCAAGAGGTTAGTTGGCATGCCCAACCAATACATTTTTAACACGTCATTTTATTTTTCAAATCCAAAACCAGTATTTTCACCTCGGAAAAAATTATTGCCAGCTTGTACCTCTTTCAGCCTTTCTTCACGATTTTACTTCTATACAATTCCTTTTTTTTTTTTTTTTTTTGCATTGCCGCTCTGCGGTTCCATGGCTCCCCTCCCACACAAATATTATAAACCACATGCTTCATTCTGTTTTTCCTAAATTTATTTAGAATGTCATCTCTTCTTCCAATCGATCCATTTATTTTTATATTTAAAATTTAAAAAATTATTAAAAATTTTGATAACGGCCTCCATTGTTGCTTTCTTCCAGATCCGCGGAGGATGTGCTGAACTTCCTTCGATCTGGACTTCCTCCGATCCAGACAAATTCGCAATTGTGACTCCATTTTTAATTAAAATCATTAAATCTAGGGAGGCCACCGCTCTATTCAGATTTTTTAGTTTAAATAATTATATTAGAGCAAAAGCTTTTCATGACAGTGAGATTTATAAAAGTTTTATATTTAAGTTTTAGTTATTTTCTTTTAATTTTATATCTTTTAATAACCAAATATATGAAAATTTTAGTTGGTGTCTTGGTGAGTTTTAAAAATTCAGAGATGGGAGATGGAGATGACAGTGAGAGATATTTTTTTTTTTTTAATCAAAATCACAGTGAGAGACTGAGAGATGATGAGAGGAGGAGTGATTGGAATTCTTGACTTTGGCAGATTTTTGTTTTTGACATGGCAGTAGTATTATTAGGTTTCTAAATATAACGATGTGGTAAAAACGTATTGGTTAGGCATGCCAACTCATCCCTTACACCAGAGGTTTTGAAGCATCTCTCGTGCTGGAGAAGATGACGAAGAGAGATGAGATTTCTTTTTTTGATAAAAGAGAGAGATGAGATTTCAGATTTAGTTTCTTTTTTAAGTTTAAGTTAGGGTTTTTTTTATTGTTACTTTTTAAAAGTATTATTATTGTTTTTTTTTGTTTTAACAAAAAAAGTTATTTATTTTTTGTAAATAATAAATAATTTTTATTGTTTTTTAATTTATGTAAATATTTATTATTTAATATTTTAATATTTATCATTTAATATTTTAATATTTATCATTTTATTGTTTAATAATATATATTAATTAATTTAATAAATAAAAATATCATTATACCCTTTGGTCAGATAAGGTTCTAGAACCTCTGATGTTATTTTACCCTTTTACCCTTGTTGATCTGACGGAATTCTAAAAAACCTTAACGGATTTGGACGGTAGGGATCAAAATACAGATTTTTGGAAACTAAAAAGACATGTCAATATAATACTGAAAACTGGAGGACCAGTTTGACTATTAGGTCAAACTAGAGGGACGAAAATGAATTTCACCCTTATTACAATATATAATATTATGAGTATTTTAACAAACAAATATAATATATTTTATTTTTTTATCGAGAACTATTTATTAATTAAAAACTTATACAGTAAATATTAAAAATTAAAAAGATGAAATAACTGTACTAATAATTAAAGCAATTGAAAATCATCACATATAATTAAAAATCTAAGGTAAAATAAAATTAAATAAAATTAAACAAAAATTAACTTACTTTAATTGGGACCTTGATTCAAAATCAGCTTTTAATTCTCTTCAAAAAAAGAAAAGAATTTGGGCTATCTGATATTGGGCCCGGGACGGTTGCAGTTGGTGCACTGGCCTTGTATCAAGCTATTTAAATGGTCAGCAGATACAAATGAGATAAAATATTTATTTTATATTAATTTTTTTTTTAAACCGCTTAAAATTGAAGCAAAGCAACAGTATTATTCTATAAGTAATTAGAGCGGTTGATTGGTGCTTAAGTTGAACTACTAACCAATTTTAGAGAGAGAGAATCTAGGTTGCATATCCAACTGTTCGTGTCTGTCTAGTCTTTCACTCTTAATTTTGTGTTCAAGAACCTGTGTTGCAGATCTTCTTCTTCTTCAAATCGGGTGTGTTAACTTGTTTTTTTAAAAAATGCTAGATATCCACTTTTTGTTTCTCACTTGCATCCTTCCCAGCATAAATGATGATTTATCTCATTTGTTACATGTATCCATTTATTGATTGTAATATTAATTAATTGATGTAATGTAAGCTTTAAAATACAAATGTGAAATCTATGACATTACTGCATTGATGAAATATGCATAACCATTGCCTTTCCAATCATATTCATACTAAACATATAAAACTGCACCACATGGGCAGACAATTTATACAATGACATGTTTCCTTTCATCTTTTGGTGTAATTAAAATTGACATAAAAATAAATAAATAAAACAACCAAATCACTCTATCTCAAGAGGAACTTTAATATCACTGCAAAGAACACATCATGTCCACACGGCCGTTTCTTAATTAGCAGAAACATTACATTTGTATTAAAACGTCAATTAATAATGATAAAATAGACATATATAACAAATGGAATCATTAATTAATGAGCTAGAGAGTTTTTATGTTTTTTGTTTTTTGTTTTCAACCACATTTACATATTTGATAGTTTTTAACCATGCAACTTTCAATTTTAACACTTGAGTACTCATAATTAATTGTACATGAAATTAATGTAATTTTAAGCAGAAGAAGGAAAAAAATAAAATAAATACCTCAAGGGTACATTTGGTGCGCATAATAGGATTAAATTATTTTTAATATATGGGATTGGATTGGATTGGATATGTTAGGATTAATTATATTGTTTTCCACGTTTTGTGCAATATGAGATTGAACTAAAAATATCGCTATGCAAACAACCAAATCCATGACCCCTCCAACTTTGCTCAACCAAGAGTCTTTGCTACTCATTATCCATATCACGCTTATTCACGCCTTGCAAGAATCCATGGAAGAATCTGATACTACTAGGGGTGGGTACGGTTCATTGAACCGAATCGAACCGACCCGAACCGAACCGAAATAAGGTGTTTGGTTCGGTTTTAAGGTTGAGTTCGGTTCAATTCGATTCGAACAGAATGAACCGCATAGAATATGGTTCGGTTTCGGTTTTGGACCTTCCAAAACCGAACCGAACCGACGAACCGACTAACCGAACTATAAATACAAAAAAAATATAAATTTTATTATGGATTGTATGTTGGATTATTTATGTATGATCTTATTTTATTTTGGACTTCTATCATTAATGAGTCATATGGATTGAATTTGGTAGAATGGTAGCTATTAAGCATGTACTTATGATTGAATTGGACTAAATTTGATTAGTTAAACAGTAATGTGGTCTATTTAGATGTGTTTTGAATATAAATGATTGTTAAAAAAAAAATAGCCCAAAATCAATTGTCCAAATGCCAAAGGTCTAAATACAAAAATAGGGCTGTTAACGAATACAAAAAAATAAAAAAATATATAAAAAAAACCTCAATGCCCAGTAGGCACAAAACCGAATTGAACCGAACCGAACCGAACCGAGATAAATGTATTCGGTTCAATTCGGTTTTATGGTCCAATACGGTTCAAACCGATTGAAGTTTTCAAAAACAAAAAATATAATGGTTCAATACGGTTTTGGCCAAAACCGAACCGACCCGTGCCCGTCCCTAGATACTACCAAGAAATCTGAACAAGATTTCAATAAAGTTACATACTTAAAGCAAAAGATGATGATGAAGCAGGTGATGTGGATGATCAAAGCAAGGTAATTTTTTTTTTTAAAAGATGAAAAGCCTTCAAATGTGGAAAATTTTTAAGATTTGGACAAATCTGGAATATTCTCAGATTTCATCAAACGAAAAAAAAAAAGATTTGAACAAAATATTCAACAACACACATCTCTTCTTTTATATAAACAAAAAATCTTAAATCAATCCAACAATTTTCCCAAAAGAAAAAATGGAGATCTATACTTTTCTTCCCAAAATGGAGGTCTGCACATCTCTTCTTGAACAGATTTCTTCCCAAAATGAAGATCTGCAATTTTCTACAATAATTTTTTTTATTAAAAAAGAAAAGCTACTGGAGTCCAATACAAAAAATCCAGATCACACCCAACAAAAAAATAAATAAACAAAAAATCTGAAACAAAAAAAATTGAAGAGAGATTGAACTAGATTTCTTGGTTGGGTCTCCTCCATAGACCACAAAAAGTACTGATGAAAGATGAAAGGAGATGGGTCTTCTCTCCATGGAGGGAAAAGGACGACGACGACGGAGTGTGGGAACCAGAGCGGAGAGAAACATGAGCTGGAAGGGAGAGAAAAAAGAGATGTTGATGAAAAATGAAATGAGATGGCAATGTTTTGAATCCCATCATTATATATACTAAAACAAGACTTTCAATTTCACTGTTTATATAAACAGTGAAATTGAATTAATTTTGGTTTATTTATAAAAATACTATTGTATAGATAATATAATATTAGATTTCAGTTTATTTATAAAAATGTCATTGAAACTAAAACAACACTTTCAATTTCATTGTTTATATGAACAGTGAAATTGAAAGTATTGTTTTAGTTGAAAACTAGTAAAATTGCATGCGTTTTGCTGCGGGAGTATTATTCAATTTTAATAAATTTTATTTATCTAAATTATGACACGGAAAAAATTAAAATGATTGAATATTAATATGTGAAAATAAGAATCTATTTAATTTTACTATTCAATGACATTTTTATAAATAAATAAAAATCATTCAAAATTGGATAGAGATTTTGTATTTCCCTATAATCTCTTTCACAAACAAAATTGGGAAGAAAACAAAACCTTAACCTAATTTTGTTTGTGGAAGAATTTTTTTGAGTTTTGATGTTATGAGTTTTTATGAATTTTTGATGTTATGAGTTGGAACTTGGAAGTTTTGGATTTTGATTTGAAATGAGTTTTGGTTTTATGAATTTCAATTTGAATTGGTATTGGATCGTGAAAATAATTGAAGTTTTAGGATTTGAATTTTCTTTTAGAAGTCGGTGGATGAAGGAGGCACCGTCTACCTTTATGGTTTTTTTTTTTAAAAAAAAAATTCTTTATTTACTTAGGGTATTTTTATCATTATATGAGTTATACTTGGTCAAACTAATGGAATTGTAAACAAAAAACTAACGGAATAGTAACTTCCGTTAACTTCAGGGGGTGTCTTTGTGTAATAAGCATCTTTGTTTATTTGGGTGCAATTAACCCAAACCTCAGGAGTGTCAATGCAATTTACCCTTTAGTATATTATATTATATATTCAATGGGATTTTTATAAATTAAATCAAAATCTATTCAATTTTACTGTTCAAATGAATAGTGAAATTGAAAAGATGAGTTTTGAATTGGTTTTGGATCGTGAAAATAATTGAAGTTTTAAGGTTTGAATTTGTTTTTGGAAGTCGGTGGATGGGAGGAAGCACCGTCTACCTTTATGTTTTTTATTTATTTATTTTTCTTTATTTACTTTGGATATTTTTGTCATTATATAAGTCACACTTAGTCAAACTAAAGAAATTGTAAAAAAAAAAAACTAACAGAATAGTAACATCCGTTAACTTCAGAAGATGTCTTTATGTAATAAGCATATTTGTCTATTTGGGGGAAATTAACCCAAACCTCAGGGGATGTCAATGCAATTTGCCCTTTAGTATATTATATTATATGTAATGACATTTTTGTAAATAAATCAAAATTAACACCGGTTTCACTGTATAAAATCGCAAGTCATGTTTTAGTATATATATAATGCCATTGAAACTAAAACAACACTTTCAATTTCATTGTTCATATGAACAGTGAAATTGAATTGATTTTGGTTTATTTATAAAAATTTCATTGAATATATAATATAATATTAGATTTTGGTTTATTTATAAAAATGCCATTGAAATTAAAACAACACTTTCAATTTCACTGTTTATATGTACAGTGAAATTGAATTGATTTTAATTTATTTACAAAAATGCCATTGGATATATAATATAATATTAGATTTCGGTTTATTTATAAAAATGCCATTGAAACTAAAACAACACTTTCAATATCACTGTTCATATGAACAATGAAACTGAATTGATTTTTGTTTATTTATAAAAATATCATTGAATATATAATATAATATTGGATTTCGGTTTATTTATAAAAATACCATTAAATATATAATATTATATATATATATATATATATATACTAAAACAGCTCTTAAATTAAACTGTTCATATGAATAGTAAAATCGAATGGATTTCTATTTATCTACAAAAATACCATTGATAGTAAAATGAAATAGATTTCTATTTATCTACAAAATGCCATTAAACAGTAAATTGAATAAAAGTAATGCTAGGTTTCCTAAATTTTTTCCCAAATAGTATTGGCACGTGAGGTGTCAACATCTTATAAATTATGAGATTATGTGGTAAGTGATGTTGATACCTCACCAGTTGGGAAGAAATTTGGGAAAAATTTGGGAAAAATTTGGAAAGCCTAACATTACTCAATTGTATTGGCACGTGAGGTGTCAATATCTTATAAATCATAAGATTATGTGGTAAGTGATGTTGATACCTCACCAGTTGGGAAGAAATTTGGGAAAAATTTGGAAAGCCTAACATTACTCAATTGTTTAGCTATTGAACTGTTCATATGAACAGTGAAATTGAATTGATTTTTATTTATCCACAAAAATACCATTGAACAGTAAAATTAAATTGATTTCTATTTTCATATATTAATATTCAATTATTTTAAATTTTTATGTGCCATAATTTAGATAAATAAAATTAATTAAAATTAAATAATACTCCCGCAACAAAGCGCGTTTTACCTATTTTATCCCAAGTTGATAGGATAAATTTTTTTATGGGATTAATTTATCGGGCTCAAAAAATAAATAGCACTATTTGGGGTGGGTGTTGTGCAAATATCACTACATTACTAATTCATGTTTAAAAGGCACCAATATAGGTGTCCAGACAAAAATACCCCTTCCAAGTGAGTTTTTGTCGTTTTCAAACCTAGTGAGAAAAACCAGAGAGAGAAAACATCTCTTGGAAAAAGAACCGGCGTTGGAAGATCAGTGGTTTTCAGTCTGGAAAAGACGTCGAAGTAACCGGCGGTAGGACAACAGTGTTTTTTCGGGTGTTCGGACGAGAGCATCTTCAATCGACGGTAAGTTGAGTCAGATTATGTTGTTGATTTTGTTTTTAATAAGTTCATGTTTGATGTTGGTTGTTGATTAAACTTGTAGATTAGGTTTGTTTGTTGATCTGAGAATGGTTGTGGGTTAGGTTAAGGTTTGTAAATCCGTTGAAGATCTGGGTTCCCGAGCTTTTGCAAGGTGATTCTGAGCTTTTTTCAAGCTTTTTTGAGCTTTTTTCCGAGCTTTTTAAAACGTTTTTCGAGCTTTTTATGGGTTTTCGAGCTTTTTCAAACTGGTTCCTAGCTTTTTCTGGGTATCCGAGCGTTTTAGAAATGAGTCCGAGCTTTTTTAAAATGCCCGAGCTTTTTGAAACTATTCCCGAGCTATTTTAAAATGTGGCCGAGCTTTTTAAAACAGTTTCCGAGCTTTTTGAAACAGTGTCCGAGATTTTTTAAACAGTCCGAGCTTTTTGAAACAGTGTCCGAGCTTTTTGAAACAGTTTCCGAGCTTTTTTAAACTGTGTCCGAGCTTTTTTCAACTGTCCGAGCTTTTTCAAACAGTTGCCGAGCTTTTTTAGACAGTCCGAGCTTTTTAAAACTGAGTCCGAGCTTTTTCAACAGTCCGAGCATTTTCAACATGTGTCCGAGCTTTTTGAAACAGTTTCCGAGCTTTTTGAAACAGTGTCCGGGCTTTTTAAACTGTCCGAGCTTTTTCAAACAGTTGCCGAGCTTTTTTAGACAGTCCGAGCTTTTTAAAATTGAGTCCGAGCATTTTCAACAGTCCGAGCATTTTCAACATGTGTCCGAGCTTTTTCAAACTGTTCCCGAGCTTTTTCAAACTGTGCCCGAGCTTTTTTTATATGAGTCCGAGCATTTTGAAACTGCTTCCCTGCTATTTTATATTATTATGTCCGAGCCTTTTACAGTTTACTGATGCATTCTTTCTGTGAAAATGCAGATGGGTAGTGAACTAAAGGATTTGCTTAAAACTCCAGAAGATGAATGGTACGATGGAAAAATCACTCGGCATGACCATTTCAGCGACCTTAAAGATATCTATGTCGCACTGGACAGTGTACCAGAACAATTCAAGGTCAAAAACCGACGTCGATATACAGAGTCTTGTTTTGGTCATTTCCTTAGGATGGATCGGGGGATGAAGTTTTCGGGTAGCGTAGTCCATCGACTGCTATTGCGCGAGCTACATCACGATAGGCCGCAGGATGAGATGAGATTTATGTTAGGTCCTCGTTCGGTCCGGTTCTCCAAGGTTGAGTTATGTCTGATCACTGGATTGAAGTTTGGAGTGATTCCCGACACGACGAGGTATGAGATGGTTCAGAACGGGATACACCAACGGTATTTCAATGGTGTAGCTAAGGTGGATTATGAACAGCTGAGAGCTGTTCTACGGATCGGTGTATTTGAGGAGCAGTACGATGCTGTGAAGTTGTGCCTCCTTTATATGCTAAACTGGATATTGATGGGGTTGGACGAGAGAGAGAAAGTTCCATTATGGCAGATCCGGCTAGTCGAGGACTTGGACGCTTTTGATGCATTCCCGTGGGGTGCCCACGTGTATAGGCAGTCCATTATTGGATTCAAGAATGCCTTAAACAGTCGACGTGTGCGGTATGAGAGACGACAGCAGGAAAAGGGCGCTGACGTTCACACGGTGGAGACGTACAACATTTACGGTCTAGCTCACGCATTGTTGGTGAGAATTTAGAATTTGTATCGTTTGATAACCTGAATATTTTTTTACATGAGTTACGGAATAAATGATTGGATTCTGAATAACTTGTTATTTTACATAGGTATTTGCGTATGAGGTTATCCCCGAGCTTGGGACCCGATTTGGGCCTCGTAGGCAGATTGAGTTGTCCCCCCCGTATGTTGAAATGGCAGTTGCAAAAGCAACCAAGGTCGGACAAGCTGGAAAAAAAATTTCTTAGCCAAGGTAAGGATCTATTGTGTTAAAGTGTTTACATATTACGATTATACAATACAATGGTCTAACAACGATTTCAGATGTTTGCGAGGACTGCACTGGTGCCGACAGCAGCTGAGAGGGTTACACGGTACTATTAGGGCATAAATGAGGGAGGCAGTCTATATATGGCTGCCGATGGACACGACGGCTCGGTACTGGATCCCTTACATCATACGACTGTCGGACCCAGTCATACGGAGGGTTCCGACCAGGAGTTTGGCGGTGGGAGTCCCCTCAGGCACAGGCCGGATACGGAGGGTTCGGACCCAGAGTTTGTCGATGGGAGTCCTCTTAGGCGCAGACAAGTTCAATTTGCGATGCCCGGTGGAGCACATTCACGAGAAGTCGTTGGAGGGCATCGCCAGGTATGTCAAAAATGGTGTAATGCATTATTTATGTTGAAACAAGTATTGGGTTTTAGTACTGACAATAATGATTTTGTTTCAGGACCGTTTGGAACGAAAAATCCAATATGTGATGGATGCAGTCGCTGCGTTACGGGAGGATATCCGGAAGAGTGATCGGGAACGGGATAGGCAGCATAGGGAGGTGATGGACTTTCTCCGGGGGCGGTGGGGTTCGACATCACAGTCTGGCAGGGATGGTCCACCATCCCATGATCGAGACTCTCCTAGTACAGACAGAGACGAAGGGACAGACCCAGCCACCGGACCTACGACGGAGGCTGATGGACCTCAGACGCAGGGTCCAACAGCTGGAGATACAGTACGAGACCAGCAGATGCAAGTCCCTGGTGGCACGGATACAAGAGTATTTGGGGAGACAGTTACCCAGGAGATATTAGAGTATCCGCTGCTTATGAAGGTACAGGATGTGGATCCTCCTGTTCATATCCAGGACCACACAATGGACCCGTTCAGTTCACTGGGTCAGAGTCCCTCCTCCCGTACAGTCCACACTCCTGACCTGACCAGGCGATCCATAGGGAGCACCCCTGCGGTCTATCCGACACCGCTCTCCTCTACTCGATCCCGTCACACCTCACCCCCTAGTGACACTGCCGGTCCATCCCGACACAGCCCATCCCACCGGAGCCCTCGACGTGATCCACGGCGACAGAGTTCCTCCTCCCAACACCCCTCAGTGGTCCACAGTCAGCATAGGCAGCAGCGGATGCGCAAACGAGGCTGGCAGTTGATGAGCCCATACACTGACCCCTGTGTTGGGGTTTTTGCCTTAAAGCTTGTAATATGTAAATATAATTTGAACATAAATAAAAGAAGTAGTATATTCATTCATTTTGTGTCATACTTTATATAACATGTGCACTTAACATCCAAAATTGCCGGATGTAATTTCGAACTGAGTATATGAGTGTCATATATAGATGGATTCAGTTTGAAACGAGCAATCTAAAGAGTCCGTAGATAGCAAATAAAGCTGGGTACTTTATTTGTGGTTAATCTATAGCTGCGGTCCATTTCGTAGTGTACGGTGATCCTATCCTGGATCATTCATATGTAGATATGAGAATGGAGGCACCTTGTATGATGTGATCATATAAGACTGGGCCATGATCTATATGAATCTCTCACTAAGATCTGTTTAACGATGAGATTCATATATATATATATATCAACTAATGATGGCTATATATGGGTGATCTTAATCCTGAGTGTCTTATCGACTCCTTCAGGTTAGATCGTGGTCTTTGATATATCATGGGTGAGGTCGGAGTTGCATTCCCGATCAATATACTCCATATGTTGGGATCGCGGTTTGGCTTGTGGCTGGGAAGGTTTGTACACAATAGTGGAATCCACTCCTTCTTGTGAGAAGAAGATGGTAGTTCCCTTAAGGGTTGATTCGGGGCTTGAACAATATGAGCGCTCTCATAATTCCGTAAGGAATGTAGGATTTATTGTTCATTAGAGAATCAATGGTACTTAATGGAAAAATATGATTAGAGAGGTATAACGGACATTATGACTCAGCTCTAATTATGAACTACTTGTGGAGGATTATACCATATGTAATAGCTATATCGATGGACACCGAGAGTTATTGGTTTGTGTAAAAACGTCTACAGTTAAGAGAGTGCAGCTTCGGGTTTTTAGTGGAATAACACCGAAGTTAATAATCATGAAATATTAATTAAAGAGTTTAATTAATAATTTCTAAGGATTATTGGAGCTCAAAATACTGTGGGTCCATTAGGTCCCCTTGCTAGCCCGATCGATTTAGGTAACAAGGGTCACAGTTAATTAATTGGATTGTCCAATTAATTGTGTTACGAAAGTGACAAGTATTTATTCGAAAATTAATTGAATAATGGGATTATTTAATTAATGAATAATGGTGATTAAATAAATTAAATAATAAGATTATTTAATTATGTTGTTAATCACTAAATGGAGGGTGTTAGTTGATATTTGATTTTGAATAAAATAAGATAATATGATTATTTTATTTTATTAAATTAAATATTTGAAATTGAATTTAAAATGTTTGAATTCAAAAATAAATATTTAATTATTTTTAAAAAAGATATGAGATATCTTTGTAAAATTTTTAAAAATCAAATATAGATTTTCGGTTTTGAATATATATGAGATATATATTAAAAAAAAAAAAAACCGAAACCGAATGAAATATAAAAAGTAATAAGATTACTTTGAAAAGCAAGGAAGAGAAGACAAAATAGTGATCGTACACAGAAAACAAAAAGCAAAACTAAAAGACAAAAAAAGTTAGGGTGTGGCAACTACAAGTGCTGCACTTCTAGTTTTTGTTTTTGTGTGTGTGTTTTTCTCTTCTTCCTCCATACAGGTGCTGAATATCGTGACGCGCCCACACGCTGTTACCAGTTCCGGGAGATAGCGAGGAAGATCACGTGGTTCAAATCAGGAGCAGTTCGTATCAAAGTGAAGGAGCCTCCTACGTAGGTATGAAAAAATTTCTTCACTTTATTATTGGATTTGATTATTACTGTACAAATGGGTTAGTTTAATGATTGCATAAAAAATTTTAAACCCTTCTGCTGCGCAATTTGTAACCCTAGGTTCCAACACCCTGTCGGCCGAAGAGGCCAAGGACATTGCCCATGTCATCAGCACATATATTCAGGCCTAATGATTTGGTAGACGCTGACCAGCTTGCGGCTTACAAAGCCTACAAGAGGATCGTGACGGGGGAATTGTAAGTATTAAAATATTGTGAATTTATTTTGAAACACCTAAGTTAAATTAGTTGTTTTCCTAAATAATTGAAAATTACGCAGACGTGATGTGGATCTGATGACCCACGTGCCTGTGACTTGGTTCCACCGGTTGCAAACCAACTTTATGGAGTTGGAGGACACGGTACTTTCCTTACTTTGATTGTCTTTTAAGTTTGTTTAACTTATGGAAGAATACTATCAATGTATAATGTTTATATTGTCAGTATATGGACGCGTACTTGCATATTTTACGGAAGCGTCAGTGAGCATTCCCTACTATCTACATTCAGAGGATGAACCTACTAGATTCTTAGTTCTATGTAAGTGTTTCAAATGTACTGTTTTCGCACGTCTGTTTGTTGTGTTTCATCCTATTTCTAACGTTTCAGTTCTTTATCTATTTTCAGTCAATGCTGGAGTTTCAGTGGCGGAGAATCATGCCTCGCGATGCTGTGGGCAAAGCCCAGAAAAACTCGTCTGTGTTGAAGTACAGGTGGTCCCCTGAAGATCTGATGACGGTACGTGGATTGCTCCCGGTAGGGAACCGACCATGGCACGAGATTGACGCGGTGAGCAAAATACAGTTATGGTTTCAATGTGTTTAATTAAAAATTCTTATTTTGACCATAACAATATCTTGAACACTTGGTACAGGTCCTTATTCCGTGCAACATTGGTGGCCAGCATTGGCTCGTGGCCAGCGTTGACCTTACTGTCGGGAAGATCCAACTGCTAGACCCGTTCAGACAAGAAGTCCCCCTACAGATCAGGAAAGAGCAGGTCGCTCCATTGCGGTGGTTTCTACCCTCGATGTTGCATCAGGTGGGGTTTCACGACGCCAGACCAACGGGCGAGGAGAAGTACGAGAAGCGGAATAGGCCCTTTGGGGTAAGCGTGGTGTCTACAACACATGTGCCCCAACAGACTAGAGGGTATGACTGTACGAACATCATTTAAACTTTAAGTTTGTTTTATTAAACTTCAATTGTCACGGTTGTTCAGTTGCTGAGTCGCAGGGGTAACTGTGGTGCTCATACCTTGAGATTGATGGAGTACGTACTGGCGAACAGGAAGACGTTCGACTGGTCAGAAGAAGATATGTGCACCATACGGGAGAAGATGGCTGTGGAGATTTTTTGTAACTCCAAGCCCCATTAGATGTTGTAGTTGTCGATGTACAAACAATTATAGTAATGAACTTTCAAATTTCAAATTTTTTGTTTAAAATTTAAAGTGTTTGCATTTACAAGTACAACACACGCATTTCATACAATAACACAAGTAATAATTAACACCCCAACTTAATTAAACAATAAGTATGAACGGCTCGGTTCACTCATCGGCAGATTCCTTGTGTGGGCACGTCTGTTTGTTATGTCCAACTTGATGACATACGCTACACTTGAGACGGTATTCCTCAGGAACAATTCTGCTCGGACCTTCATTCATCAATGGCGGATTAGAATACCTCCTGCTATTATGACCTGATTGTCCACATCTTCTACACGATTGGGTGGTTGTCCTCTCGGAAGACGATGCATGTCGACTCTCCATCGGGCGACTTGATTGTCTCTTGGTCTTTGGATTTAAAACCACCCACTCAGCGATGTCGAACGGCACTACCCATGAAGAAGGATGGCCAACAGGCATAATAGGAACTGAGTATGCATCAATAAGTGTCTTTCTCTTGTAGTAGTCCCAACACAGCGATGTGAAATCCAAGTTCAGCTCCCTGCAAAAGCAATGAAAAAAGTGACAATCACGTTTGCTTAATATAGTGTATAATTGTATACTGTTAATGTACCTTGCCGCTACGAGTGCGTGAGAACACGGAAAATGATCCATTTGGAATTTGTTGCATGTGCATGTCTTTCGGGCTAAGTCAACAGTCCACTGCTTTCCGGACCGTTTGACAGAGAAAATGTTCCAGTCCACTGGATTGACGGTCATATAACCGCACTTCTCGACCCGCTGTAGCATCACAAGATGTGATGCGTCGGTCAACTGATGACGCATGGACTGTGCAGCTCGATGTCGATCGTGAAACCAACGCTGTAACATATTCCTAATGAACTCTGCCAATGTCAACATAGGGAGTTGTCGTGCGAATTTAAGGCATGAGTTTATGCACTCTACAACATTTGTTGTCATCACCCTGAACCTTCGTTGGGGACAGTGTACACGAGACCATTTGTGTGGACCGGTAGATTCAACATAATCGAAAGCATTCTTATGCAGGTTACGTAACTCACCCATGTACCGGTTATATTTGAATTCAGTGTACGCTCTAGCGGCTTTGTCCATTAAGTTGGCAACATCTTTTCTGTGAAATCGCTTCTTCACATTTTCAGCAAAGTGCCAACAACATATGGTATGGGCTGCATAAGGGAACACTTTAGAAATCCCTGCTTCAATGCTTGCATGTCGATCGGAAATAAAAACCAGATCATCTATATGACCAAGGGAACCCTTCAAGTAATTCAAAAACCATTCCCATGAAAGGTTGTTTTCTGAGTCGCCGTACCCAAAAGCAATTGGATACACCTGTTCGTTTCCATCTTGGGCAGTTGCAACAAACATTGTACCCCCGAATCTTCCCTTCAAATGGGTACCATCAACTGCAATAATCAGACGCATGCACCTCTGAAAACCTCTAACTGAGGCCCCTAACGACATGAAAAAGTAAAGGAATTTACAGTCGTCAGCGCACTGTAAGTCAGTGATTATGCCGGGATTTTGTTGTTCCAGCACGTAACCAAAAGACGGTAGTAGTTGGAAGGTTTCTTCATGTGTCCCATAGGTCAGTGACAATGCATAATGCAAGGCTTGATACGCCTTACTGTACATGATTTGGATGCCATACATTGTTTTCATATCGGCGATTATATCCTTGGGACGCATGAGACGACCATCTTGTTGTTGAAGTCTAGGTGCAACCACTTCTCCAATTATAACTGCACTAGCTTGTCGGTGGCGATGGTGAATCTCCTCCAATGGACAACTGTGTTCATTGACAAAACTTCTTACTTGGAAGTACGCCCCTTCATCTCTTCTCACCGCTCTTAATTTCCATGTACGGTTGTCAATCAAACAAACAAGATGTAACGTTGTCTTATTGGACCTTTTCACCTTCCATTCGAAGTTTTGCCGCATTGCAAAAAGGCAAACTAGTCTCTTCAAATCCTTTTTAGTCGGAAAGAACTGACCTTTATAAATCATGCTTGTATGTTATTCTGCTACCAAGGTTGTGCTTCTACCAATCCCAAACGAGTATGAATCTGCTCCGGGAATAACCCACGTTGTGGTATTATCAGAATCATCTGCAGATACATTATGCCGAACCTCGGAAGTACCAGGCATATCTGCTCCAGTGCAACTAACTCCTTCTACACGTCTTCCACGTCTTTGAATTTGGACATGATCTTCATCAGTGTTCTCTACATGATCTACCAGATCAATATTTGCCTCATTATCCACCTCCTGGTTAGGCCCAAGGTTCGGTTCAGTGTTCTCCTCATTGTACATCTCATTGTATTGCTCATTGTACCGCTCATCATTCATCTCAAATCGACAACCAAACACATCGTCGAATTGAGGTTCACCAACATCTGCATGGTCGACCACTACCGGTTGGACAGCACATATGTTTTCCCTACCTTCAGTGGCACTCCTTTGTGTGAACACTTGGTTGCTACCGCTAGCGGATCCAAATGGTTGGGTATTTTCAGGAGCAGGAATATCATTCAGTATCACATCTCCAGTTGCCCTCTCAATTAGACTAACACATACTTAAGGGATCACCCGATCTTCCCCTAGCATAAACTAAACATCATCGTCATTTCTTACAAATGTGCGACATGTAGCGCCAGGAACGATTGATATTGACTGTAGATCAATATTGTATTTGTTTACATCATACTTCACAACGGTATGCACGATCGACACCAATTCTTCGTAACTCATATTCTTTGACACATATATTCCTTGGTTGTCGGATCCAACAAACCTCTGACTTCCGTCGGGTAACTGCTCCCATCGACCGTTGTAAGATATTACTATTCTCACCCGATTCAATCTCCTGTAACATTCATCACCACAAACCATTATGACAAACATAAAAGCTATGGAAAAGGCTCAGAGCCTTTTAAAATAGTTTCCGAGGTTTTTACTATGATCTCCGAGCTTTTAGTAAAGGTTCCAACCTTTTTTCCAAAGATTCCGAGGGTTTACCCAAAAGAGCCGAGCTTTTTTACAAAAGTCCTGAGTTTTTTTACAAAGTCCCGAGCTTTTTTACAAAAGTTCCGAGCTTTTTTACAAAGTCCCGAGCTTTTTTACAAAAGTCCCGAGCTTTTTTACAAAAGTCCCGAGCTTTTTTACAAAGTCCCGAACGTTTTTACAAAGTCCCGAGCTTGTTTTCTAAAGGCTCGAGCTGTTTTACAAAGTCTCGAGCTACCAATTCTTCGTAACTCATATTCTTTGACACATATATTCCTTGGTTGTCGGATCCAACAAACCTCTGACTTCCGTCGGGTAACTGCTCCCATCGACCGTTGTAAGATATTACTATTCTCACCCGATTCAATCTCCTGTAACATTCATCACCACAAACCATTATGACAAACATAAAAGCTATGGAAAAGGCTCAGAGCCTTTTAAAATAGTTTCCGAGGTTTTTACTATGATCTCCGAGCTTTTAGTAAAGGTTCCAACCTTTTTTCCAAAGATTCCGAGGGTTTACCCAAAAGAGCCGAGCTTTTTTACAAAAGTCCTGAGCTTTTTTACAAAGTCCCGAGCTTTTTTACAAAGTCCCGAGCTTTTTTACAAAAGTCCCGAGCTTTTTTACAAAAGTCCCGAGCTTTTTTACAAAGTCCCGAACGTTTTTACAAAGTCCCGAGCTTGTTTTCTAAAGGCTCGAGCTGTTTTACAAAGTCTCGAGCTTTTTTCAAGTCTCCAAGCTTGTTTTCTAAAGGCTCGAGCCTTTTGTCCAAAGGCTCGAGCTTTTTCAAACAGGCTCCGAGCACTTTCAAAGGCTCCGAGCTTTTTCAAACAGGCTCCGAGCAATTTCAAAGGCTTCTAGCTTTTTATTAACAGCATCGGAGATTCAAATTTCACAGATTCAATATTCACAAAACCAGTTTCATGTTTACAAAAGGAACGTTTTTTAAAAGTGAAGGATAAAAAACAGTATTTCAGACAAACATATTACCTTGTTGTGCTTACTGAAGAACGTTGAGTAGTTTTGAAATTTATTGTAGAGAGAGAAAGAGAGGAGTTCCTGCCTTCAGTGTTTCAAGTGTGGAGATGGAAGTACAGAGACAATTAAAAATTGATTATTTAAGGGCAATTTTGGTAGTTCACCAAGATAGATGCCTTTTAAACATAAGTTATTAAACCGGTAACGTTGGTGCAACAACGAGATAAAAAGATGACATTTCTCACCATTTCCACTTAATTTATCCCATCCGACAGCAGAGCCAAACACAAAAAAAGGGACTAAAATTAATCCTTTTCCCATCCAATCCTGTCAAACAAATGCACCCGAAGTGTCATATTAACATCTTCACTTTGATCAGCTAAATATATATAGAATATCCAATATCACTTGCTGCTGTTCTAGTATCGCCTTCCTCCACTGATGAACTGTCCTCACTAAAATCAGCATGGTCATTACTTGCATTTAATTCATTTTTAATACAGTTGATACATTTTCTGAATCTACTCCCTTGTAATGTAGAAGGCATAGTAATTGCACCATCTGTTGCTAATAATTCCTTTAAATACTCCACATCGTGCTTGTAAACTGGACAAATCCCACACCTCTTCACCATATTATTATATTCCTCACTTTTATAATCAAAGATGTCAAAACTAGCAGTAACCCCCTCTCCACAATCATATTCTCTATCCTTGTTGCAATCCGTAGTAAGTTTTGCAAAATAGGCTAGACAAAGGTGATCATCCCCCTTGAAATCAGAGCAGGGACGGCAGCTGATTCCATATCCTAGTCCTCTCATCTTTATAGAACAAAAAATAGTAACATCATACGAACGATCTGGGATTGACATCACTACACATGTAAAAAATCCTATCAATTCATCATTTAACAAACAGTGAGGTGGTGGCCATGTTATTGTAGACCCTTCATTCCAACAACTGAACAATTCTGGAATTTCACTTCCTGGGAGAAGAATATGAAATTGAGAATCTGACATGGTATCAGATAGATTGTTTATTTCATTCATCTGCAATAGAATACTTTGTATTAAGAAAGAGAAGAAGATACATAAATGGGGAAAAGATATATATCCACACAAAAACATGAAAAGGCTTAAAATTTGAGATCATGATTATTGAAAATTGAAGGAAAGAGAGACCTGAAGCCAGCGTTTGAGCAACATAATTTCCAAACTGCTGTTCCTGCCTTGAGTCTCAACCATTTTGAAGCAATTGAAAAGCTGCAGACAAATGTTTTGAGAGGTGAGTTCTAGTGCACTTGATATTGTTTTCAAGGAAGTACAATCGTCTGCCCCTACAAATTCTATTTTAGGTGGAAGCTTTGGCAACGACTGAAGCCTCTTGCATTTCTCCAAGGAGAGTGCTTTAAGTCTAGATAGTTGACTGAGGGAATCTGGTAGGCTAACAAAGTTGTTTCCACCGAGATATAACTTTCTTAAGGAGAATAAAGAGCCAATATCACTCGGGATTTCCAACATGTTACAGTGGCTGAGATCTAATTTTTTCAAAGAGGATAAACCTGCAAGAGGAGGCAATATCAAACCCAGGCAACCAGACTTTCTTGTTGGCAACGTCAACCATGACCTGATGAGGGAAAAACTCCATGGTTTGGGAAGTCCTACTTTACATCCACGAAGTGATAATGTTTGAAGGTTCTTCGATTCAACAATGGATGATATGACAATTTGGTCTATAGCAGTCCCAGAGATATCTAGCTCCTCCAAAGGCTCGACTTCCTTCAAATTCAGGGGCAGTGTGTCTAGTTTTGAGCAGCCATTCAGATCAAGAATCTTAAGAGATTTCAAGCCACGGACGTCGCTTAGAAATACTACAAGATTTGAGCAGCCATTCAAATTCAATTCAATAAGCTTTCCAAGAGATCCAACCGATCTATGAACCTCACGCAATTTTGTACAGCATTGAAGATCAAGCCTCTCAAGATTTGGAATCATTTCAAAGTCCGGAGTTTTCACGAGGTTATGGGAGAAACTGAGGTTAATGGTTTTCAAGTACTTCATGGAAGGCTGCAGGTAGAAACAAAAACTAAATTAAGCAAAAACTAGCTCTCACGAACTTCATAATATATTTTTGAAGAAATTATGGAACTGTACCTTAATGTCCTTCCATATATACTCAATGCGGCTATAACACAAACTGAGCTGAACAAGTCTCTGCAGTTGGAAACTTGAAGGCAAAGACTTCAAAGGGTAGCCATGCCATTCGAGAAACCGTAACTCATTTGATAAGTATTCAAGGTCTTCAGAAAGGTGAACATCAACATCATTGATAATGAGGAGTCTAAGATTGCTCATGCCTGAGAAGGATTTACCATTCAGTTTCAAGTGGGTAATCCCCTCTCTATGTCTGTCACCATCAAGAATTATAGCTTCAACAGATGGAGTTCCCTAATAAAAACAATAAACAAATTAAATGCATATCTAATAAAAAGAAGTTACTTCATGAACTGTGATATTTAGGCATTTTAAGAAATAATAATGTACTAGTACTTATATTCAATTCTTTGAAAAATATTACCATATTTTTTGCCAACACTTGATAGATATCCTCAAACAGCCATAGTCTACTCCATTTGCAAGGCTCATCAGGCTGTTTTTCACGAACTATTTCCCAACCCATTTCTTGTATCAAATCATGCATCCAAATTTTGTTATCTTTCGCAATACTCATCAGAGATCTTTCTGTAAGAACTTCAAGTCCAATGTCAGGATGAAAATTACAACTATTTAATATTTCCATGACTTCAACTCTGTCTTGCCCCTTAAAGAAACATGCTATGTCCAGGAATATTTTCTTGTCTAATTTTCCCAGTGCATCATAACTTATTCGAAGTATTTTCATAATCTTTTCTTCAGGAACTTTACGTAGTCTTTTCAATGCACTCTTCCATTCATTGACACTTCTATCACACAAAAATGATCCCAAAACTTCTAGAGCTAATGGAAGCCCTTCCGCATAACGTATGGCAACCTTTGAGTGCTCGTCGTAATCCGCTGTTTGTTGTCTGTTCTTAAAGGCTTTTAAATGAAAGAGGCTTCGAGCGTCATCATAATTAAATCCTTGAACCCTATACAGATTATTGATTCCATGGCTTACCAGCACATGTTCATCTCTTGTTGTAATGATGATTCTACTCCCAGAACCAAACCAATCATTTCTTCCAGCCAACTGGTTTAGCTGTTCTAATTGATCCACATCATCAATAACAAGAAAGACCTTCATCTTACATAGCCGCCTTCTAATCAAACTAATCCCTTCGTAACCATCACATATATTTAAATTTGTTTCATGTAAGATCTTTGAAAGAAGCATTTGCTGTAAATGATCAACACCTCTTTTTTCAGAGATTTCTCGAACATTGGCAAGAAAGCAACTACCTTCATACTTGTTTGAAAGTCTTTCATATACAACTCTAGCAATTGTAGATTTACCTATTCCTCCCATCCCACAAATGCCAACAAAGGTTACTCTGTCATCCAATTCAAGTTCTAAAATCTTATAAATCTCCTCCACACGAGACTCTATTCCAACAAGCTGCTCCTCAACGACACTTGGAAGAAGATTGATCAATCTTCTTGAAATATTGCCGACAATATCTTCGATCAAATCAGCTTCAGACCTATGAAGAAGAAGAAGAATGGTAACAGTGTAAAACCAAACAGGAAATAATTAATAATTTCTTCTTTGCATTATGAAGGTAGTTTGAATTGTTCATTGAAACTTTTTTTTGAATATGAATTGTTCATTGAAACTCGAAAGCACGTTTGAATTTACGAAAAATCAAGGTAATTTATCTCAAAGCGTGCTCTCTGTTCAAGCCACCCAACTTGGGAAAGATTGTAAATATGTTAAATTATGTCAAAATTAAAGATTCATTAGTGAAATTTTTCTCTGTAATCTAATCAGAGTTTTAATTAAAAGCAACAAAAATGCATATATAGTTTCAAAGCTTTAAATTTCAGAGATATATAATGTTTACCCGTCTTTTAAATCCCATCCAGCTAGTTCGCCAACCTGTTTGAGAGCTGAGCTCCACCTTTTCACCGCCTCCGGATTATCCTTGAAATCTTGCTCATGTTTATCAAAGGCTGTCTTGAAATCTCTTGTCTGTTCCTGTACAACCGCTGGATCTATCTTGTAAAAAACCGGAAAAACAGTATGTTTCTGTGAGTGCATACACTCAACAATCTTTGATAGTTCATCCAAACACCATGTAGAAGAAGCATATTTTTCCGATAAAATGACAATCGAAAACCTTGATTCTTCGATGGCTTCCAAGAGTTCCGATGAAATCTCCTTCCCTCTCTCAAGCTTGTCATCATCTCTAAATGTGTGAATTCCTTTGTGTTTCAAAGCATTGTAGAGATGGCCTGTGAAGTTGTTCCGAGTATCTGCACCTCTAAAACTCAAGAACACATCGTATTTCCACTGAGTATTGCTACCAGAAGCAGAAGAAGAAGGTTTAGAAGATTTAATGGAAGCTGCCATTGAAGGGTTAATAGCTTGGTTGTTCCCAAAAGCAGAGAAGTTAAAAATGGAAGCCTTACATTAGCAAAGACAAAGCTATTAAAAAGAGTTAATATTAGTTTGTTTGTTTCAGGAAGTCAACACAAATTTCCAAGATTCAAAGGCGGCAATTAGGAAAAATAAAAGTAGGAAAAAAAAAGGAGAAAGACAAAAAACGTTGAAGCGTGCGGAGCCCACATGATCAATGCAATTTTCTTTTAATTTTCAGTGGTTTTTTTTTTTTAATTCTCAGACCATTTTTTTAATTTTTTTTAATACAATCCTGGTTCTTTCAGTGAAATATACAATCCATTTTTTAAATTCACTGAAATATACAATCCATTTTTGTTTTTGATTTTCTTCACCAACTAGTAAACGAAAGTCCACATCAGGAAAAATTATTTTTAAAAACAGAAATTTATGACATATGTGTATGCGAGTCAAATATGCAGTGTTTTTTCTTTGCTTTTAGCTTGTATGGCTTCTTGTTGTTGGCTTCCTATGTTTGAGGGTTGGTTTTGTTGTTTTCTTTCTTTGTAGTCTTGTGGATGGGTTGATGTTCTGTCGGTTGTTGCGTTATTGTTTTGGCTCCTTGAGCTGTGTGTTTGTAGCTCTCTCTAGCCAACTTGGCTTTTTGATGAATAAAGTTTTACAGTTCAAAAAAAAAAATTAAAAAGATAAAACAACTGTATTAATAATTAAAGCAATCAAAAATCATAACATCTAATTAAAAATCTAAGCTAAAATAAAAATAAAATTAAATTAAACAAAATTTAATTTAATTACTTTAATTTCGCCAGATAGTTTTTAACTATGCAACTTTCAAATTTTGACAGTTTGAGTACTCTTAATAACTGTACATGAAATTATAGACCGATATTAATGTAATTTTAAGCAGAAGAAGGAAAAAAATAAAATAAACACCTTGATCAGCTATATATATATAGAATTTCCAATATCACATGCTGCTGTTCCAGTATCGCCTTCCTCCGGTGAACTGTCCACACTATAATCAGTACGGTCATTAGTTTCTAATGCATTGGATACATTTTCTGAATCTACTCCCTTGTAATGTAGAAGGCATAGTGATGCAGTGGAAAATTCAATGTAAACAACAATCGATAAAAGAAAGGGTAACCGATTCGGATCCGTTGATTCGCGCACGAATACCGGAAACTAATCCTACTATTAATCTGTTGATCCGCGCACAGTTACCAGAATAATAGGTTTCAAATTCGTTGACCTTCGCAAAGGTACCGAAAATGGATAAAAAAGAGATACTCTCTCTCAAATTTTTATTAATCATCAAAAACTGAAATCTCTGTTAGGGTACATCATCTTTAAATAGGAAAAATAAAATCCTAAAAAGAAACCTAAAATAACTAGTAAAGCAATAAAATTATCAATTTCCTTATAAAAGGGATAATTGAGATAACAATGAAAATTAAAAATACTAGAATCCTAAAACATTAAAAACCTATCTAATAAGGAAATAAGATTTGATTTAATAAAATCAAATAATAAAATAAGTAACTACCTAACTAGATACATAATAAATGGAAATAAAATAATATCTATTAACTATAGAAATATTTTTGAAATCTAAAATCTTTAAGAATAGCTTCAACAATATTTCCTGCATCATTCTCTCCATGTTGGAGAAAATTCGGCCTCGAATTTTGACTGCCTTCATCCCACAAGCCTGCATAAGATTTTTGAGTGATAATAGTCGAGATCGCATACGATGAACTTTAAATCTTTCGATTGCTATCATGATCTCCATCCAACCACTCCAATAGATGGAAGCAAATTCATGAATCATCAAATCCTGCAACAAAAGATAAACTGAAGTATTTTTATGGTGAGGAACGTGTGATTCGTAAAAACAATCCACAAAATATGAATTGCTCTCATATGGTACTTTCTCAAACACATCTTCATCATATATCGGTGGTTTATCAAAATCGACAAAAACCTCCGCCGATACATATGTATCATTGAAAAACATTGAAGGATAGGAGGCTAAATGTGTTTGAGGGTTCATGGAGTTTTTTTTTTTTTTTTTTTTTGCACAGGGAAATATGAAAGGTAAAGAGATATTAATAAGGAAAGTAATTGGTTATGATATGCGGATCGATGAGCCTAGCACAACGGTAGACTCGAAGGCTTTGATACCAACTGATGCAGCGGAAAATTCAATGCAAACAACAATCGATAAAAGAAAGGGTAACCGATTCGGATCCGTTGATTCGCGCACGAATACCGGAAACTAATCCTACTATTAATCTGTTGATCCGCGCACAGATACCAGAATAATAGGTTTCAAATTCGTTGACCTTCGCAAAGGTACCGAAAATGGATAAAAAAGAGATACTCTCTCTCAAATTTTTATTAATCATCAAAAACTGAAATCTCTGTTAGGGTACATCATCTTTAAATAGGAAAAATAAAATCCTAAAAAGAAACCTAAAATAACTAGTAAAGCAATAAAATTATCAATTTCCTTATAAAAGAGATAATTGAGATAACAATGAAAATTAAAAATACTATAATCCTAAAACATTAAAAATCTATCTAATAAGGAAATAAGATTTGATTTAATAAAATCAAATAATAAAATAAGTAACTACCTAACTAGATACATAATAAATGGAAATAAAATAATATCTATTAACTATAGAAATATTTTTGAAATCTAAAATCTTTAAGAATAGCTTCAACAATATTTCCTGCATCACATAGTAATTGCACCATCTGTTGCTGATAATTCCTTTAAATTCTCCATCTCTTGCTTGTAAACCGGACGGATCCCACATCTCTTCACCCAATTATCATTATATTCTTTTTTCCGATTATAATCATGAATTTCAAACCAAGCAGTAACCCCCTCTCCACATGCATATTCTCCGATCTTGTTGTGATCTAGAGTATTTTTTGAATAATAGGCTAGCCAAAGGTGATCATCCCCTTGCGATCAGAGCTGGGATAGCAGTATTGTGTATTATTAAACATACTGAAACAGTTCAATTTTGAACTGTTCATATAAACACTTCGATGAATAGATTTTTATTTATTTATAAAAATATTATAAAACAGTAAATTGAATAGATTTTTATTTATCTAGAAATATACCATTGATGAATAAGCCAAGGTGTGAATGACATGATCCACTACCGCCAGATGGCTCTCTCTCTGTACAGATTGTATGGTGGCGTGAAACCAGACATAAAACAATGCATGAGACAGGACCATTAGACCTACTCTCTTGATTATAATAATCCATCCATACTCCACTAACAATAATGCTCAGGTACTTAATGACTTAATTAGTCCAAGCAAAAGTGATAGTGACTCCAACATCATCATCAGACGGCATATTTTATTACTCCACTATCGTTACAAAACATATTATATTACCCCACTATTAGACCACAATCCATTAATCCAGCATTTCAGCATGTTTTACAAGAATATAAAAATATATTATCTTACGAAATATTATAATGATTTATATAATTATGATTTCATGTTTTTTAGGTGAAACCAAGTGTGAAACCAGGCATTGTTTCTTTTTTTAATATTTTTTTTAATATACACATTACACAATACTATATATTACATAATCCAAAACATTAAAACACACCACTCAATATAATATAAAATGCTACATATAACATAATTCAAAACATTAAAACACACCACTTGATATAACATGATGACGGCAATATTGCTACATTGCTACATTGCTACATTGTTACACGCCCACAAAACTATAGGCAAATCAAAAACAATTTTGTTTCTTTTTTTGTAATGTTTTTTTAAGGGGAAAATTCATAAATAGGCATAAAATTAAGGAGAAATTCAAAACTATCGGTTTTTAATAAGTTTTCTTTATTTATCCAAGAGAAATGTTTTTCAGAGAATTATGCCCTTAATGAATATCTGATGTTGACAGATGGAAACAGATTGATAATTACTGAATGTACTAGATTTCATAATAAAAAACAAATATAGTTACTGATATAATAATTAGTCAACGTAATAAATATAAAGGTATCGTCGCCAATATGGTTAAGCAATAAATAACACTTATTCAAACCGTTAGTGTCTTAGGCAGACCCGATCCAGGACTGGTGCACCAAGCGCCCAGTGTGAAAGGGGTTCAAAAAAATATGTAGAATTTGGACACTCGGAAGCAATATGTCTAAGCCCTTGGCACTTGAAACACCTGCGAGAATTTGTATTAGAAAAACTAGGTTGTTGTTGTTGCTTAGACACAACGCCCTCTCTTTTTGATGTCGAAGTTTTCGTATTGGTTTTGTTTGCTGCAGTAGGCTTAGAACTTGAAGTGCTTCCTTTATTAGCAAAGTCTTCCCTCGAACCATACTTAGAACCCCTGCTACGCATCTCCTTTTGTTGCTTCTCCACCTTAAGAGCAAGCTTACACATATCATTAAGACTCCAATATGGTTGTAGCTGAACCACATTAGAAATATCATAATTTAAACCACCAAGATAATGCGCCATAGACTGTTCTTCTGGCTCCGCTACATCCCCCTTTAACATGAGATTATCAAACTCAGTAGTATACTCTGCAACTGAAAGGTCTTTTTGTCCAAAGTTATGGATTTTCAAGAAGATGTCCTGCCGCTAATTATTTAGAAGGTATTTCCTCTTCAACTTTTTCTTCATCTTCTCCCATGTAACATCCTACTTCTCCCTTTTCCTTATCGTTGTCTCTTAAGATTCTCCCACCAAAACGATGCATGCTTCCTAAGCATGATGGCAACAAGCTTTACCTTCTTGTTCTCAGCCACATCTTGATAATTAAAGATACGATCTACCGTATTCAGCCACTCTACGAACTCGTCTGATTGCATCTTCCCTTCAAACTCCGGAATCTCTACTTTGGCATTGAAACCTCGCTGAGTATCATGTTCTCCATACCCATAGAATCTCAAATCAGGCAGATGTGGAGGAGTACTATCATTAGAATCATGGCTGCATGTTTGATGGAAAGGATTAACATCATCTTCAAATCCTTCATTCTCATCATGACCGCGAATCTCATAGAGTTGCAATCATTGCTGGAGATAATGGATTTGTTGTCTCAAATCATCCATAATAATGTTTCGTTGATTCACTTGAGGAGTTTATTGTTCTTCGCTAGTTGATGCACGAGAACGACGACTCGCCATTGATAACATTGCTCTGATACCAAATCTGGTACCGGACATCCCTAAATAATATTCACCGATGACAAACACACTCATGGACAGCCCACGCACAAGAGAAACACACAAACCAATCCGTCTCACACAAGAACAAGTAAAGATATGCTAACTAATTTTCTAAGGGATGCAGATATCACCACCCTTAGCACCAAGACAAATCTCAAGGGATACAGAAACACCACCCTCTCAACCAGCCAAGGATATAGAACCAATGATAAACTCACCACTCAATGGAAATCCACCAAAGAGATTAAGAGTTGGAAGATAAAATCTCAAACAGATAGTATTCTGAAATTCAATATTGATTAATTACTTTTTACAAGGATAGAGACTCATTATATATCATAATCATGGAACAACCCTCCATGTATAGAAAAGGGACGAAAATAAAAAGATAACAACTTAATTCAAAGCATTGAAAACTAGGAAATTAAAGGCATTGAAGCTGAATTCTTCAAATCCAGTAAGTGTTTGACTTTGAACCTTGAAAGTAAAAACAGTGATAACTTCTTCTTGGAACCTCCAAATGATGCAATTCAAAAGAGCAATTTCGAAGTTAAGAGGCTGATCTTTCCAATGACATAAGACACGTTAGCTAATGCTTCCGAAATCAAAAGCTATGAAGTCTCCAAATAGCCCCTCGAACATGACCTGATGTTTAGCAAATTAAAGTGAGAATTTGAAACCTTTTTGTATCTTGATCATGAGTCGTGTAATGGGACACTCCCATGTTAGCCTCGACACAAACTAATGTGTTTCGCGTTGGAGTCTTTGTTCTAAAGGTGGTTTGTGGGCGAAGACCTATCGAAGATGCGAAACCAAACTTGCTTGATTGGTTATGTATGCCAATAGAGAGAGGGAAATTGCTTTCTACCCTTGATGATCGAATAAAGGCCAAGGATGGTTATTCCATTGAGGAAGTAGAAAGAGCTCTCAGTTTGGGATTGTTGTGTGCATATCCATATGCAAATGTGATGCCAACAAATAGTTTGCTAGAATACCTGTTGATTTCTTATGAATCTATTTCCAATACATCTGATGGAAGAGGTCTAATGCATAACCTTGCATCAACATCTGCATGGCAAATGTATATGTGCAATCAAATCTTTCAGGAACTCTTGAACATTATCCCTAACTACAAGACTGTGATTTTCAACTCCCAATAGGTATGTCCTAACGTATAATATATTAACAAGAAATGGCATGGAAACAAAAAAAGCTTTTATGAGCTAACAACAAACACTTTTCATTGTGTGAGAACATAATGCATCGCAACACAATTGTAAGAATTTTGAGTGATCATTGACTTCACATAAGAAGGAATTAACTTGGGAGACATACACGGAAGTTCAACAAACTTTCGACAACCTGACAATGAAGAGCATGAGCCAATTAGAGCTCTTTAGCCGGAATAAAGATACCACACACTATGTTTGGTACTCAACAAGGTATTATCTATCTCAACAAGGTCTCAAGCTGTACATATGATTATATCTCAATTTGTATTATTGTCTCAGGATCTTGACTATTTTTTCGTTTCATCATTATGATTGATTATTGCTGTGTGGAACTAGATTGGCGCAATTTGCTATTCAAGCAGAACATTAAACCAGTTATTGTTGTCACCGGTCTTGGCCACACATTGGTTGGTAATTTTGTGAATGTAAAATATGTTGGTAAAGTACTAAATAGTACACACAAAATATGAGGACCTCTTTTCGATCTCCATTTTTTAGCTAACTGTGGTCTAAAAATCTAGGAACTGCACATAGAAAACATGTTGAGAAGAGCTTTGTTTTCGAAAAGACAATCGAATTGCACGCTGGAGTTAACCATATTGTAAGAGGCTATGACAGTTGGATTCCCAGTGTCCAGTGAGTAGTAGTAGTAGTAGTACCTTACAGCTCTATATATTCGTAAATTGATGCTGCATATCTAATCGAGGAGTCACAACAAGCTTGTGATGCAGTTTTCATTTTGTATTTAGTGTCTTTGATCCAAGACTCTGTTGATAGACATATGCAGGAAACTTTGGTTGTATGTACATCTAGTAATAATAGATGCTCATTTTTATTTGTTTTGCATTCACTTCATCATTGACAAACTAGCCAGATATTACTAGTTGTAGTTGTTGAGTTGACAATGATCACTTGATCACAACATTTTTTTTTGTAAAATGACCCACGTACATTTTGTTGTGTTGTTTAATCCTTTAATGAATATTTCTAATAAGTTTATGACTTTATTTGTTCATTCTTGGTTGCTGTACTTTAATTAGTTTCTATTTTTATGGAATAACATAAACGAAACTCTTAATATAATCTTAATAATAAATTTTGAAACTGTTTAAAAAATGTTTTTTTATTCTTATAAATTTATACTTGATAATTAGAGATCCTTATTATATATAAATAAAACCAATTCGTGAAAGAAAAATATTTCATTTGAATTTACACGACATCATATCACATATATACACGGTCCAAAACTATTTATATTACAATATTTTGTATATTTATATTATTACAATATATAATACTGTATTATGAGTATTTTAACAAATATATATAATAAGTTTTATTTTTTATCAAAGTATAACTATTTATTAATTAAAAACTTAAAAAGTACATTAATGATTAAAAATTAAATAGATGAAATAACTGTATTAATAATTAAAGCAATTGAAAATCATAACATCTAATTAAAAATCTACGCTAAAATAAAAATTAAATAAAATTAAAGAAAATTTAACTTAATTACTTTAATTGGGCCCTCAATCAAAATCAGCTTTTCATTCTCTTCAAAAAAATAAAAGAATTTCGGCAATTTGATATTGGGTCCGGGCGGTTTCAGTTGGTGCACTAGGCCCAGTATCAAGCTATTTAAATGGTCAGCAGATGCAAATATGATAAAATATTTATTTTATATTTAAATTATAAAAAAAAAGGCAAATTGCCCTGGTTTCGTTAAGGTACACTTAGTTGAAAATATTTTGGTATTATACACTAACACTCTTAAAATTTAAATTTGATTTTAAAAATATCTAAAATGCCCCTAGTTGTATTATTTTATACTTTATTTTTACTTTTTAACCAAAACCTTATGAACTTTAATAAAATAAAAAAAATAAAAAAAATAAATAGTTTGAAAAAATAAAAATAATAAATAGTTTGAAAAAATTAAATAAATAAATAGTTTGAAAAAATTAAATAAATAAATAGTTTTAAAAATAGTTTAAAAAAATAATAAATAGTTTAAAAATTAAATAAATAAATAGTTAAAAAATCAAATAAATAAATAGTTTAAAATAATTTAAAAAATAAATAGTTTAAAAAAATAATAAATAGTTAAAAAATTAAATAAATAAATAGTTTAAAAAATTAAATAAATAGTTTAAAATAATTAAACAGTTTAAAATAAATTAATTAATTAATAGTTTAAAAAATAGTTAAAAAATCAAATAAATAAATAGTTTAAAAAATCAAATAAATAAATAGTTAAAAATAAATAAATAAATAAATAGTTTTAAAAAAATTAAATAAATAAACAATTTAAAAATCAAATAAATAAATAATAAATAGTTTTAAAAATTAAATAAATAAATAGTTTAAAAATTAAATAGATAAATTAAAAAATTAAAAACATTAATTTTTTTTAAGGATATCCATTAATAGGGATAAGAAAAGCTTTAAATATACAAACTCTTAACACTGAGAGTTTTCTTGCCTTCTTTAAGTTCAACCACTTCCTTTAATGTTGGGAACCTTGAAGCTTCTTTCACCATTATCCTTACAATAAAAATTTGGATATTTAGAGCTTTTTTTATCCATATTAATGGATATCCTTAAAAACAATTAATGTTTTTAATTGTTTTTCATTTATTTATTAAAAATATTTATTTATTTAATTTTTAAAAAATATTTATTTATTTAATTTTTAAAAAATATTTATTTATTTAATTTTTAAAACTATTTATTTAATTAATTTTTTAAAACTATTTATTTATTTAATTTTTAAAACTATTTATTTATTTAATTTTTTAAACTATTTATTTGTTTAATTTTTTAAACTATTTTTTTTAATATTTATTTATTTTATTTTTTAACTATTTATTTATTTTATTTTAACTATTTATTTATTTTATTTTTAACTATTTATTTATTTTATTTTTTAAAACTATTTATTTATTTATTTTAAAACTATTTATTTATTTTAAACTATTTATTTATTTATTTTAAAAAAAACTATTTATTTAATTTAATTGTTTCTATTTTATTAAAATTTATAAAGTTTTTTGTTAAAAAGTGAAAATAAAGTATAAATTAATACAACTAGGGGCATTTTAAGTATTTTCAAAGTTAAATTTAAGTCTTGAGGGTGTTAGTGTATAATACCAAAAAAATTTCAACTAAGTATACCTTACCTAAACTCAAGGGGTGCAAAGAGCGGTTGCTTGGTGCTTAAGTTGAACTAACCAATTTTAGAGAGAGAGATAATCTAGGTTGCAAATCCAACCGGTCATGTCTAGTCTTCAACTCTCAATTTTGTGTTCAAGAACCTGGGTTGCAGATCTTCTTCCTCTTCAAATCGGATGTGTTGAGAATTTTCTTGGTTTTTTCAATAATGCTAGACATCCACTCTTTATATCTCACTTGTATCATACCTGACATAAATGATAATTTATCTCTCACTTATTATATGTATCTATTTATCGATTGTAATAGTAATTGATGTAGTGCAAGCTTTAAAATACAAATGTGAAATCTATAACATTACTACATTGATGTAATATGCATCACCATTGCCTTTCCAATCATATTCATACTAAACATATAAAACTGCACCACATGGGCAGACAATTTATACCAATAACATGTTTCCTTTCATCTTTTGGTTTAATTAAAATTGAGATAAAAATAAATAAAATCAAACAACCAAATCACTCTATCTCAAGAGGAACTTCATCCAACATCATCAATGACTGTAGCAAGAAAAAGGGCTCTAATTCTATTCATCATCAAAAACAAGTTACTCGATCTGTATATATAGCTTCAATTTCACATGCCAAATCGAACTTCAATATCACTGTAGAGCAGTGTTTTAGTAAACGGTAGACGCTAGTCCGACGGCAACCTAGCTCCAAGTTGGTGAAACTTTTTTGTTTTGTTCTATATGAAGAAAGAGAGAGAAATACAATTGGAATTGAATGTAATTTCTGGATAAATTATAATAATTCTCTGGACTCTCTTACATAGAAAAAAGCATAACTGAATGTAATTTGGGAGTTGATCCCGTACAATAGATTCACATAGAATTTTGTAGACTCTAAGGGAAAAGATTCCCAAGAGCTGACCCACACTACTTAATGTAAACCACGAGCTGGCATCCCAAACAGTGCCATTTTAGGGAAATTACAAAAAACTCCATTAGATATCCCAAGCTATAAATACCAGTGTTCTAGTAAACGCTAGGCGCTAGTCGGGCGGTAGACCAGCGCCTAACGCCTAGGCGGTCTAGGCGGCGTCTAGGCGGATTTCTAGACAGCCGAATTTTTTTAAATTGTTTTACTTTAATTTTAATTTTATATTTCTGTATTAGTGGAACCAGAATACTAGTCTACCACCAACCCATATTTTTTAAAAAGAAAATAATAATAATAAATCCAATAACTTTAATAAAGAATAATATTATCTCAACTCAAGTATATCTCCTCCCATTCACATGACAAGTAATTACAACTCCCAAAACGTCAACAACATCATCCCAAAAAATCAGATCATATATGATCTCTCTCGACTCTCTCTCTCTCTCTTATTTGAATTTTTTCTCTGTGTGTTGTTGCCTGTTATAAAAAAAAATTCTTCTTCCTTCCAATTTCCAGACTAAATATGATCCCCAACTACAAAGATCTGATTTCATCCTCTCTCTGTCTCTCGATCTAGTTTTGTTCTTCAACTCCGTTTCCATTTTCCAAAATCATCCTTCTAGATCTGGATTTTTTTCTCTCGGTTCGCCGTTAATGGTGTCGGATCTGGACACCGGGCACATGGGGTTTCTTCTCCGGCGCCTCTTGAAACTTCTGGTAGGGGTGGTGACCACCCACTCGCCGGCGGTGGCGAACTACGGTGACCGTCACGTTTTGAACGACTAGACAGAGTCAACGTCTTTGACTCCGCGTAGCCCCATTTTTCGGCCAAATCGGTCGATTTTTCCGACCATATCGGCCGATTTTTTTACCGTCCGCCTAGTATGGCCGCTTTGGACAAAATGGAACGGCCGGCGTCCGCCTAGCGTATAGGCGGCGCCTAGGCGGCCGCATTTTCCGATTTTTTGAACACCAATAAATACCACTCTTTCTTAAGACACAACTCAGCTGCTTCTGCTTCACTTTTCAAAACCTCTCTCTCATCAAACACGATCATGCAAATCCTCCGACTTCTCTCTGACAAAGCGACATCCACTCACCATTCTCGTCTACACGAAAATTAATCTCACAAGTAAAACTCAGTTCTTCATCTCTGTTTCCAGACTTCAACTCTTCTCCTCTTTCTCTCTCTCTTTTTTTCGGCTTAATCACGTTTAGGAAGCGGCGATGACTCCACCGTGTTATGCTTTTATATCTTGAAGAAAACACATCATGTCCACTCGACCGTTTCTTAATTAACAGAAACATTAAATTTGTATTAAAACATTAACTAATCATGATAAAATAGACATATATAACAAATGGAATCATTAATTTATGAACTAGAGAGTTTTTAAGTTTTTTTGTTTTCAACAGCATTTGCATATTTGATTGTTTTTAAACATGCAACTTTCAATTTTGACACTTGAGTACTCTTAACTAATTGTACATGAAATTATAGAATGAGATTAATGTAATTTTAAGCAGAACAAGGAAAAAATAAAATAAATACCTTCAGATTAATTATAGAATTTCGACCTGCTGCTGTTCCAGTATCGCCATCCTCCACTGAACTATCGCCTTCCTCCACTGAATTATCTGTTGCTAATAATTCCTTGAAATACTCCACATCCTCCTTGTAAACCGGAAGAATCCCACACCTCTTCACCAAATTATTAATATTTTCTTTTTCCCCGTTATAACCAAGGATTTCAAACCGATAAGAAACCCCATATCCATAATCATAATATTCTCCATTTCGATAAAATGTATTTTTTGAAAAAAAGGCTAGCCAAAGGTGATCATCCCCCTTTAAATCACAGAGGGGATAGCAGCGGATTCCATTTGTTCCATAAGAACACTCAATAGAAAGATCATACGAATGATCTGGAATTGACATCAATGCACACACAGAAAATCCTATCAATTTATCATTTAACAAACAGTGAGGTTCTCCTGACCATCTTATTCCGGACCCTTCAACACAACCAAACTCTTTTGGAATTTCACTTCCTGGGAGCTGAATATGAAATTCAGGTAGACGTCGACGCATTGACAAATCAGGATTGCTTACTTCATTTATCTGCAATAGAAAACTTTGTATTAAGAAAGAGAAGAAGTACATAAAAGGGGAAAAGATATATATCCACACAAAAACATGCGACGTGACAGCAAAAAAGGCTTAAAAATGGAGATCATGATTATTGAAAATTTAAAGAGAGACCAGAAGCCAGCGTGCTAGCAACATAAGAGCCAAACTGCTGTTCCTGCCTTGAGTCTCAACCAGTTTGAAGCAATTCAAAACCTGCAGAGTAATGTCTTGAGAGGTGAGTTCTAGTGATATCTTTTTCAAGGAAGTACAATCGTCTGCCCCTACAAATACTATATTAGGTGGAAGCTTTGGCAACGACTGAAGCCTCAGGCATTTCTCCAAGGAGAGATGCTTAAGTCTAGATAGTTGAGTGATGGAATCTGGTAGGCTAACAAAGTTGTTTCCACCGAGATATAACTCTCTTAAGGAGGATAAAGAGCCAATATCACTCGGGATTTCCAACAGGTTACAGGCGCTGACATCTAATTCTTGCAAAAAAGATAAACCTGCAAGAGGAGGCAACATCAAACCCATGCAACCAGACTTTCTTCTTGGCGTAAACCATGACATGATGAGGGAAAAACTCCATGGTTTGTGAAGTCCTACTTTACATCCACGAAGTGACAATGTTTTAAGGTTCTTCAACTGAACAATGGATGATATGACATTTTGGTCTATAGCAGTCCCAGAGATATCTAGCTTCTCCAAAGGCTCGACTTCCTCCAAATTCAGGGACAGTGTGTCTAGTTTTGAGCAGCCATTCAGATCAAGAATCTTAAGAGATTTCAAGCCACGGACGTCGCTTGGAAGTACTACAAGATTTGAGCAGCCATTCAAATTCAATTCGATAAGCTTTCCAAGAGATCCAACCGATTTATGAACCTCACGCAGTTTTGTACAGCATTGAAGATCAAGCCTCTCAAGATTTGGAATCATTTCAAAGTCTGGAGTTTTGATGAGGTTATGGGAGAAACTGAGGTTAATGGTTTTCAAGTACATCAGGGAAGGCTGCAGGTAGAAACAAAAACAAAATTAAGCAAAAACTAGCTCTCACGAAATTCATAATATATTTTTGAAGAAATTATGGAATTATACCTTAATGTCCTTCCATATATACTCAATGTGGCTATAACACAAACTGAGCTGAACAAGTCTCTGCGGTTGGAAACTTGAAGGCAAAGACTTCAAAGGGTAGCCATGCCATTCGAGCAACCTTAACTCATCTGATAAGTATTCAAGGTCTTCAGAAAGGTGAACATCAACTTCATTGATAATGAGGAGTCGAAGATGTCTCATGCCTGAGAAGGATTTACCATTCAGTTTCAAGTGGGTAATCTCCTCTCTATGTTTGTTACTGTCAAGAATTATACCTTCAACAGATGGAGTTCCCTAATAAAAAGAATAAACAAATTAAATGCATATCTAATAGAAAGAAGTTACTTTATGAACTGTGATATTTAGGTATTTTGTGAAATAATACATATTTTCTACTGAAAATATCTTACCATGTTTTCTGCCAACACTCGATATACATTTTTCCACACCCATAGTCTACTCCATTTGCCAGGCTCCTTAGGGTGTTGTTCTCGAACAACTTCCCAACTCATTTCTTGTACCAAATCATGCATATGTAATTGCTGATCTACAATAGTTATCAAAGATCTTTCAACAAGCACTTTCAGTCCAATAACCGGGTAAAAGTCACAACCATTTAGTATTTCCATGGTTTGGTCTTTATCCTTCCCTTTGAAGAAACATGCAATGTCTAAGAATATCTCCTTTTCCATCGATTGCAATCCATCATAACTAATTCGGAGAATTTTCATAATCTTTCCTTCAGGAACTTCTCGTAGTCTTTCCAATGCACTCTTCCATTCATTGACACTTCTATGACACAAAAGTGATCCCAAAACTTTGAGAGCTAATGGAAGCCCATTCGCATACCATACAGCATCCTCTAAGAGCTTAACGTGATCCGCTGTTTGTTGTATGTTTTTAAAGGCTTTTAAATGGAAGAGGCTTCGAGCGTCATCATAATTAAACCCTTGGACCCTATACGGTTTATTGATTCCATGGCTTACCAGCACATGTTTATCTCTTGTTGTAATGATGATTCTACTCCCAGAACCAAACCAATCATTTCTTGCAGCCAAATGTTCTAGCTGTTCTAATTGATCCACATCATCAAGAACAAGAAAGAACTTCTTCTTACATAGCCGACTTCTGATCAAATTGATCCCATCGTAACCATTACATATATTTAAATTTTTTTCATGCAAGATCTGTTCAAGAAGCAATTGCTGTAAATGATCAACACCTCTTTTTTCAGAGATTTCTCGAACATTGGCAAGAAAGCAACTACCTTCATACTTGTTTGAAAGTCTTTCGTATACAACTCTAGCAATTGTCGTTTTACCTATTCCTCCCATCCCCCAAATGCCAACAAAGGTTACTCTGTCATCCAATTCAAGTTCTAAAAGTTTATAAATCTCCTCCACACGAGACTCTATTCCAACAAGCTGCTCCCCAACGAAACTCGGAAGAAGAATGATCAATCTTCTTGAAATTGTACCGACAATATCTTCGATCAAATTAGCTTCAGACCTATGAAGAAGAAGAAGAATGGTAACCATGTAAAACCAAACAAGAAATAATTAATAAATTCTTCTTGCATCATAAAGGTACTTTAAATTGTTCATTGAAACTTGAAAGCATTAAGATATTTGTACGTTTGATTTACGAAAAATCAAGGTAATTTATCTCAAAGGGTGCTCTCTGTTCAAGCCACCCAACTTGGGAAAGCTTGTAAATATGTTAAAATTATGTCAAAATTAAAGATGGATTAGTGAAATTTTCTCTGTAACCTAATCAGAATTTTAATTAAAAGCAACAAAAATGCATGGCTCTAAATTTCAAAGATATATATAATGTTACCTGTCTTTTAAATCCCATCCAGCTAGTTCGCCAACCTGTTTGAGAGCTGAGCTCCAACTTTCACCTTCTCCGGATTATCCTTGAAATCTTGTTCATGTTTATCAAAGGCTGTCTTGAAATCTCCTGTCTGTTCCTGTACATCCGATGGATCTACCTTGTAAAAAACCGGAAAAACAGTATGTTTCTGTGAGTGCATGCACTCAACAATCTTTGCAAGTTCATCCAAACACCATGTAGAAGAAGCATAGTTTTCCGATAAAATTACAATCGAAAACCTTGATTCTTCAATGGCTTCCAAGAGTTCCGATGAAATCTCCTTCCCTCTCTCAAGCCTTTCATCATCTCTAAATGTGTAAATTCCTTTGTGTTTCAAAGCAGTGTAGAGATGGTCTGTGAAGTTGTTCCGAGTATCTTCACCTCTAAAACTCAAGAACACATCGTATTTCCACTGAATATTGCTACCAGAAGCAGAAGAAGAAGATTCAGAAGATTTAATGGAAGCTGCCATTGAAGGGTTAATAGCTTGTTTTTTGTTTGTTCTCAGAAGTAGAGAAGTTAAAAATGGAAGCCTTACATTAGCAAAGACAAAGCTATTAAAAAGGGTTAATATTAGTTTGTTTGTTCCAGATCCAGGAAGACAACACAAAATTTCCAAGAAATTTTCAAAGGCTCCACTTTCCTTCCAGGAAATTTTGCTGCCTGCAGACAAAAGTTTCCTTGAAGTTTTGAGTATGTAATCATTAGCTGTTATTTATATCGCCATTCATCTTATGGCTACATTTTTATTAAAATAAGAAATTATCATTTTACTAAGAGAAGCAGCGGTAAACATCGGATCTTTATATTTTATCTTTTATATCGTGATATGATAATTGGTAACTAAATATATCTATGACATGTCATGTGACTACTTTTTTATGTTTTTTGTTTTAAAAAAATTAAATTAATTTGAAAAATCAAATTAAACATTTTGCAAATAAGTCATTAAATTAGACTACGGTTATAATGAAACGTTGAGACAAACAAGTTGAAACAATTAGGGTTACAAGAGATCATTTCTTGGAACCTCATAAAGTAGGAAAAAAAAAAGAGAAAGATAAAAAGGTTGAAGCGTGTGTAGTCCTTATAATCAATGCAATTTGCTTTTAATTTTCAATGATTTTTTCTTTTAATTCTCAAGGTTTAAGGATGGACCAGAACCTACAATAACATGATTTAGGGTATATCATTTTACTTATTGATTCTATTTAAGTAAAAAGTTCTAGTAATATAAGTCATTACTATATCTTAATGTTCTTCTCAGACCATTTTTTTTAAAAAAAAAAATTAATACAATACATGTTCTTTCAGTGTTCTTGCATAAGAAATGGTATATTTCATTGAATTTTTTTTTTTCATCGGTTAAAAATCTCATCAAATTAGATTAGGACTTGAATGCAATTTTGAAACAAAGAGGGGCATGAGCTGAGGGATCAATTATTGGAGCCTCACGCATGGTCCATTAAAGCCTGAACTTTGAAGATGTGGTGGATCCCATAAACAAAGCAATTTTCTGTGTATGTTTTGTTTTCTTTGTTACCACAAACATATCTTTTATCTCTTGTCAATACAACTACTGCTCCTACATACCGGGAGAATGCTTATAAAATATGTATAATGAGATTCAAACCCTTAACCACTAGGTGTGGAAGAGAGGTGTACAACCATCTCTACTAAGAGGTAATGTGCAAAATTAAATTAATTTGAAAAAATCAAATCAAACATTTTACAAATAATTAAATTAGATTTAGGGTGCCGATATTGCCACCCATAAAACTTATTAGGACACCCATATTTTATTAAAAATTTTAATTACAAAAATATCCCAATAGAAATTTACCAATAGAATAAATTATTTTAATTAAAAATAAACCAAGTACTATATACACTCATTAATTATACCCATATGTTCAACTATATTTCTTTATTAAAAAAAAAAAACTTACCTTTCAACAAAAATTATGATTAATCCTAATTTTTATAATAAACCCCAATTAAACTCTAATTTTATTTCAAGTGTCAAACTTTCTCATCATCACATGATTATCATATTATTTTTATCATTTTTTTATGTATAGTTATGAACTCTATCAATAAACAAAAAAAAAATTAATGATAGCCGTAGATATCAACAAGTTTTTTTTTTAAGATAGCCATATATATTAATACGAAATTATTTTTTAAGATAGCTGTATAAATAAGAGAATTCGATATTGAAAATCTCTTGACCCCATATACGGTTCCACTTATTCCCTTTTATAAGGCTTATACATTTGAAATATTTCTAAAAGTAAATTGGATCATCATTAAAAAAGGATTTGATTCTAAAAATAATATGATTTTTTTTAATAAATTGGGTGTGATAATAATTTAAGATTGTTTATAAATAATATGTATATAATAAAATGAATATTTATTTCAATGAGGGTACTGTTGGTATTAAGATGGGTGCTTGAAGTAATATTTATTTTTTAAATTTTAGACGAAAATGTATTTATAAAATTAGATATACTAATATCTGTATACAGTTATAATGAAGGATCCTTGAGACAAAGAAGTTGAAACAATTAGGCTTATGAGAGATCATTTCTTGGAACCTCGTGAAAGTAGGGGAAAAAAGGAGAAAGATAAAAAGGTTGAAGCGTGTGGAGCCCAGATCATTTCTTGGAACCTCATAAAAAGCAAAAA